>OX465252.1:8699405-9267867 GCA_949987775.1 Aproaerema taeniolella
CTGGGGTTTTTCTCTATGGGATTTGGCGGATACCCTTTATGTTCATATCGCCTACAACAATAAAGTTTTTGTCTTTTTTCACTGACTGTAATAGCCTCTCAAAAGACTCCAAACAAAGACCAATGTTATGGCATGAAGGTGATCTATAGATACCAAATATCGTTAACAAAACATATTACAGTGAGAGCTTACAAAGACTTTTTTTGAGAATTTTGTAACATACATTATCATAAGCCTTAATTTTAAGGAATTCTGATTAAGTAAACTTTTTTTTGCCTACCTTATGTCATGGATAGACTCCATAACATTAATCTCGCAGTGCAATTTCTTGGTAACCCAGTCAAATGCAGCTAGGTGTCCTTTTCTGCCCCCCAATAGCAAGTGTCGGCCATTTCTAGAGTATTTTGCTCTGTAAGGTCCAAATTCTAGGTTCAATTCAAATATCTTCGTAGCTGCTGCTATGTCAACATTTTCTGCTATTATTTTTTGAGAAATCGCCGTTGTTTTTTCATCGTCATCCACTTCCAGGAAACTGTAACAAATTTTACACACTATATCAATACAAGTACACATTTATATATCAGACTATTTACACAAGACAAGAAGAACCAACCTCAGTTTATCAGTAATGGGAAAAGATTTAGAAGATACATTTTAATCTTGTAGTTATTTTTAACTTGTTTTCTGGCCGGGACATCGTTCCCGGGGGAATATATAGAAAATATGTAGTAATTCTGATGTCTACGCTCTATTACTACAAAATTTTGTTAAAATCCGTCCAAGGTTATTACGTGAAGTAACAAACTTTGTAAAGTACAACTTTGCTAGCTCATTTCTTAGAAATGTGACACTTCAGGTTCATAAAATAATTTTAGCTATTTAAAGATACCAGCTTCCTTTGTGGTTACTTTCATAGAAGGCAACAAAGTTATTTATTTGACACAATCAAATTTCCAGATTCAGCTTACCCCTGGTCTTCAGTTAACAATATCTCCGCTCGTGCAGCTTGTTCATGTGCATATTTGAATTTCTGTTCTTTTTTCTTCAGTGTTGTTGCATAAAGCGGATGTCGCACGCCTTTCCCTTGAAAACCTTCACCCCTTGAGTGTTTTTCTGCTTTTTTAGGGTCTATTGGAGCTTTTCCAGGATACTTTTGCTTAGGCTTTTTTCTTTTTAATGTTGGCTTGTCATTTTTCTTCTGCAACGGGACAACAAAGGTAAAAGGTCAGTGGGTCATATTAGGGGCGGAGACTCGATGTACTTACTTACTTACTTCGCTGACTCAACGACCCAAAGTGGATCTTGGCCTCCGACATTAAAGCGCACCATTCTATTCTAGACTCGATGTACAGTCAAGAGCAGGTCACGCTTTACACTACCAGTTTAAGCTGAGCTCTGATTTATACTGCGTGCCAAACAATGCAGGGCCGGTCCAAAGTGTCAAGCTTGACGTGCTCTTGAGTGTACACCTTTCTGAATTTTTTTTCTTTTACTCACTTTAAACTGTTGGGCCTTCAGCATACGCGACGTGATTTTAACGTTGTAAACTTCTACATTTTGACTCGCACTGCCTGAATTCTTCTTGTCTTCAGTATTTTCGACATCGAAATATCTTTTCTGAAAGTTTAACAAAAAATACTAAGTTACAGAAAATGGGCGTTTTCCCACTGGACGGCACGGCGACGGCGACGGCGACGGCGAGAGTGACAGAGCTATACTAGGAAGCAAGTATCTCTGTCACTCTACTACCTACCGACTATCGATTTCTTGCTTCCTAGTATAGCTCTGTCACTCTCGCCGTCGCCGTCGCCGTTGCCGGTGCCGGCCAGTGGGGAAACGCCCATTGTTTGTTTGAAGCAACAACAATACTTTTATTCCAATTTTATTCATTACCTTTTTCTGCACTTTCATTTTTTCTACGTATTGAACTTATGAAAAGCGACTTAACATAAAGAATTTTTACGTTTACTTATATAAGTCAACGTTATTCTAGCACGAAAAGGATGTCTTGTGAAAAACCTCTCTTAGACAAACATAACCTCAAAGCCATAAACTAAACTGTAAACATGTGTGTTTGACATTGTTGACGTTTGTGCAAAAAGCAGTAGTAGTAATTTTTTTACTACTACTGCTTTTTGCACAACCGTCATACAGCCAAATCTTGAGTTTTCTATTTAAAAGGCAATATGCCAAATCTTATTAATTTAAGGCGACTACAGCACCTAAATTACGATTTTATGATGCGTAGATAAGCATGACGCACTGCATTAAATCAAAGAAAAAAAAAATACTACGGTAATATTTAGGACATAAACTAGATAGTAGTTTGCTGAAAACATGATTCAGCACTTTTGGATCGATAGAAAAAGCTCACAAAGTCACCTCTAAATACCCAATATTGTGTATCTTTTAAGCTGTAAAAACAATAGTAAAATGCACACAGGAACTTGAATTTACTATGAAAATGTTCGTGATTGAACACTCTCGCTAAGTAGTTAACGCATTTTTCGATTATTTTCCATAAATCCCATTTTTCTAACTTTCGAACATGTTTTTACGCACGCACGCTTTCATAGTCCGTAAACTTCGTGTATCGACACTGTTCGCACTGCCGGCCCAGGCCTGTTGAGAGACGGAGATGGCACTATTCCTATGTGTGCTGCCTTTATCGGGTGCTGTAGTCGCCTTAAAAGCAGATTAATAATTTTTGCCAAAAATACTACATAATCAAAGATTTTTGCATTTTCGTTCGGATACACTGATGTATCTGACGGTTCCTGTTGTGACGTAATAGGTTTTTATATCAAGTCCTTTGACTAATAATAATTTAACTAACTTCCATTTCCATGATTTAAGGAAATTTAGTTATCACTATAGGTATTCAGAACAAAACCTATCTGTGTTAGTTACACAACTTAATTTTTATTAAAATTACTAACACTCAGTTGTATGTAAAACGTTCAGCCTTCACCAGGTGATCGAGATTACTATCGCAAGCGGCGTAAACAATCGCGCGACCGGTTAAAATACGTAGTGGTTATATGCTTAGTGGTTAAAATAAAAGTTTCTTTAAATTGAATTCGTCCTTGTTTACGTCAGTAAGTTGGAAAATTACAATATGATTGTAAAGTAGCCTTTGAGTAGCTTTGAGTATAGTTATTGAAAGTACATTTCTGCAACTGAAAGTTAGTACTTACCTACATACTTAGGTAAAATCTTTTAGAAAAAAAGGACTGCTTTATGTCAGGGGTTGCAAACCGTTTTACATTAAAGTAAAATCTTTACAAAAAAATCTTTTAGAAAAAAGGACTGCTTTGTCTGTTTCACAAATTAATAATTATAGTACTTAATGGTCTGTTTGACGAATCACAGATTCGACCAATATCTAATTTGATTTCAGCTAATAAAGGATACTGAATTGAATACTGACCAATATTATTTGTTACAGCGAATGTATTCTTTGTGCACCGATTTGTCCAAAGTACACAATTTTGAACAACAGCCTAGCCTGTAGGATTCATTTCTAATTTTGGTACTACTACTACTAATCGTAGTCCATACGTCCTGACCACGTTCATCTGGTGATTAGGACGAGGCGATATCCAGGGAGACGGTTACAGACTGAATAAGTATGTTCGTAAACTATGTGCCCTTTTCCAGAAGAAAGGGTCGTGTCGCCAAGTAGAGAATAAAAATCCCTTGAAGGATTAATAATAACTTGATATGGTGAAGAAATAATAGTGAGAATTAATGCCCTTGAACCATGTCGATCGATTAAAATTAGTGCATAGTTGTAGGTAAGTACTTCCTTCATCTATTGGTTATACATGCGTCGACTTATGAAAGTTATTTTGGATGTAAAATAAGGATAGTAGAATCTTGGTATTTATTATTTTATTCTCTTTAACAACACATACTCAATATTTTACAGAAACGTATATGACAATCAGAGTAGTAACATAGTAATAAGTTTAGTATTTAGATGTGAATAATATTGTTGATTCCAGTGTCAGATTTCGATTTCACAAATTAAAAAAAAAGTGTTGTAAAGACATACTCAAGATTTAGAACTAATAATAACTATAATGAAACATGCATTACTTAACTAAAACAGTAGCAAAAAATTGCTGTCAAGCTTGTCATTGTTGTTAACTAAAATAGGCAAAGTAACAGTAACTCGTCAATTAAGCTATCACAATTCGTAGGTAACAATAAAAAAGTAGTAACACGTAACGAAATCACAGCGAAGTGAACATTGGCTAACAAAGAAAGTATTATTCCTAAAATTGGTTATCAATTAATGACTGAATTAACTTACTCGATCTAATGAGATCTCGTTATTTCCTAATTAAATAAAACCGTCCATACGACGTGACAACTATTTATTCACAATTTATTTACAAAAACTGACTAGAGAGTCCTCTAAGGATTTATTTTCGTTTATTTAATTCTTTATTTCAATATGCTAGTCTTATAATATTACCAGCGACGGGAGTTGCAAGTAAAGCATTTGGCACATTTTCAACATGAAAAATTAAGAGACAGAATTACATGGATCCTTAATTGCTAAAATTCTTTCATAGTGATAGATAAAATCTGATGTCGTAAATGGATTTTTCTAGAATTCCTTCCGACAGTTTGTAGATTTAAGTAATGATAAATCTTTTATACTGAAAGGTAAGTACAATATTTACAAGTAACATGATAGTGTTTTGGGGTTAAAATCGCTTACTGAATACTCGTACAATAGTATAAACTTTTCCCTAACAATTACTTTAGTTTTTAAGCATATACGAGTAACAATGTTTAAAATTTTATATTTCTATGTTAAGTCCAGCTTACTTAATTAAAGGTCGAATGATCTTTGCTTGTTGACGTGACATAATTTAAAAAGTCACACATCGTATACAACGGTTTACAAAACAGATATAACCTAATTAGAACACATACTGTCCAAAGACAGCCCGAGGTACGGGATTACACTGTACACAGTTTAAAAAGTTACAAACCATGATACATTTTCACTGATTTATAGACGATTTTTTCGATTCTGTCTGGTGCATTCGCACCTTTAGCGCACCTTACACTTCACAATTATACACTACAAAATTATTTATCAGTCTGAATTTGAGAAAGCTCCGCCGGTCACGACCGTACTAATTCACTGGTCAATTTCAGTTCATTGTCGCTCAGGTTCGGCGGCGCTTTGTGAACCTTATATGGGTGTAGGGAGCACTGTGAAGTCCTGGAGCGCATTTTTCACGGTTTCATAAAGGGGCCGGTTCTCCTCGGGGCAGTAGCCTTCCGGCGAACATAGAGTTTGGAGTTTGGTAAGGTAGGAATCGAAGTTGTCGTGCGCAGGTTTTTCGCCAGCAGCGGGTGGTGGTGGTGCGATCGGCGTACCACTCGCCGACGTCACCGGTACCGTCCCGCCCCCCGGAATTCTGACGTGCTCCAACAATGTAATAACATTATTACGTAGGCTCTCGTAATACTCGTTCAGGTTATTGTTTCGTTGTGTTATCAAGTGGGTCTCCTGCAAATGAAAAAAAATTACCTTTCGTTAGTTATGAGTGATCTGCTTGCCGATCATAAAACTTAGGGGAAACTACAAATTCACGATTGTTACTGCTTTATGGCAAGTTATTAAGTACTTTAGTATGTAATGTGGTACTCACAAAGGCTTGTGACTTGTTGTGAGCACTCAAAGGACGTTTGAAGCCATGACAGTACCATCTACGTCATCAGAAAAATATTGTTTTATTGGCAAGTTTGAGGATGGGGCCAAACTTTAAAATTAACGAGGCTTACGAAAATTAACATACTCTTTCACCGTGTGTGAGATGTGTCTCCATTGCGTTAATGTCGGACTTGAGGCGCATCATCTGCGACTCGACGCGAGCATTTTCCCGCTGTAGCTCTGTGATCTCCTGCTCGAGTGTCATGAGATCCTCGCCGTTTCCTGTTTGCATGTTCATCTCCATACCTAAAGATGAAGCAAATGTTATTTGATTAGTGCTTCATATAGAATTTTTAGCTGAAAATATTATAAAAGTGAAAGTGAGTTTGTTTGGCCTTCCTTCAGCGAAACAAAGGATTTTTGTGATTTTTTGGACAAACTATCCTTTGAAGGTTTGAGGGTGACAAGATATTTTTCCACGCAAACGAAATCACGGGCTTAAAATCATATATAAGTTTGAGATGCTTACCCGAATAAGGCTTGGGGTAAAGTGGCGTAATATCATCGGGGTACTTTGGTTTCTTAGGCTGAGGCGTGGGCGTCGATGCACCGGCCACGGGACAGCCAGATAGTGAACGGTGAGTGAGGAACGAGCCATTAATGTGTCCAGATCCATCGCAGCCAGGGGTCGGGCAGTTCACACCGTCAAATTTGATAGCCGACGCTGCTGCCGCCACAGCCGCCTTATGCTGCTCCACTGTCCCACCACTCTCCAACACTCGCATTTTATTGCGATTAGCAATGGGGCATCCCGAGGCACTGATAAATACAATTAGCTACAATTACAATCACATAGTAAAAGCAAGGTATTTGAAATATTTATTCAATTCGATACATCTACACACAAACTACACTCTCCACAGCCAACTAATCTTACCTCCGATGCGATAAAAATTTCCCTGTAGCGTGTCCAGATCCATCACAGCCCGGTATAGGGCATCTAAGCAGCGTGGAAATATCAAGAAACTTATTGTAAACGGATTATAACAACGCGTTGATTGAAGCAAACTAAACTAAGAAGTTGCCTAATTTGTTCAAGGGCACATTGATCAAAGAAAATATCATTGAATACTGAATTTGTGACGTAGGAGTCAACTTGGCGAAATCGAATGGACTGAATACCTTATTCAAATTATCTGAATATTTTATGACGTGGAACTTAAACAATGATTCAATGAAACGTTATTGATACTGCGCAAGTTTATGCAGACATTCAATCGAGCAGATATTTGAGTTTCAATGGCCATTAGCTATCGCATTCAAGTAGACTTGGCTGACGTTACCGGAGAAGATTCCAAACATCTAATTAGTGGCCATTAGTTTGCTACATACAATAATGTGCATATGTTTATAAAAAAAGTACAAATTCTTAGTTTAAGTGGGTACGCAGGTTTTTACAATGGGTACAGCGTTTTTAATTTTGACCATATGACAGCTATCTTTTATTAAGTGCATAACAATTGAGAAAACGATAAACATTGATACCTACTTAATCATAACATGGATATCCAGTTCTACAATACAAATTTTGGAAAACATAACTCATAAAACTTTCCTATTAACAATATTTCTTAGTTTTTTCAGTCGGTTCACAAAGCTTATTTTTTCCCATTGCATGTCCTTAATTCTATTATCCAGCTACGAATTCCCCTAATATAATTTTCATATCATTTTTTTCAGAATATAGACATAATATACCTACCTATATGTACAATCAATTACCTGACGTAAGAAATCTCTTACCTGAGCGGCTCGGAATCCTGCCCATCCCGTGGCTTGCTTTTAGGCTTGTTGGCCCTGGGACAACCGGAAAGTGAGCGGTGCGATGAATAGTTTCCGGTCACGTGACCAGAACCGTCGCACCCTGGCGTGGGACATTTCAGTTCCTGGGAATGCGGCTGGAGCTGCGATCGGTCTGCTCGTGGGCATCCACTGAGGCTGCACATATACAAACTGCTTACAATGGCGTGGCAGGGTCATTGCTTGTACCTTACTATTCCATCATTTTTATAGAGGTCTTTATTTATCCGATTACGATATTTGTAAAAGTAAGGATTGGTTACCAATAACTTTGCACTAGAATAAACAAATTAAACAGCGATATTAAAAGCAATTTATCTGTATACAATTATATAATGTTTTCTATGTGTTCAAAAGGTTTGTTTGGTCGCCATATCTAGCCAATTTTTTTTGGCATGATACATACACACTTTATTGACAAAATATGTTTTGTGTATCAAAGACCACACAATAATTTACTTAAAATCATTTTTAAATATTGACCAGAATATAGGTACCAGTGCCTACTCTAGTTTTAATATCATGTGCAGAGATAGAGCATGTAATCCGTATTTGGTGAATGTAATTAAAGATATAAAGTTATTATTAATAATGACTTTGACCTTTTGTAGAAATATTGATTTTATTTTTTACTATGATGTCAACGTATAGGAAAGAAAGCTCTATCGTTTGTGTGGACGGTACTTACTCCAAACTTCAGTTAGGTATATTATAATAATATTGAGATTTTTTGTAGGAAAAAAGTATGGTTTAATTAAATGAATATACGGCAAAATCACTGACTCCATGTTTAATTGCGCGTGGCAATAACCAAAATATTATCAACAAAAACACGATTACAAAAATAATTAATTACATAGTAGGTACCTACTATGGTATATAATATACAATGATTCTGTACTTTTCTTTAAAAATCATAGGTACATAAGTATTTATACTAGGGGAGATTAACCTATCCCCGGCCGGGGCCAAATTCCGGCCAGCTAATTTGATTTTTAAAGCTTTTGCACAATTATAAACATAAACAGTATAATGTAAACAAATCTCCTGCTAACTTTTTGCAAAAATTTGACATCGCTATACTTTTACAATGAAGTGGTTGTAAGAAATTTGGCAGGAAATAAGTGTCTGTACAGTTCGGAAAACTTTCCACCATATTTGAACAATTGTATTTTTTTAAGGTAAGTAACTACTTAAATTAATGTTTTTTGTATAATGTTAATTGAAACTACTAAGATTTATATATATTTAGAATGTAGAATAAATTTCCAAACATATTTCAAAATATTTTATTTAATAAATACGGTAAAGATAGAGTCGGTATTTGGTACGAAATATTGCACATTGCTCATCTCCAGCTTTGACATTTTGTACTTAGATGTTGTTAAACAGAAATGCACCTTTTGAAAATATCGACATGAATGTTGATTAATAGGTTTTCGGGGGTGCTGATTTCGAAAAAGATATCAATTTTTAGATGGCGCATATGCATTTTTTCGAAAATGTCGACATGTGAGTCATTTAATAGGTAGGTTATTTGGGGTGCTGATTTCAAAAATCACATCCATTTTGAAATCCAAGATGGCGGACATATACTTTTTTGAAATTTCGACATAGGTGTCGTTTAAAAGGTTTTTGAGGGTGCTGCATCCACCGTCTTGGATATCAAAAAGGATGATGTTTTCGAAACCAGCAGCACCTGCTGAAACCTATTAAACAAAACCCATGTCAGAATTTACAAAAAAGTCGAATCCACCCTCTTGGATTTCAAAATAGATGTGATTTCCGAAATCAGCTCCCCAAAAACCTACTAAACGACAACCATGTCGACATTTTCATAAAAGTACATCTTCGCATTTTTCTCCATCTTAGATTTCAAAATGAATGTAATTTTAGAAAATGGCACCCCCGAAAATCCTACTAGATGACACTAATATGTTAGTAACTTCTAACTTACTGATAAGTCTATTTTTTATCCCAACATAAATGTTTTTGCGTGCTGGCTGGGGATAGAGCAAAAGGTGGCCGGGGATGGGACACTCACAGCTGGAGATGGGGCGTCTGGAGCCTCTTGTCTTTTTGTTAATTTCACCGAAACAATGAGTCAACGTTCGTTTTTTTGATTGAACCCGAGAGGTTGAAAGAGAGATACCTAAAGCTCTGTATATACATTTATTTAAAGAAGCGGTTTTCTTTAGTGATTGATGTAGGTAAGTATGTCCTTTTGATTTCTCAACGATGCAAGCACCAACGTCAAAGTTTATAAATTCACACAAGAGGACCTTCCGTACCTATAATATGAAACTACAATATGGCTAAAATTGACTCACGATAAGCATAAGAATACTTAGCTGATATCATTGCTTTCAACATTTCCAGTATTAAAGTTCTTCATGCATTTGTTTTGTGTATGTGAATATGAGAACCTTAAATTAAGGTGGAATTTCCCGCGATAATTAACCACTATTGTTTAAAAATATTAAAGAAAATTTTATTTGTGTTGGACATTATTTGCTCACCTAAGTATTTGAAAACAATCCCCACAACATTCAATTTCTTGTAAATCACAGGTGCTTGCTTAGAGTGAAAAATGATTGAAAAAGAAGAACTAAAACATTTTGCTGACATCAACTTTTTAGGGTTTTAGTAGGTAGCTAAAAAGTTGTATGTGTCGTGAAATATCAAGATAAGTGTTAAGTGGCCATAGATCTAAAAGGTTAAGAACCCCTGCATTGGTGAATTAGTTAAAAGGGAAGTTAAGAGGATCGACTACCGCGCCCATGTCCATACAAAAAGGGAAAACGTTTTGCTACCCCTAAATCTTCTCCGATTTTGATAATTTTTCACTATGTTGTTGTCCCTATCAAAAACTATGCCTCTATGTTTTCCTTTTTTGAAAATTTTGTTTAGATAAAAAGTTATAAGGATCTGTAATCTTGCTTTATTGGGTTTGAAAAACATTCATTTTAAATTCATTGTATTTCAGAAATAAAGTAAATTTTCGGAAAAAACAAAAAATAGAGGCATAGATTATATTCTGCTGAAAAGATTGATACCAAAAAGTAGTATATTTAGTACAGTTTAGGGGTTGGGAAACGTTTTCCCCCCAAACGCGATTTTCGACAAAAAAATACCTAGAAACACAGCCGAGCTGCAACTGTCTCTATCGCACGTTTGCGAGCGGGGCCGAGCGCGGTCGCGACAGAGAATGATTCTCCAAATACCTATTTTCCTACGCTCGCGGCGCTATAGAATAGTCTTAATAGTTAAATATCCACTTAGTTAAGTACCTACACAACTGATTACTTATTTTGAATGGCATTAAGCTTTACGGTAAGACCCAGGCTCCAGAAAATCAAGAAACATTGTCTGAGAAACTTTTAAAAAGTTGTTGGTAAGTAAATATAAGTACTTATATTTTTAGGTTAAAAGAGTTAAGACTACTTTAAAACTTTATTAAAATGTAGAAAATAAAACCTTCACCAAGCAATATGTTGACGATCTTCTAGAATAAAAAAGTTATTTAAACTAGTTCAAGTAAGGATGTTAGTATTATTATTGGAAGTTTTCAGATAGGAGTACGGAAGCGAGGCTTGCCTGCGATGTGTCGCGAAGTTCCCGGAAATATGTCCCGATCCGTCGCAGTTCTCCACAGGACACTGGATGAGCTCTTTCCCGGTATCCCGAGGTCGGTAATTTAACAATTTTATCCCGAAAGTCTCATCAAATATGCTAGAAATGTAAAACAAAACATAAAAGTTTTAAAAACAAAGGAGGAAATAAACAACAAAAACAACAACTTAAATATGAAAAGAAAAAAACAATGCCTCGGTATAAATAGCAAACAAAATCAAAAGGTAGCACCTACTGCATAAAAGCGTGACCTTAATGTTATTTATAACGACATTTATTTTTACCTAAAAAGTCGTTAACTGACTGCAAGTAAAACGATTGTAACATCAAAACACAGCGTCAAATATGCGCTACTTCGATAGAACCAACGTTATCTGCTTGCGTCAAGCGTGGTGAAAAAGTTTACAAAGTTATTGTTACATCTTTACTATTGTTTTGTTTGCTTCGAATAATCGATGTGAATCGACTTGAAACACGTCAAAAAGTTGATAAAAGTTTGTAAACTTACCTGGTGCGAAACATGGTGAAAGTTGTAAAAAGTTTTACGCACTAAAACAGGACAAATCACAAACAGTTTGTAACTTCTTAATGATGGAGTTGCTGTAAAGTAGTAAACCTCTTAGCGTGGTACGCGCCTGCGCGGGCGCCGGTGTATTTTTGGACTGCTTCTCCATTCTGACATTAAAACCGTTCGGATTCACACAATGCATACTTTATCTTTCATCTCTTTTCCTCACCCTACATAATGTAGCGCGTAAGGCGCACATCTGTGGCAAACAAATATAAAATAACTGTTACTGGGTCAAATATATCTTACTACATTGCATACTTCTCAATAAATACTTAAATAAAAAAGGGGCAAGCGTAAAAAATGGTTAGTATTATTTTGTAGTTTTTGATTTTCGAAAATGTGGTATATTTTATCTCTAATAGTTTGTTTGATGCGCGTATCCGAACACAAGACGCTATTCGTAAAGTCCGTTGATGTTGATTTTTGTCAAATGATGGCCTTACGTAAAAACGTCGTAAATCGTTTCGTTTGTAAATAGGGGTTTTAAGATCAGTGATCAAGTGACATTAAGTTTTTTATTTTTCTTTTACTCCCGATTGCGTCACATTCACATTGACTAGGTATCAACAATGCGATGCGACCAAAAGAAAAAGTCTTATGAGTAGAGCTCGGAGTAGAGTGAGAATACACTTCATGTGCGTCTTGCATTTGATCATAATAATAACTATAATAAGGTTAGAACTACCCGTTCGCTCTAAGTTTGCCGCTGGCGATATGAAAAAAAAGAAGAAAAAAAAGAAACAAAAAATAAATAAACTATAAGTAGGTATTTAAAATATTATTTATTTATTATTATTATTAATAAAAATTGTGTATTTGGGTAAAATTAGACACATTAATTGCGTTTAATCAGGTTGGGGAGCTTAGCGCGAACGGGTTGTAGACATTGTTCATTTCATCATGTAGGTATTTCAATGATGGCGCCTTGCAATAGACATGAAGCTCATGTTAGAATTTTTTAAAGTTATTTATTTACATAATTAAGTGACTTGTAAAATTAAAAGTTCTGGAACTTTTAAACTGTTTCAATTCAAACGTAAATAAAGATTTAAGTACATACCTATACGTACCTAATATTTGTGTGGGTTACACCATTACGGGATAGATACCTACAGTTTAAAACTGTAGGGAGTTGTAATAAGGACTAGCTTAGTATGGTCAGGGGCTCATATCTACGATAGTGATGATGTTGGGGCGCGTTAAGATCTGGACTCCTAACCAAGTCGTTCAAGGCCTCAAAGTCAGTGATTACTTACATACTCCTTGCTCAAAGTTTTTGGCTCGCTTGCGACATCCGATCCGTTTACGAACTCCGGAGGTTGCAACTTTCTATCCATCGATTGCGATCGACAAAAAATTGTTTTTGTTTTTGCGTTAAACGTATGTAGGTACATGTTTAGCTATTATTAACAAAGTCAGATAAAAATGCTCGTACACCCACTACGCGTAAACCCACATAAAACTCGTTCCTAAGTAATTAAACTTCATACTCTTTTGTTAGGTTATACGAGTAATATACAACAATTCAATTGGGAAACGTCAATGTCAAAAATTTAATTTGACGTGAAAAGTATCTAGCTCGTCCACAAGCTTAAGATTCGTTAATTTCGTTATAAATCAGTCGAGACAACCATACCAGAGGCTCTGAACATAGCCTTGTTGTATAAGCTCGGTGTTATGATCAGATACGTTCAGATTTCTGCTCTACCTAATGCACATGACAATTCCTACAGTAAAATATATACACAGTATAGGTACATAGAGAGATGAAAAGAGATAAGTAAGAATGTACCAATACCTAGTTATAAATATTTATTTTGGCCAAGTAACAATTGTACATTTTGCAACATTTATCAGGTAGCGCTTAAATAGGAAAAATCCTGTGCCAAATTATACTTATGTATTTTATGTATTATACTTATGTATTTGTTATTGTAGATCTGGATACCATACAAAATTACTAGTAGGTACCTAATAGGATCCAAAAAGGCATTTTAATTCCGTTTTATTCTCTTGTAGCATCATAAAAAGATCTATTTGACCGCTTGAATGGATCCTTTCGACCGCTTGCAAAAAACGGCAGGTAAACCAAATTCACAAAGTCTTTGATGGGGATTTTGGGGCCGTTATGGGTATCGAAGGCGTTACCCGTTGTTAGCAAAAAAATGAGTATATTTTCGTGAAAAGATTTTCCGACTATGTAATGAAGGTAGTTAGTTTTAAAACTCTTAAAGTTAATCTGGAAGAGTCTAGACTGCCTAGTGCGTTTTGTTTCACCACGAGACTAAAAGGAGTACCTAGCTTTGATTTATTTACATTGAAGAAGCTAGCACTATCTGTTGGTAGGTGCTGTCAAAATGTCATCGTAAATGTAAAAAAAATCGTACTAGACAGTCTGAAAGTTCTATTAAGTTTGACATACCTTGAGTCCTTAGGTTTGTCGTGGGGCGCATGTGGAGGGGGCATGTAACAGGGAGGTGAGTAGGGGGGTGCATGTGGTGGGTACGCTGGCGGGGGTGGATATGCTCCACACTGGTACTGGTACCCGCCGTACCCTGCCGCCGCTGCTGCTGCCGCGTAGTCGGGCTGCCCTAGCCCATACCCTGCTACTGGATGTGGACTAACTCCACCATAACCTATGTGTCCAAACAAATTAAATCACTGAATGTTTTCTAATCGGAATCCTTGTTTGGAATCCTGTCTTCCGCTTACATAAAATAGTGTACTATAAGAATGCATAATAAGAACTATATAAACTGTCAAATTATGTATTTTGGGAGAAATAAAGTATTATTATTAATAGGTAACTACATTTACTTGCCATATCTAAGTACCAGCTTTGATACAATAATAATAATAATAATAAGCCCCCAGGGCAGCTTTGTGGCGAGCTGAATGGGAAGTGACGTCCCTTGGGTCCCATACCCCCGAGAGTCGGTCAGGCCTCTCTCTCCGCTTGCCTTTATTGGCCGGTTGGAGTGGACCCCAGGAGGGGCCGCAGGACTCTCGCCTCTGGCTGGCCGGTCAGAGTGGGGTGTCAGAGCTATATGCTCGCAGGGTGGAAGTGAAAGATGCATAAGTCGCGAGTTGGTGAGGTGAGCCGGTCGGCCACCGAGCAGAAAGCGGTGCACACCTCTCGACACCCTGAGCCTCTCACGCGATGTTGCCCCCTTGTCGCACTGTGCGTGCGGCCATTTTTGGGGGCCCATCTTCAGTGAATTGGCGAGTCACCACCTGCCCATTTGGTCGTGTTTTTCAACATTGATAGGGCAGGTGCCATAGTCCTATCCATAGTCCAGTTACCCAATCCACTAGCCTCTCAACCCAATAGCCCAGTTTCCTTTCTTTCCATTCCTTTCAATAGTCCTGCACTAACCGGGGGTTGTCTTTGGGTGCATTTCTATAGTGCATACAGAGATAGCTGCCGGTTGGTGTCACATTACTAAATTAAATTGTCTAACGGGCCTCTACGTGTTGGCTTTGGCCCCACGCACGCCTTCCAAAGGTCCGGGACGTAATTGCCCGTGATTCAAGGATCGAGACAAACATAATAATAATAATAATAATAAAAAAATCATTGATTTTCAGGCAACTAGGCCCATAGATAAATACCTTACAGACTAACATACATATAAAATATTATTTAACAAAATTAAAATTTATTTAACACTATTTCCCGAGTGTTTTTCCGGGGGTGTCTATAACCGGGAATCTCCCGGAACAATACATTAAAATATCTCCAAATTAATTCCTACATTTATCTTACTCATTTTTTAATTTTTACAAACTTAAAAAGTTAAAATGAGAAAATTTCAAGTTGCTTTTTGTATTAACAATCTTTTTTTCCTTAAGAAAACGTTGATCAGTTTCTTAAGCTAAATTAATGGTGAAATGAAAATATTTCTGGTATAATCAAGTAAGTATCAAGTATTCTGGTACAACCAACTTGTAAAATTCTAATATTAAAAAGAGAGTTGTTTCAAAATGCTGAAAATTGTTTTGATTCTTTCAAAATATCCTTTAAATTGGAAGCTTGCAAATTTAGAGTACAATATTTTCGTTTCTAATAAAAATACACGTGCACAATGCTCTTTATATTTAAATCTAAACGTCTCTCTTTAAATGTAAGATAAGAAATTCCAAAATAGTTGATTTTAAACATATTTTAACGGGTTCTTACCACGATTTACACAATATACTTATTCCAATACAATAAATTTTTAAGTTACCAACTTTTTATCAAGTGTCTTATTTTTACCTATTTATTAGTTTTTTCAGCTGTAGGTTTTCCGTGTTCACAGTAAACGTAATCAAAGAGCAAGTAAAGAAAAACCGACCAAGTGCGAGTTGGACTCGCGCACGAAGGGTTCCGTACCGTTACCTATAAAAACGGCAAAAAAAAATCACGTTTGTTGTATGGGAGCCTCCTTAAATATTTATTTTATTCTATTTTTTAGTATTTGTTGTTATATGGCCAATAGAAATACATCATCTTCGAAAATTTAAACTGTCTAACTATCACGGTTCATTAGATACAACCTAGTGACAGACGGTCGGACGGACAGCGGAGCCTTAGTAATAGGGTCCCGTTTTTACCCTTTGAATACGGAACCCTAAAAAATGACAAAAACCTACCAAAGACTAGGCAACAAAATATTCCTTAGCAACAGTAACCATAACACAAGCGCCTGCCGTTTTGGATTAGCAACATTATAGCGCGGCACATGTTGCGGCGGGTGCTTGCTCCACAGGCGCTGCAGCGGGGTGATTATCGCGGTCGCGTTTTAATTTGTACGACGTGTTTTACGGCGCCGTACGGGGGGCACTTACCCCCTGGTAATGTTAGGATGGCGAAGTACGGAGCGTGTAGATTAATGGTATTAATTATTAGATAAAATAAAGACGACGATCACGAGGACGTCTTGACGGCGGAAATTAGAACTTGCTTGAAATGCTTGCTATAGAGGAAGATACTAACCTGCTGCATCCCGATGATACGCTTCGAGATATGGATGACTTCCTCCACTATCTGGCGTTGACTCTCGGCTATACGTTACTCCACCAGGAAAGCCGCGACTGTTGATAAAAATTCATTGTTTTGATATAAGTACAATTATTACTCCAGGGACATTATTTCTCTATAACACTTAACACGACCACGCACAACATTCGTGAAAGACGTAAAACGTCTATGACTAATAAACCGGCTAGAACGCAAGTGCTGACGAAAAAACAACATCGATACTGTTAGTGCAAGCTACGGGGAAGGGTGCCTCACCTATGTGGTAAACGGGACACGCTAAGGTCGAGGGTCTGGCCCTGCGGACTGGGCACCTGGGGGCTGGCGGTGAGCTGGGGCGAAGCTCCCGGCTGTGGGCTGCCTCGGGCTCCGCCCCCGTTGCCGCCACCGGCGCTTGTGTACACCGGTGATGCATATGGACCCTGTTATAAAAATTTACCTTTAAATTTGCATATTGACTATTACTGATAAAGATTTTTTCGATTGAATTGAGTCAGTCCGTTGGGTTGGAATTTATAAAAGTCATTTTGGGCGATGTAGGTCCTCACCTGTGGACTACCACTAGACGTGGAGAGATCTATGGCCGGCCGGGGGTCTCGAGGATCCCTGGGGGTGGGGCTGCGCGGGCGCTGCGCTTGCGCCGCGGCGATCTTCACGGACAGGTTGATTGCAGAGAAGCCGGGGGGCACCGGCGCCATCGCGCTCACGCCGCCTACTCCGCTACCCGCTTCGTAGTGGTACATTGGTCTACACAGATAGCCATTGCTCAGACCAATAATATTTTATTAGTCGAATAGTTTTGGTAATTTTTGAAAGCTAATAAAGTTTGTAATATATTTTTCTTCGTGTCTGGATCAAGAGTATTTCGTTAGGTATTTCAAAGTCACTGGTTTATATAGGTAAAATTGGTGAATAAAGATTTAAAAGCCAACCGTAGGAAGCGAGTCCCGTTTACCACTTGTAATTGAGGGCATGTGCATGTAGGGAGGTGATGACGTACCTAGGGTAAATGGGGCCGGAGTTGGTTTCCTGCTCCGACTGGTCGGTTTTCATGGGCGTGGGTAGATGCGGGTCGTGGTACCGCTCGTCTTCCCACCCATACCGCTGCGGACACTGAGCCGGGTCGTATCGCTCGAACGCAGGCGCACCCTCGTAGCACCGCGATTCGTACCCGTACCGCGCTTCGTTCATTTGACTACGGGGAAACGGTTTCACTTCAGCATTTTACAAGGAGATTAGTATTACTTACTGAATATGTATCGGGCTGAAAAGTAACATTCAAGTTTATGCCATCTCACCACATCTCAATAACTGCGTTCACGAATGTTGTGCGTGACTCTTATGGTTTATGATGTAGGTACCTAAATCAATCTGTTAACGTGAAAATTGTAGCTGAGATTTTAAGGGAAGAACTTTTGAATAACTTGCTAGACTATAGGTTAACGCATTTAAAAACTGATTGAAGACAGTAAGAAAAGTTCTATGTAGCTTTCGGAAATAAAGCTTCGTACTTAATTTCAAACTTACTGGCAAAGATTTCTGTCGAAAATTTTGGTGTGGCTCTGTCATAATAAAAAGTCCTCAAAAATATATCTTAGATATGAACACATTGGAAAGATAATACGATAACAATGAACATGTTAGTCAGCATAAAATAATAGTGATACACATGGGAAATGCCTGTCTGTGGACTACCTTCAGCCGATTCGATGGTCATTTTGTCTCAAATTAATCAAGTTACCTACTAGATAAGCGGATTCTCCTAGCTCAAGCATCTTATTGCTTAAAAAGAGTCTCCTTACCACTATTTACCAAAAAAATTGAGCTTGAATATGAAAAGAAAAGGTTGTTTCTTAGTTTCTGATTAAAGACCTCACCTAAATGAATAAATACTTAAAACTGTAAACAGTTTAGATAAAAGTATGTCTGGATCAAATTCAGGAATACATGATTCAGAATGACTTATAATGAGGTTTACAACGAATTCGACACTCAGTGACTTAGTATGGTGTGTAAATAACCCATTTAATGGAATGTTTGTAACAAACCTGTAAGAGCGCACGTGGTCGTCAGGTGGACGCTCGTAGGGCGACCGCTGGTCCGGGGGCGCGCCGTAGCCGGCGTGGCGCGTCTCCATGGTGGGGGAGTCGCGGTCCGGCTCGGCGGCCTCGCGCTTCGGGACCAGCAGCTCGGGGGCCTCTCGCTTCACGGCGGGGCTGCGGGGCGAGGCCGCGCGCTCTCTCTCGCGCTCGCGGGATATCCCGCTGGGGGGGTTCTCAGTGATGGTTACAGACGGCACTGGCGCTGATGGCACTGACGAAATGGTCACGGTGAGAATTTAGATGGCGCAATTCGTGTGCACACGAGTTAAAAAAAAATACAATTTGCTGGCCACATTCTAAGTTTAGTGTTGTCGTGGTCATATCGTAGATTTGTTCACATCTTGACATGTTCGAGAATTTCATGAAATGTTTCACTGTCTATTGGCCACATTATGATGTGGTTTAGTCAGATCAATAATAAGAAATCGTTTCTCGATATGGGCAACTAAACGCGCGGCTACTTCACGAAATGGTCAACATTGCATGAAATGTTTCACTGTCTATTGGCCACATCATGAAGTAGATCAGCTGAGCGGAACTGTGACAATCGCTTAATTAACGCAACCACAGTCGTTTCTAGCACTCCACCGGCTGCTGCGTTAGGGGTCGCAGTTCTAACCTAACCAACCTGAAAAGGGTTGGCTGGGTTAGGCTACTAACAAACCTACTTGTTGCAATCGAACAAAGAAGTCGAATGACTTATAAACAGACAAAATAAAACATTTTTAGGTATTAAATATTTCATTGACACACTATTTATACGATCTGGCCAAACGTGGATGACAAAATCGTAAAACGTTGACGAGTTAATGATCTGGTCAAATTAAATTGGCCACTTCATGAAATGCGACCATTTCATGAAGTGAGCAAATCTACGATATGGCCACGACCGTGTTATTTCCTTCCTATCATGTATAATCATAGTCTTATAAACCAGAAAAAAGTGGTAATTTAGCGCCAAGTGGTGTTGTAACCACTGTCGTACTACATACCCCGAATACGATTGTAGGTCAGTGTATAATCTATTGTAAGTTAACATTACCTAATAATAACGTAAATTTGGAGCGTGGGAGTCATAATCATAACCAAAATATCTAGAGGTTAGAATAGTCAACTTCACCTATTCAGGCTGCATTTTGCTGATCAATGAATGGAGTTTTCATGCCACCTATACATGGTAATTGACCCTGTAGATTACATTTTTTTTTTGCAATAATATTTCTTCTGGCACTGGCAGAAAGAGGTGTCTTAGAAAGTCTGGAAACGACCGATGTTAATAAATTTTATAGAAAACCATGATGGTTACCTGATGGTCTACTTTTCTGTGATCTTGCGGCCGCCTTCCTAGCCGCCGCCGTGGGGCAGCCAGACAAAGACCGATGCGTGCTTCGGTTAGAGCTGACGTGCCCTCGACCGTTGCACCCGGGTGTAGGACACTTCAAAATTGTCTCGTGCAACGCCAATACTAGACACCAAAAACCTCATATTAGCCAGGATAACCCAGGAAGGCACCTTTTCTAACTAAGATTTTTCAAAGCCCACTAAAAATTTGTGGAGAAGTACCTACTACGTAAGCGGCTATTTCTGTTTCAACTTATTAATACAACAAATTATTAATTTCAACTTAACTAACAGTCTTAGCTGCTGAACGTAAACACTAGCCGAACCGAAATAAACGAATATTACACAAACACTAATAACGAAAATAAAATATGAAACCTTCAAGACAGCGAACTAAAAACATTTTAATACAACATAATTCAATTCAACAATGTGAATACTTACTCTCCGGTGTGACTTTATCCTTTCTTGGACATCCTGACAGACTGAGGGAGCAAATGATCAACTCGTCAGTAAAGGCACAGTCATTCTAAATGTAATCATAAACTTTGTTTGGGTAATTTATGGGCAAACTTCTGACAAATAATGTACTAGATATAGGGACGGTACAGACGTTGTTGTAACACAGAGGTTAGGGACAGTGTTTTGTTTGTTAGTTGACGGTTTCGATAGTGGAGCTGCAATACATCATCGTTGGCTTACCTCCTGTGGTGTGTATAGAGGCCGGTGACGTGGCCCTGCCCATTGCATCCAGGAGTGGGACACTTGTTGCCTTCTGTGAACAAATCGACCGGGTTGGGAATTAGTATTTTCCTAATCATCGGGAGGGGGCGTACGCGATCGATACGCGGGCGTGCCGGCCGGGGCGTACCTGCGCGGCGCCGCCCACTCGCCACCCCCACCCACACCCGGCTCAGCAACTCGAAAGAAAAAATAAAGAACGTGAAGCGGCTGCGCGCACTCACTCACAATTTTTCTTTCAGGAGTAGGGGGGCGGCGCAACGCCCCGCCTACTTCCTGCCTGACCCGTTTTTATTGCGCGTCGCCCGAACATAAACCCAGCTATCACCGGCGAGCTAGCAATACGAGGAAAACATTTTAGTATCTTATATACGATATCGACGTAGATGGAGTCCCGCCTTACTCTAAACGTCGTCTACTAAATTATGAGGGACATCTAACAAATGAGGCATGATTTGTTACCAGCTTCGTAACAAACTGAATCAGTTCTGACTGACATGGGTCGCCTCAAATAATACAAAATACTTAAAAGAAGAATCCGTACCAGAGATGCTAGAGCCAGAATATCTAACATTTTATTTAAATTGAACCTTTATTTTAAAAGAAAGAAAAGACAGTTAAATTACGATGTACAAATATTCTAAATCAAGCAGCCACATAACGAGACATTGGGGCGACCTTGGAACAAACTTGGAGTTGGTCGATAGCTCAAAGTTGTATGTTATAGTGACGTCGTTAAGGAAGTTGGAGTATGGTTGTCGGAGCTAGTTCGCCAGTTGTTCTGCACCTTCAGGAAGTGATTTCAAACAATTTTTGAGGTTAGAACTTGGTAAAATTGGGACAAGTTCATTGAACTAAAGCTGTTCCAAGAAAAGTTGAGATTAAGTAGATGTGGTAACCGGAGGCGCATCGCATGTACCTCTGTTGGGAGGGGAGAGTGCGGCCAGCGGGCGCGAGTCCCGCAATGGCTGCGCGGAGGGTACGGCGCGTGCCTCCTGCAATGCCGTCGCAGCTCGTGATCCGACTCCCGCCGGCTGCAGCACTGTATATTGCTTGGGTCCTTTATGTGCTGCACTCTTATCCTCGTTGGAATAACCTCCAAACGGCTCGCTAGGAAGACTTGACGAATGAAGTCTATGCTTCACCTCTGCTGGTGGCTTAAAAGCAGACTGTGTTGAATAAGGTAAAGCCGCTGTTGCCGCCTTGTATGCGTTATACAGTGATTGCTTATTTACAGATAACATTTCACTTTTTAGTTTTTGTTTGTTTTCTCTTTCGTCATCATACTTATCGTAATTTCTATCCGTCATATCTATTTCTAGTTCATTGGAAGACTCATCGACGAGCTCGTCGAAATTTGGCGCATCATAGTTGTTGGAGTATTTACTGTTTCGGTCGAAGTCGTCATTGCTTGTGTCTCTGTCAGATTTCTGTGTTTTTGTTATTTCTTCGCTATCACTGACACCGTTGGTCTGCTCTTCTCGATTTATTGGGTAGTTTTTATGTGAGTCATCGGCACTTTCTGAGGAAGGAGATAGGGAAGACGGTAACATTTTATCAGATCGCTTATCTTCGAAGAGGTTTTCGAATCCGTTCTCATCGTCGTTTTCGTCAGTACTGTGGCTGGAGGTTTTTTCTCTCGGCCAGCTACCGGAGAGTGTTTTGAGGGCAGCCTGTGTTTCCCTTATGAGTGTTTCGTCTGACTCTTCGTTAGTTCTCGCCGGCAGCGGCCGGTGCACAGGCAGCGGTCGACGGCGAGCTTCCTGCTCGTCGTCCAGTAGCCGCCGCCGGCGCTTGCCTACTATTTCATCTTCTTCCATGGAGTTGACACTGTTGGCGCACTCAGGACGCCTCTCACTCACTCTGAATGCCTCCACATCAACGCCGAACTCCAGTCGTCTCTTATTTATATGAGCCAGGGACGGCTGTGCAGGCAGGGACGTCGTCCTGCAACAAACGCTCCCATCAGCTCCACTCTACATGTATATGCACTCATATCCAACAATATAAAGAAAATATAAATATTGTACTTGCGATTCCATTTTCCATCCACAATCACAATATTTTTACGCGGAAATGATTCTCGGCGTTTTCTTTCGACGTCATCAAAATTACGAGCACTTGGTTGTAAAATTTTAATGCACAAAAATCGTTCCCACGTAAAAACCATTTCACTCAAGAGCTTTCAGACCAAAAGAAAATTCGGTATTTCTATAGGATATAAGGGAAAATCAATAACTTGCATGTTGTGTAAACATAAAATTTGTTAAAACAATGACAAGAGTGTCCGTACAATTTGATCAGAAGACAACCGATACCGTCCGCATGCGTAAGAATTTTAGGTTTAAATTTTGAGAAACTAATAATAAGCAATGTTTTACTTCACCACGCTTGTACAATCACTTTCCCTAAATTCCTAAAATAACTTTTAGACAAAAATAACTTTCTACGAAACTTTTCAACAAAGTTTTCCGTGAGTTTACCATAGCTGTCAGATTTTTACTTTTTTCAAACATCTCTTGAAACATTTTCTGCCAAAGAAGTTTACATAACAAGTAAAATATAAAAAGGAGGCTTGAACTTTTCATTGAATAGATGTTTTTTTTTAAAATGTTTTACCCAAAATAGAAATTCACAAAAGCAAGTTACGAGGTATGATTTTAAAAAGGAATCAGTCCTAAAAATAATTTTTAAGCTTTACATTCAAGCACTATTAATTTAAATAAAATTAAAACCACTCAAACACACACGCAAACACAAATGTATTTTATCAATACGCTAATTTATTACACCTTAGTAAGTACTTGATACTGAAAATGGAAAGCTTTTGATGCATATTTATGACGTGGTTACTTTTTTTGCAGATGGTTGCTATATTACTCGTGTTATAAAAGTATTGGAGCGCGGCGAATGTATCGAAAACCTACATTAAAAAATCTACGAGGAAATAGTTTGTATGATTTTTAAGTACTTTTGATAGTCAATCTATAAGGTAATAATAATAATTTTTTATTAAGTTTATTTGAACCAGACAAAAAGTCTCTAATGCAACGATTCTATTTGTAATCGACGACATGTACATTTGGATGTGTGGCCCTTAATCCTAGGATGAAAACTCCGAGAGATTCGCTCAGTGATGGAAAAAAGACTCCATATTTGCATATTGAAATCGAATGTGACGCAATAGTTCAAGAATTATTGGCTAAAAAATATGGTCCACACATCCAAATGCCTGCGATTAGTAATGAAAATAAGATGAACCGGTTGACGGAGCTCCAATTTTATCATTAACATCTACAGTGACGCATACAAAAATCGGTTCTGGCTATAAATTAACCCAAAAAACCTCATACTTTGGAAAATATTTACATTTATTTGTGGGCCACAGGACTACGTAGGGCCCACTTCATATCTGGAAAACCAGCAGCCCGAGATAAAAATTAACGACGCTGGCTCTATCACATATGATATGTGACAGCATATAGCGACAAAAATCTTCTTATGAAACTCTCATCAGAGAGAGAAACGTGAATCAAATTCTGAAGCATTTGTACGTGTGGATCACGTTCAAAATCTTCTGCTTCAGCCAATACTGCGTCACATAAGTTGGGAAGGTGTTACAAATGAAGAGAATTTCCGTTATTGAAGGTGAGTAAAAAAAAAGCAAAACATTGAGTATTTCAGGAGATATCGAGGTTTCATTTTTGTATTAAAATCGTGAAGGGTAACAATGAATACAAATTTTTGGGATAAATATTAATTTCAACAATCGAGTTTGTTGCTTATGACTCTCCTTTGTACTTAAATCATACACCAGTATCCAGTTGGAAAGAGTAGCATATTTTACACATATTTTTTTGCATTTTATCCTATTGTTTTTATTAATTTTATTAAATTTTTGAGAAGTAGCCACTCTTAAAAAAATAGCGAAATGGTAAAGTTAATCCACTTAAACCAAATTTTGCTGCCATCTTCGTGCAAAAGAATGATTGATGAAAGTTTAAACTACCCACACTACTATAATAGATAAAGATATATAGATAAATACTGTATTGCATACTTCACAGGGAAAAACAAATATTTACAATATAATCTTACAATCAAAAGTGTGCAAGGGCGGCCTTATCGCCGCTGGATAAATAAAATAGATTTTTTATTATTTTTATTTATTTATACGACGAATCATACAACATGCTTTTAACATGGTCATAAATAACCACCATAAAAAAATCCTGTCCTGAAAAAGATTCCTTACATCATTATCACCCTAACGAATTTTCCATACAAAAATAAAACCTCGGTATCTCCTAAAATACTGAATGTTTTGCATTTTTTTTACTCGCCTTCAGTAATGGAAATTCTCTTCATTTCTAACACCTTCCCAATTTATGTGACGCAGTAATGGCTGAAGCAGCAGGTTTTGAACGTGATCCACACGTCCAAATGCTTCAGAATTTGATTCACGTTTCTCTCTCGGATGAGAGTTTTATAAGTAGATTTTTGCCGCTATATGCTGTCACATATCATATGTGATAGAGCCAGCGTCGTTAATTTTTATCTCGGGCTGCTGGTTTTCCAGATATGAAGTGGGCCCTACGTAATCCTGTGGCCCACAAATAAATGTAAATATTTCCCAAAGTATTAGGTTTTTTGGGTTGATTTATAGCCAAAACCGATTTTTTTATGCGTCACTGTAGATGTTTATGATAAAATTAGGGCTCCGTCAACCGGTTCATCTTATTTTCATTACTGTGAATCGCAGGCATTTGGATGTGTGGACCATATTTTTTTTGCCAATAATTCTTGAACTATAGCATCACATTCGATTTCAATATGCAAATATGGAGTCTTTTTTCCATCACTGAGCGAATCTCTCGGAGTTTTCATCCTAGGATTAAGGGCCACACATCCAAATGTACATTCAACGACTCGCATAGACGTTACCGAAAATCAAAGATTTGAATTAGCCCACTAATCTGAACAACTTTCCCTAAGGAAACTAGGTAGAAATGTGAAAACAATTTTCGCCTCTCCCTACAACTTGAGCCAGACCAAGAAGTTGAAAATGTTTTTTAATTTAATACAGGTAACTTGGGTTCTTCAGTTGCATGGTTAGAATTACCCTCTAAAATGTGTGGTCAGATGGATCACTATGTGGTTCTAGAATCACTTGCCACCATATTTGACATAGTTTCTGAGGGTTATTAGATAAAAAATAAAAAAATGATTTCACTAACATAATTTTGCATTTTGAATATAACTGGGATGTGGTCAAGTGCTGAATGCTCTCTTCACCCATTCTGAAGTTTCAAATCACGCGAATCTTTCAAGTTCATCTATATATTCCTAACTATTATACAGTCAAAAGAATATCAAGCTTATTCCGTTTAGAGAAGAGTCAAACTGTGCAGTAGTGTTTATCGATCGTAGTTGTCTAAAGTGGCGCAATATTCTTGAGATAGGCTCAATGGTCCTCGACTGAGGGTGGAGACCGGAAGGCTATCATACAAGAGGTACCCGGTGTTCGAATGTTGGCAAACGATTGTCTACGTGCCTTGCCCTTTAAGGCATTGTGGTGTTAATATAAAATGGTGTAAACTGAAATTGTTTTATTAGGTATATCTTTACATAGTATAAAAAATTAAGTCGCTTTCGCTGTCTGTTAGCTTAGATCTCTTAAACTGCTCAGCGAATTTTAATGCAATTTTCAGCAATAGATAGAGTAATTTAAGAGAAAGGTTTATATGGATAACTCATTCCCAAAATTCCTACGGGAACGAAGTCCCGGGCGGGAAGCTAGTAGAGTATAAAAACCGATTAACGGACAAATAAATAAAACCAGAAGGCCAAGACAAAGTCACATTCTGTTAGTGATTACTAAGATCGATAGTTTTGAAATGTATGGGATTGAAATGGACTGACCAAGTGACTTTTCTATTGTGAAAATCGAAAGATATTCAATTATACATTTCAAACTTTTTATCGCTAATAAAATGTGTGTTTTAGCATTTTTTCTTTTATCAAGTTATTTTGGTGCTGCGCAATGCGTTACGAACAGCTAGAATGAAATATTTATTTAGAGTAGTTATTTATATAAACCTTTGGACGCACGTTTTTTTTTATCAAAACATTACATTATTTATTGCATTAGAACCAGCACATTTATATCGCCATAATAATGACAAAGAAATTATCAAACCGGTAATATTCATTTTTTGATACTACATTCGCACAAGTTAGAAAGAGAGAAAGCCAGATTTATTGTTTTTCAGATTTATGAAAAGGCCTGATGTTTATTGGATGACTTTAAATTAGCTTACTAAAATTAGAGATGTGAATCAGCCTACTTAATTGAACAACTTTCCCAAAATATGGGTCGAAATATGATAAATAATTTATTCGCCTCTCTACATAACTTGAGTGATCAGCTGATTGCCTCGGTGTGAGAAGTCGTAATTTTTCTTGGAGATAGTTGTTAAGTTTGCTAACTAATTAAAAGTCAAATAAAGGACTTGAAGGAAAAGGTGAAAACTGAAAGAATATTCTAAGTTTTGACCTATGTTAATAAGTGTTCGAATTTAATGGATTTATCAACGACCTCAAATTAGTTAGTTTAAAATTACTCTATCTGAGGAGTAAGTTACAAAGTTTACCATTTCCGTAATTCGGGTGAAGTGTGTAGAAATTCGTGTAGCAAATGTCATTTACACTTTAATAGGGTATCTACTTAGGTAGCTTAGGCTATATAAGCTACGCTATTTAATGAAAGTGCTAAGAATTATTTGAAACATTTTGATGAATAAACACTTTTGAACAATTTTGGTAACAAATCTATGAAATTCTGTATCTACGTAATTCGTAGTAATCTACTACGAGGCATGTTTCTATAGCTCTAGAAACGTATTTCTAGTGGTGTTGTGTAGGGTAATTAGATAAACCCTCAGGGCTGCTTAACCGGTTTAACTGGCACCGCGGACTCGGCGGGCGGCGAGTGGGTTATCTTGGCCCGCGTTAATTGTAATGCTTGGAGATTACCGCGCGATACCACACGCGCCAAGGGGTTAAGACGTGACTGGCTTATTATTGTCTTTGCTATTGTGAGTGCATAGGATTTGCTCGCATGATAGGGTTGGTGGAATTGTGAGAGTAGATAGATGCTGATATGTTTAAAGAAATGCATTAGATAGGGGAAGGAAACGTATTACGTAGGTACAGTTAACTTAAGAAATTACATTCTTTCAGTTTTCTATCCCCAGTTTTAATTAAATCTGAATAAAAGGCTTACGTTAAAATGTTTTCAGAGAAGTTGTATGGGACCGGTCTTGCATTGAGATCCTTCAAGTTTGATTTAGGGAATCGTAGAAGTATTTTCTGACGTGTTTTTTTTTACAAAAGTGTCGCATTTTTAATCTGTATGTAAGACTATACGATTTGAATAACTTTTGACTATCAAACCGCATTTCAAGATATTGTGTAATACTTCGAGCCCCAAGTAAATCCTTAGAAAATGGAAGGTAAGCGGTAAGAACAGACCCTTTCCGCCCCGAGCAATAACAAACACGCGTCGGCCTCCCGCGGCCCGCACGTCGCTTTCCAAATTCAAATTGCACCTTAGAATTCTTAATTATTGAAATCATAAATCAAAACGTGCCGTCTGGGCGGGGGACCATAAAATTGCGCTGCGCGGAGGAGGGGTTACTTCGAGTGTGGTAAGGATTAAGACATTATCACTTTTCTTTCGAGCAGTCTCGCCCTCGTTGGCGCGGCCCGACTGTAAATCAGAGGCTAAATCCTCTGGATTAGATTCATAGACTTGCCGCGGCCTGAGGAACGCGCTCCACAGATAATGGCTTCGTGTGCTCGCGTGATTTTGCTTTTAAATCGACTCGGCAAAGATAAATACTCCTCCAATTTGGCTTCATCCCGATTCGAGTTTCCAGTTTAAATGGCTTTGGAGTTAGTTAAAGTTTATGGCGAGTGGCTGAGACTGAGTGATAACTGGACAACTGACGCTTGTAGATGTAAAAGTTTCGGACGCGATGGGCCGCGGTACAAGATAATAACTCAACTCGCTTTGAAGGACAGAACAGACGCTGATAACCAGATACTTCCTTGAACTAGGCAAGTAGCTAATTCAAGGCTTTGAATAGATATATAATCGAACGAAACAACTTGACGAGACGTAGTCAACTCCCAGAGATACGAACTCAATCCGGTGATATTTAAATTAAAATAATGGCGTCTGCCTTTGAGTTGTTGGCATTGGTTTTGCATAACGCTATTTCATATCTTCTAGTTTTCGAGGTTACAATAAAAATGAACTTTAAAAAAAAGGGATCTCATTAAGATGGACACAGTGATCTCCTTATAAATATTTTAAAATGCTAATACGAAACTGTTACGTAAAGACTTATTAATTTTATGAAGATAGAAGTTAAAAATACTACTTTTTTAAAATTTTATCTAGTCATATAAAAACAATCTTTGTTAAGTTAAAAAAGGTAAATAACAAAAGTAAAGTTAACAGCTTCCATTAACTGGGACGACGTCTGTTAGCTATGATGTTATATTAGTAAGAGAAACTTAATGATCCGGATAGTGAAAAATTCGTAAATAAAAGTCGATTGTCCACACTATCAGTTGATCTTACAAGTGGTATCTGTCCCAAAATAGCCTAATATCAACTTTGCCCTTCATTCCTTCACGTTGTAATAGAACTACGGATCGATCTGATTTTTGCATGCGAGTTCTAAATAAATGATGTTGATGTATCAAACATTTTCAAGGATGATTTAAAATAATATTTATAAAAGTCTCTATACTAAAAAAAAAATATAAATCTCTATGGGATACAGAACTACTGAATCTGCAAAATAAATTCATTTTAATACGTAAAAAGAAAAAAAAAAGAAATTAAAAAAGTTGCCACTATCCAAATCTCAAATAAACAAATGCTTTCCGTATGATCAAACGCTTTTTAAATATTTGTAAGAATTATTTCAGAAATTAAATTAGGAGCTTAGCTATTTTATCTGGGGCAAACATTTGTGTAAAAAGCAGATGTTTGTTCTCGGGTCATGGGTGTTTGTGTTTGTCTTTATGTGTACTCCGAGGGACCCACGACACAAGAGAAAACCTTAGTGTGGGCCTTTGAGTGTGTAGTGTTTATTTATTTATCTGTGTTCTAGAGTAGATTCTAAGTCCCAGGAAAACAACTCTACTTTTTTATCATATCAGGATGTTTGTATTTTTTAATTTATTTATTCATAGTAGTTTTCATGAAAAAGATAGCCTCATAACAAGAGCGAGATTTTCAAACCGCCAACAACCGACAGAACTAAGACTGATGTATATCAGTCTGAGGGTATCCTCAGAAGCATAGAAATTAAAAGGTTAGGTTAATTTAAAAAAAAGTTTATGTTAGGAGTGTAACAATTATCTAACACATATAGTACAAGCCTTGCTTAGTGTGTGGTGAGATGGTGACGCGTAAATTATCCAAGAATATTTGTTTATTTTATTTACAACTAGCTTTTCGCCCGGGACTTCGTTCCCGTGGGAATTTTCCCGTCAATTTTCCAATGTTTTTAATAGTTATTCTTTTATTCGGGACGGAGAGAAATACAACAAATCAAAAACCATGGCAATCGGTCCAGCCGTTTTCGAGTTATAAGTGTTGTAACAAACACGACTTTCTTTTATATATATATATATATGTTACAGTTAAAACTAGTTAGTAGTTAGAACGCGTTTTTCCTAGTTAGAACTAGTTTTTACTTGGTGCCTTTGTTAAAACTAGAAATAATCAGTTAAAACTAGAATTTACCACTGACATATTTGATTTTCAGATAAAACTAGTTGTCACATCGAGCTATAGTTAAAACTAGCTATAGTTAAAACTCCCCCCCCGCGGAGATTATATCGGGGCAGAAACTGTAGGTTAGGTTTGTTAGTAGCCTAGCCTAACCAATCCGTTAAGGGTTGGTTAGGTTAGGTTAGAACTGCGACCCCCAACGCACGAGCCGAGCGAGCGAAGCCCCCCGCGGAGATTATATCGGGGCAGAAACTGTTGGTTAGGTTTGTTAGTAGCCTAGCCTAACCAATCCGTTAAGGGTTGGTTAGGTTAGGTTAGGTTAGAACTGCGACCCCCAACGCATGAGCCGAGCGAGCGAAGCGAGCGTGCCGCGGCAGCGGCCGGCGAAGTGCCAGAAAAGACTTTGGTTGCGTTAAACGGTAAGCACAACAACTACATAACCCACAACATAACCTCCAGCCAATCAGAATAAGGTATGATTAACTCTAACCTCGGTCGGAACAGTTTCAACTGACTCGCTTCGGGAAAACGCGTTTTGTCTTGCAGAAACTAGTTTTAACTGATATTTGATTCAGACATTAGTCAATTCTAGTTTTAACAAAGGCACCAAGTAAAAACTAGTTCTAACTAGGAAAAACGCGTTCTAACTACTAACTAGTTTTAACTGTAACACATATATATATATATATATATATATATATATATATATATAGATATAGAATAGATATAGATAGATAGATAGATAGATAGATATGGATAACTTTGATTTAATCAGCGAAACTTGATAATGTGAATCAACCTACTATACTGAAAAAACAAAAAACGCTTTTCCATAAAACTTGTGCAATCCGTGTAAAAAGGCCGTGTTAGGAGTACCCGAATCAGAAGAGCGTATATGAAGCGAATTATTAATGTAGAGGAAGCGAAAGAGGTGTGTTTGGATCGTAGCAAGTGGCGATCTGTGGTCTCTGCCTACCCCAATAAAGGCGTGAGCTTATGTGTATGTGTGTTTTGTGCAATCAGTTGATTGCCTTACTTTTTATTTTCATAATTTCATATGAGTTTTCAGTTTCATGGAAAGATTCACAGTTAATTTAAAATAAAATTGTGATCACAGAACATTTACTTAAACATTTATTTTCTGCGAATTCAATTAAAAGCTAACAACAAAGAAGGGTGCGTCATACGAATGTAGAAATCAATAACGCAATAGTTGGACCCAGTTTGATAAGTGGGGCATTCATGCTGGGGACTGGATGCATTTATTTGATTTGCGCATTTCGGTGCACGACATGAGAATGTAAAACAAAAAGTTTATTGATGAGATCTTAATTTTATATTCTCAAATCGTATACCATAATATCAACTCACGCCTTTATCCTATTGGAGTAGACAGAGACCACATATTGCCATTTGGCATGATCCAAATTAACCTCTTTACCTTCGACATTCATAATTCGTGTTTTATCTTCCTCGCGCTCCTCGGCACTACTGTCTAATTGTAATATATATTTTTTATCACTACATACATATTAAAAACAAAGTTCCACCGCCGCGTCTGTCTGTCTTTCTGTCTGAACGCGATAAACTCAAAAACTACCAAACAAATTTTCATGCAGTTTTCACCAAGGGATGGAATAATTCAAGAGAAACGTTTTTGTGTATAGTTTATTAATAATTTGAGTGAATTGGTTAAAATACGAAGATTATAATTGAATAAAATCGAAAAAAAATCAAGCCGATTCGCTACTCGCTGGGGGGGATTCCCTAGTAAGAAATAAAATATTTGATTGCTCTAGCTCAGCGTTTTTCAAACCGTGGGTCGCGACCCTCAGGGGGGTCGTGAAGCCTTATTCGGGGCATCGTAGGTAAAAGAAAAAGACAATAATTTGTAAATCTTACACTAAAATAAGACAATTTTAGTGAAAAGGCTGTGCCTGTATAATGATGCCTCCCGTCGCCTTCCGCGTCTACCCCGCGGCAAACTCTTTTATTATATTTTAAAATCTCCGAAGTAGTACATAGATTTAGCCTAAAAGGGTCTTAGAGACCTTAGGGGGTCGCCAGAACTTTATATGATCTAAAGGGGTCGCGAATTCTAAAATATTGAAAAACACTGCTCTAGCTTTTTCAGCGATAGTTAGACAGCATTTTACAACAGTACACATAATACTAGTTTTAGATTATTAATTTATGATTTTTTTTTACTTATACAAAAATTCTATTTATTGAGTAGGATTTCCCATAAAAACAAAAAACTGAAAAGTAACTTTAACTACTTATTCGAATTGCGCCTATCAATCACAATTACTTCAATTGAACTGCTGATAATCTAAAAGGAAAATAACAGCCCACAAGTAAGTAATTTAAAAAATCAATACTTTTTATTTGAACGGTAGAAAAAGAGTACCAAAGGGGAAAAAACATATGATTGCGAAAATCAATAGTACGGAGCAACCGAGTTAAAATGAGTAGGGGTTGCTACTGTGAGTACATTGTTGTGTTTAACCCGCAATTTTTCCATCAGGGTTGCCTCTTTTTTATAAGTCATCTGTAAAAGAGTAGTTTAATTTATAAGCTTGTAATATTTGTGCGCTAAAGATCTAAAATAAAAGCTATGTCTAATGAATTTTAATTTTATTTTTAATTTAATAAATTAAGGACTTTGTCTTATTAATCATAGAAATATAATAAAATGTTCAATTATCAAAGTTTAACCATCAATAATATAGATACTAAAAAAATGATTCGAAAGTTATAATATCGTAAGCACATATTCAAAGGGATGTGAGGAATAAAATTGTACTAATTAATGTTTGAAACGGCACTGTAGTGAAAAAAGCACGCATCAGCAAAATGCCTCCCTTTATATGTATATTGTAAAAATAAAAGTCTCTATAATGTCACAATTATAGAGACAGACGTTGTTTTTTGTCAGTCTCCTTCACGTCTGCTTGATCAAGGCTTGATCCCAAATCGAAAGATTCATTCTTTCTGGCACAGTGACACAAAGTGGGTCTTTTTCTCCGACATGAAAAACTACATGTGGTTCTCAAACTACTGTTCTGTCTACCCCTAAAGGGATTATAAGATAATCGACAATATTTTGCGCGTACACATACGCATTTTTCTTCAAAACAAAGTCAATACTTGTACATATTACTTATTTATTTACCGTATGGGATGTTTTTATCGCATGTCCAAGACGGCTTGATTCGGAGAACTTCATCTTAGAAAGTTAACCCTATAGCATTGAGCTTATTTTTAGGTGTGAGTGTGCGGAGACCGAAAACTTACTTTTAAAATTAACACATTTTATTATTCAAAACACAAATATACAAAGCTTTTTTTCCATACAAATCACTTTACGTAATCTAGTTTCAGTGGAATAATTTTAATTGTTCGTCCATTACACTGATTGCTTAATTGTAATGTAAAGGACATCTTTAAATTTTAGAATAAAGATGACATTAACAAACATTGAAAACAACGTACGTTTTCTTAGCATTTATTAAGTATTAGTGTTCTTTAAAATGTAATAAAATCATTTTTACAATTAAAAGTTTTCAATATTTAAAAAATACTGTCAACAATAATAAGTATTGTCAATAGATTCGGAATATTGTTTGCAAGGCTTGAGTGTTTTATTACAGAATTTCATTAAGAATCAGAATTTGTTGTGGTGGTTAATAGATGAAGAACTCTTCTTGATCTAATTTGAAATTTTTAAGTATTTATTTTATTTCGAGACAGCCCTACATCAAGGGTTCAGCCGGAGTGTGAGGGTTATCGCGCTAGGAATCGGCCCTGCGCTTTCACACGTGCCTTTGACGTTTTAATGTAGCCTTTTCAAAAAATCTCACAAGTTTTCAGTGAAAAAAGGTTTTTAACGAACTACAACTACATACGTAACTTACGTTATATAATTTAATTTTAAATGTGTTTAAAAATATTTTGTGGGTATTTTTGGTTCGAAAAATATTATGTTGTTTTTTTAATTGGATAAAAATACTTTTAATCTTAGTGGATATGGAAAGAAATACGGAAATCTCTAACATGACAAAATAAGATTCTTTAAATTTATTTCTCGTTATTACTGCTACATGATACTTCAAAACTTTCCTGCATGTCCACTGACTTATGTTGGAATCATTGTTATGGGCTCTCGAATTCCTGATATTTTAAGCATTGCCATTTGGACATTTTTATTGGGTTTTGAGTCTTTTTTTTTAGGGTTACGTTGATTTTCTAAATAAATCCCTACACATACATACGTCGTGGCCATATTGTAGATTTGCTCACTGCATGAAACGTTCGAGAATTTCATGAAATAGTCGCATTTAATGATATGTTTCACTGTCTATTGGCCACATCATGATGTGGTTTGGGCAAATCAATGATAAGAAATTGTTTCTCGATATGGGCAACTAATATAGCAGCTACTTCATGAAATGGTCAAGACTTCATGAAATGTTTCACTGTCTGTTGGCCACACCATGAAGTAGCTCGCTTCGCTTGCTCGGCTCGTGCGATGCGGGTCACAGTTCTAACCTAACCTCACCCAACCAACCCTTAACAGGTTGGCTGGGTTAGGCTACTAAAAAACCTACTTGTCGCAGTTCCGTTTGTCGCAATCGAACAAAGAAGTCAAATGACTTATAAACGGACAAAATAAAACATTTTGACTATTGAATATTATATAGATAACCTATTTATACGATGCGGCCAAACGTCGATGACTAAATCGTTAAACGCTGATGATTTAATGATCTGGTCAAATTAAGTTGCTCTCTTCATGAAATGCGACCATTCTACGATATGGCCACGACAAAATATGTATGTGTAGGGATATTCACATAACAAACAATTCATCCAAACAATATCGAAAAACTGCATCGAACAGAAAAACATAATTTTTTTCTTTAAATACGTTTAAAACGTTGGCCATTAACAAAAATAAAATTATCAAATTAGTGCAATATCAGAAAACCCAAAAATATGCCGTTAAAATATATTAAAGTAAACGGTTGCCGTTTAAGTCAGGTGGGTTAACCCGATTTCACGTGTGACGCCTCCGAGGGTCCGATCTGATAGCGGTGCAATTGTTTCCACTGAGCCACTATCTGATTGCGGAGTGCTTTAATTGTGGTATATTTCGCTAACCTTCGTGTTGGTTTTACTTCACTCTGTTTTAATAATGATTTATGTGTTTCCTTGTTTATATTTCAGACGCGATTAGAGTAGTTGAGTTTAAGATTTTTTCTGAGGCATGAAAATTGCTTTTATTGTACAGATCCAAACCTGACCTATCGTTTTGAAAGAGTATCCGATATATAGGCGCTGTAAAATTTTAAAATGAAAATAGTCGTAAAGACAATGTATTATAATATGTGTAAAACGTGTGACCTATGATTATGATCTTTTTAACATGTTGATAATGCAATGGATAACCAGACACTTTAGTTAGAATAATTATTATATTATTCTAACTAAAGGTATTTGGTGGTATAGAGATTGGATTTTAGTAACTTAAGTTAATGCTTTTTATCATCTCTTCTTCTTAACTTCTTTAAAATATTTCATGTGTAAGAGTGTGTTTATTTAATTGTATTTCTTTAAGTTCGTAAGACAGTAACGGATCGATGTAATATTGTAATGCATAGTTGAATATGGAGCTAAACGAAAAACGTAACTACCTTTAACACTAAATAACCTATTGTTTTCTCTTAGACGTGTGGATTTTTCACCGCTTAACAAGTGAATATTAATGAAAAATCCATACATAAATCCATTAAGATGAATTAAGAGGTACGGGCCCGCACCTGAATCGCATCATTACTAACTGGGCTATCACCACTTTTTTACTTTTATTTAAAAATGATCAATGTTTATTGGAATTTAAAAAGTGCACTACGGAAAAAATATGTTACATTCCAGTTGTAGTCCATTATACAAGACAAAACATCATGATTTTCAGGGTTATGAAAATAGTAAAATTACGGTTGCTTTCATCCTTTTGTACCTACGTTGAATAACTCGGTAGACATTTATTTCCTTTTAAAGTTAAATCTTCCTGTTCCGTTCTGTATTGAATTGTTGAAAAACTTCTCCCCATTATCACGGCTTAAGTTTCTCGTGGTTGTTGTGAAATAAATAAATTAGGTGTCTGATTATTTTTAAGTATCTCATTACTGTTAAGATGCATGACCAGTAGAAGGAACCAGACAATGTATTTAATAGAATCATATACGTTAAACACTCATTAAACTGGTAAAAAGTCGTATTAAATACTTAAAAAGACTTTGTTTAAAGAATACTTCTCGTTGATGTCTTTTGTTTGAAAAAACTTTGCCATAGAAAAACACATTAATTTCATTGCTTTAATTAACTTATGAATAAATGAACATAGGCAGTCTTAACGCCTCAAAGTATTACATATATCAATTAAATGTATGTGTCTCGACATGGTGAATAATTTTTACGCTTAAAAAAAATACAAAAATAATCTTTATGCGGTTTTTTATCCTTTCATAAACTCATTACTCCTTTTTTAATGAGTATAAAACTATTTTTTTTGACAAATTACATACTGACAGAGTAGTAAGAGAAAAAAGGCTAAAGGAAAATGATCGTAATTTACAAGAAAATCAAAAACGTCTTTAAAAGGCCACATACAAATAGGTACTCAAACAGAGCTCATAAATTATGCGTGTGTGTTCAAATTACCTATGCATTTAATGTATGGTAAAGGGTTGCTAACACGTTTAGCGTCGTGATTACGTATTCCGTCTTCAGCGACATGTCGCGTATTTACCGACTGCGGCCTATTACCGCTCACTCGATTACCTACCACTGACAATTTATATCCACAGTCCTATCCAACCCCAACCTCTCATTACCAAGTCTAATACAATAACATACTCGAAAATCAACGTTTTGAAAGCATTTCGTGAAATGGTTTTACGAGCGTGGGATTTGTGCGTATACGTTTTTTTTATACGTTTAATTCTTGACACTTCTTCAATTTTTCACCGACGAACGCACTGCTGAAATAAATTTCCGCACGTAAAAACACTATTAGAACGACGGAAAATCCAAAAGCGGGCTCTGAAATTCGGCGAAAACAATCATCGGGAACTTTGTAAAGTTTGGTAATAAAGTTGGAACTTACCACACGGGTCGGACGAGAGCCGACATTGCTATAAAACGAAGGGGCGAGTCCTCATCGCGCACTAAAGTTTTTGTGGCTAACACGAGGTCACTTGATGAGAAACAAGGGTTTTTAAATTCACTTCACTAGCACGGGAGCTTAGTGTCGTAGCTGCGTATTTTCCGGACAGCAGCGGCGTGTCGTCGGAAAAGTTGGTGTGGAGGAGCGCGATCGGCGCGAGTGCCGAGTGCGGAGGGCTGCGGGGCGCGCCGGACTGTGCGGCCGGCGCTGCAGGCTCTGACTCCCCCGCTCCCCCTCCTCCCGCAGCCCCTAAACCCCGCTTGCGCGCGCAGCACCCGCCCACACCGCCCCGCCCCACACACCCGCAACCTATTTATTTCTAGTTACGTAAAATTTACGCGCAATACCCGATACCGCATTTAGCTTATGTTACAACCTATTTGATAGAATATAATGTTGCGAAACATAAAATCTGACTCAAATATATAACTCTTTTGCGAACTACTCACAATATTTTTTTACAGACATTTCAGCCTTTGAAGAAAAAGCAACACCCACAAACGTCACATTGTACATAAGGAAAACCACCTCCCCCATGACGTATTTTCAGGCCTTAAAAGGTTTCGAATCAAAGCGTAAAAAAGGAAAAAAATACTACATTAAATAGCCATCAGAGTTTTCAACGCGTGGCGACTTCTGCCCTAAGGCAGGTGAGGTGAGAAAAAAGTCGCCACTCTCCCCAAGGGGACGCACCGTCAACTTTGCCAGACGTGTTTTTAGACCGCACTCGATGCTATCAATGTCACTTAAACAAATTGAATAAAAGTGTTGGAGGGCGCTGGTCCACATGACTCGCCGCCCGCGTGCCTTCATCCATGATTTACAAGGACACCATCAAACGCCTGTCCGGTTAGCGACGTTCCATTTTTAATTATGTTTATTTATCTCATGTACGTAACTCCCCGCTCGTAATCCCTTTCTTACTTTGAAACGCATTCACGGTTCATTTTCGGTACACGCCGCGGTCGAATTAAGCAAAAGTTCGATAAAGCGTGACGTCACAGTCAGCTGTTCGCGCCGCGAGCGCAACAGACAATGCGATTAAGATCTACGCAGGACAACTTTCGCCGGCGCGCCGAGCGGCAGTTAGTTGTTATGAAAGAGAGAAATTTGTAAATTGTTGGCGCCCGAGTTCACGAACTCCGTCGAACCGGAGTTTGTTTTAAGAGTCCAACCTTGAAACAAGAAGAAAAGTAGTCCTGTAAAACAAAGTTTTGCGGCCGCCGTCGCCGGCGCAAGCGGTTCAAGGATTGTGCCCGAACTGTCTGTCTGTACAACTTTACCGATTAAAAGCTCAAAAGCTTCCAAAGTCATTTTAAAAGTTTATCTGCACGCGGGCGCGGCGAGCGCGGGGCCGGCGGCGGTGGCGGGCGTAGGCGCTCGTTATCATCCGCAATACTTTAGTGAACCTAGTTTAACTTATTTATAAATCAGCGCGGTCGTTGGCCGTTGCTTCCCGAATTAAACTGTCAAAGTTGTGAAGCGCGGCCGAGACGCCTACCGCGATCGGAGGACATGTGCTCCAAACGGCGAATAGTTTCGAACGTACACACTAAGTTCCTAGACCCTTCGCTACTTTGTTTTACAGCTGTTCCACTTAGCGAACTATGCCTCGAGTTGGGCGCGAGTTCTTGCATGTGTATCGGCACACACCCGCATCTGAATAGTTTCATAAACATAACCCAACTTAGTTTTGGACGACTTTTCAAAGTCAATGCATACTAACTTTCGATGTCTGGAAGTGCGATATTACGATCGGATCACTTTACTGGTGACTTTAATGCATTCGTTTGTTCGAAACTTTATTTTATTGGATCAAACTTCGCAACAAGGTTAAGTAGACTCATTTACCTACTTTGTAACTAATACTGTTATAGAAACTAACGCATTGTCTGGTGCGAGAGTTGTGTGAATAGAAAGGGTTGTTTAAATGATAATGGGGCGTTTGTTATGTCTGTGCGATTTAATATATATTTTAACACGTGACCGATTGTTCATAGAAATAAGTACATCGTCATGTAAGATTTCAAAATTCGATACGTGTAGTGTCATGTACCCAAGAAATCAAGATTTCAACGGGTACCAATGGTATGGTGACTCATGTAGAGCTTGAGAAGAAATGTTAAGTGTAATGACTTTACGAATCATTCGGTAAATAGGTAGTAGTAAGATGTCGTTGTTTGGTTTAGTCACGTTGATATTTTTAAGAAAAGATCTTCATCACCGCAATATTTTAATTTGAATTTTTGGGTAAATAGCTTCTGGTCAATTTCGTTGTTGATAGATTGGGTTTGTGTCTGTGTGTCACTCAATAGGGCCTATTGAGTGAGTAACATAAACATACAAGTCGTTATACCAAAACATTTTTTTATATGTCAGTAGTCTTAGATTATCACTTGCAACTTCCATTTCTTTTTTGTTTTACAAAGTTTTACAACTACAATTATTTTTCGTTATGAGTACTTACCAAATAATGATTAATTTACATAGTGAAATCCTTTATTTGCAATAAGTTTTAGATATATTAATAGATACGGCGCATTCCTGTTTTGTTATAGATTTTTGTTGATTAAAAAATCCTTTCTCTGCGAAAGCGAGCGGCGGCATTGCAACCAAGATTCCCATAATCAGTGTAATTGCAAAACCTCCTCCGGAGTCACGATCAGCAGTGAGGAGATAATGAGTCCCCTTTCATAATTTTGGTACAGCAGAGTTCAAGTTTATTCAATTTTGAATCTTAAAGCTTACGAAGAAGGTATAATAATGAATAGGAACCAAACGAGTCGACTTTCTAGTTCGGTGAAGAGCTACCAATTTATTTGGATCTATCGTAATGGTCCTTTCAAGCAAAATAAAATAACACATTACATGCTTGTGCCCATTTCTTGAAATAAGAATCAATTTGTTCGTTATGTTTTACTTATTTATAAGGGGTTTATCCATATCTGAAACGGGATGAAGCGCTAGAAGACAAAATAATGGTTAAGCCGTATTTTCAAATTAGGCAATGGACTAGCATGAACAAATCTGGGCGCACTAGTAACCTGAGTTAAGTTTAAAAAAAAAACTGCATTATAGAGACATAAAGCAATAAAAAGTAATACAGGAAGTCTGAGTAATTTTTTTTTAAATCCTTCTATTACTTCAACAAATTATATTACGTCCATGACAAATGCGAACGTTACTTTCGTTCACATGACATAAAATTAGTACGTATAATATTGTCGCCTTAACAAGTGGGGTTCTATAATAATTGGTCGCGTTGTACGTGTTATCTCTGTTCGGCAATAAGTCACGCAATAATTGCGCGACTCCAGAATCACGCGCCCCTGCACATATTTAATGTGCAACATAAATATAAATACACTCAAATAAATATAGCGACAGTTGTTACCGGGCTTTGTCATAAACGCCTTGGCCTTCAGGCTACGAAGTTATCGTTTTGATAAAGTATTTTGTACAGAGGAATTCAGGTGATCGCTTGCTACGATTACTACAAACAGAAACTACGGCGTAGCTAAATGCTACAAGAATTTTGTGCGTGTGTGATGATATTTTTATTCTGTATTTCTTATTCTTTTTTGTATTTTTTTGAAATATCTATGGTTTAACCACCTAACCCCGGACTAAGCAAAGCTTGTATACAATATGGCTGTTAGATAAGTGATATACTTCGTAAACACTTTTTTTGTAAAAAAGTGAGTTTATGGAGATTTATATATCTCCATAAATTCACGCCTATAATCCCTGTCGGGGTAGGTAGAACTTCACGTGGTTCCAAAATAAAACCACTTGACGCCACATTTGACATCATTCTGAGGGTTATAAGACGGAACATGGGAACCTATAGTTGAGCTTGGTTGTCAATATATCAATACTTACTGCCTTCACGTACACACATATAATACATACATGGTAAATACTCAGACTTCACACTCATACTAGCAATTTATTGTTTTTTTTTTCTAAATATTTGTATTTTTTTGATTGTGAACCCACAACTTTCAGATCAGGAGGCAAGGTAACCACCAACTGAGCTATCAGGTCAGTTTTAGGTAGTATTTTAAGTGACAGCTTTGTTATCGTTTAACTGAAGCTTTATATCTTTAACTTGCTTTTGATCGAAAACTCTTGAACAGATAAATTTGTGATTTTTAAAATAGATTAGTACTTACAATTTTGAAGTAGAAGGACGGAAGAGTTTGTGCGTTATCTGTAGACCGTCTTCAGTCTGAAAAAAAAAGAATCATAATTTAGTAATTATTAAAACCAATTAAAATCACTGAATAAAAGATAACAGGAAAAGTACTTTTTTAACTTAATTCCAAAAATATAAAAAACTATAAGTTCGGAAGTACCAAATAGGTACTTGGGAATATTTTTGTAAAAAAATTTGTTTTGTAAACATACTTTTATAATTTTTACTAATTATTATTATCACAGTACAGTATCCTAACGAAAATTGACTGTGACTTTTAAAATCTTTAAAAGGACTCAAAATATTTTTGTATTGTAAGTATATAGCTGGCAACCTTGTCACCAACGTTAGTGTGTAAAGTTAGTTTTCTTAGATTTTACCGCTTTAAAAATTTTCGGTTGCTTTTTGGTGAGACATATTAAATTATAAACAGGGTGAGAAACTTTTATCAAAATCCATTACGAAATAATAAAGAAAAACGAAGCACTCGTAACCTAGTAGCGCTCGCTGATCAGTAAAATTAAGCAACGTATACAAAGGCAGGGAACGTGATGGGTGACCAAAGTGGCAATTTATCACAAGCATTTCCGTGCTTGAGGCGGTACGTTAAGTCTATAGTCTTTAAACCAAGTCAAATGATATTTGGTGGTTTGAAAACTCTTGACACCAAGGCTAGTCAAGCCACCACATACTTTATTATACCTACAAGAGGATCAAAATCCATTTATTGCTTTCTGAATAGAAGATAAACACTTTCATCGTCACCTATGGCAACAAAAAAAAAACTGTCACCTTGAGAGCATGAGTGTGTACTGTTGAGCGTTGTTTTTTTATTATTATAAGATGGGTTAACTCTTGACCCCAATCTTGACCAAGGACATAGATGAGGTTGACGATGGAGCGAGTTAACCCAGAAAATGCCAATTAAGGCACTGGTACTCCCACGCACCGACGGAACACAGCAAGCTGTTTGGCGTCGGCCTTCGGTAAGAGGGTGCTCGCGAACCAGACGGCCCTTTACAGAGTCTACCACACCGCATGAGACCATAAGACGCCACCTCAGATTGAAAACAAACTGGGGTGTTGTTGCCTAAGATGGATTACTAGGAGGCAGGTTTCACTTTTGTTTCCTTAGTCGCCTCTTACGACACCCACGGAAAGAGATGGGGTGCTGTTATTCTCAACCGATCACCACACGGCGAAAATTCAGCGTTGTGGTTCAAAATAATTAAATTAATATATTCTTTATTACACTCTACAAAATGTGAACCTGTATCTAAAGCAAAACAATAAACATATTTACCCAAGAGTAGAGGGGTTAACGAATAGTTATAGTTTAATTATAGTTTAAAAACTGTTTCAAAAGGAGTTGTGTACACAAAAGGATTATGGAATAAAGGGAGGTAGTCACGATGGTATTTATTGCTTGCTAATGGTTTAAACCATGGTTTTATGTGGTTTCGACGTGGTATCAGATCGGTGGAACGACAGCTTGCCGTGTCGACGAAATGCGATTTTAATTGATGTTACGACGGTCAGAAGCTCTTAAATTGTACAGACAGCAAAAAAAATAGTATAGATACGCTAACTAAGAAAATGTTATCCTTATCCTTACTTTGTTTATACAAGGTGTTTCAAAAAAACCCAAAATAAAGAAATTCCAAAATTTAATTTGAAAAGTGAAATAGTCGCGTCGCAACTCTAGTAATCAGTTGCACGGTTTGACATCTTTCAAAATGATAATTTCATATAATTAATATGACATACTTGTCATATTTGTAATAGAGCTGCGTAATAAGCTTAATTTTAATTAATTTTAAACACCTTGTATTACAATGTAAAATTGTGGTTACTTGTTTTTTCTTCGTTAACTTCGTAAAGGAGCAACGTATTGACCTGATTTTTTGCACAAATATATTTAGAGAATCAAAAAATGACATTGTCGAGTATTTTTATTTAAATACTAAATTCGTAATGTGATTTCTTGAAGTAATTCGTATTTAAAAAAAAAAATTTTCGTATTTTTTTAAAAACAATTTTACGGCATTAAAAATCAAGGAAAACGATTTAGATAATTAAATAGAACATTTTAAAGATAACTTTATAATCTATCTATAAATCTATCGGGGATCATAAGCTCAAGTAAAAAACGAAAAAATTGTTTGCCTATTAATTTATTATTTTAAACAGTTTTAATCAAGAATCGTTTATTTGTTAAATTTGGCCTACATTATCAGGAGCTCGAGTGCGGTGGTGATAGCGCGCGTAATGCGCCGCGGTCCTATGTGAAAATGTTAACATTGACATTCCCAGACGGCGAGCAAGCTTTTGCGCGAGGCCCTCGCGCAATCAAAGTGAAGTTTCAGCGTCAGCCGAGTGTCGCGCCGCGCAAGTTTGTCGCCATCGTGCTCGAGCTGCAGATGTCTGGATAGCTACAGTTCTCATAGCAACCATAATATTTTTTTGTCCTGGAAATATGTAGTTCTTTTCTGCTGTCTCTACTGATTTAAATTCTCATGTCACCTCAACCACAACATGGGTCGTAAATTCGATTTTAATATTGAGCCCTAATATCTGTCTTTGCTTGTAATTGGTTCTAATACTACTCATTATTTTACCATTCTGTTACTCCATATTTAAACCTTGGATTATTTAATATTTAGCCTGTTGAAGTTTGGAAATCAATTTGGAATTACTATTTTGTTTGGATAACTTACTCAGACATGGGGTGACTTAAATTTTTATTTGGTGAAAAGAGGTTTATTTTCCCCATGAAACTGAACAACTTTCTCCAATGAACCTACGAGTTTATGAAATTCTTCCCATACAACGGAAAATCAGCTAATTGCACAAGATGCATGGAGAGTTAATTTTTTTTTTTCATATTTCGACCTATGTATGTTTCTTGGAAAAAATGTTCAGTTTCGTTGGCTGATTCCTATCTTTAATTTTCGCTAACTAATATAAAGTCACCCAATATGTTGTTTAAGATTCTCGTGATTTTTTTCATTAGTTTTAAACATATTATAACATACATAAAAACCATGGTAAGGACCCGTTTTAATATGTTTCAGATAGTTTACCATGGGAGACCGCAGTCAGGCACTAGGCATGCACTTTTTGGTAGTATTCAAATTAATTGGTCTTGATTTATGTGTTAATTAAGCTCAGAGATGGAAAACAGAAAGTTGACAAAAAAATTTCTGATGAAACAGTCTTAGGTGTTTATAACATTGTTATATAAATTACTAGCTTTACGCCCGGGACTTCGTTCCCGTGGGAATTTCGGAAAATTATGTAGCCTATGTGTTAATCCCGAGTATCAGCTACCTCCATACCAAATTTGATCAAAATCAGTCCAGCCGTTCTCGAGTTATAAGTGTTGTAACAAACACGACTGTGTTTTATATATTTAGATATAGATATTTTGCAATATTGAAATCCAAATCCGAACGTCAAACGATTTTTCCTGGAAACCTTCAAGAACGAAGCTTATTATGAAATTATCGTAAAGAGATTAATAAGAAGGTAAGTTGTAGAGCCTCGACATCTTAAGTCACTCGCTTAAAATGATTCAATACTTCAAGATGCACTCAAGATGTTTGCAGTCCACCGGCGTGAGTTAGCACAATTCGTATCGGCTACAGGTAAAAGCTGGGGAGTCTTCCCTCTCGCAGAGATTATGGCGGCGCCATCAAATATGCATAAAAGCCGTAAAATGCCGCACTTAACCGCACCACGGCGCGCGCGGCGTTGTCACCTGACGAGACTCCGCGAAGGTGATGCTCAATTTTACAGAAGATGGTTAAAGTTGGCGATTAGTGTCAATGTAAGTGATAACTGTCAAAGTTTTTTTTTATATTAACCATACCGACGTTTCTTTACACTAATTGTTTAACGTAAGACCTTCACTATGCTATTTAACTTATTTTTACTATATCTCCAAGGAACTTATTTTTTCTATGCCTTAACTTTCAACCGGAAGAATGTCGCGTTATAATAAAAAAGCACGATTTTTTGATTCCGGTTTCATTTAAACTCAATATTTCGCCTAATTGTCTAAAAAAATAAGTTATTATTTTAGGGTATAATGACATCTTTATATCGTACAGTTTCTGCTGGGCCCAAAAAAAATTGTCTTCTGGACGAGTCGGCAAAACGGATCGATTCGATTTTTACATTAAGATAGTTGGGGGCCCAAGAGTCCATAAGCTACTACCTGCGACGACAAAGTCGCGAGCAGAAAGCTAGTTACGAATAAAGACAATAAGGTACCTAGTTGCTATTTGGCTATTTGATATTGTCGACACGTTCAGAAAATATTAAATTTATCAAGAATAGATTTAAATACAAAACATAGTCTAAAACTCTGGCTAAAATTACTTGAACATCCCCACCGATGTCTCGAGACAGACGCTCAGACACAGTAGTAATTAAAAATTGCCTCCATCTCACATAAATTTGCATGAAAGACGTGGGTGAACAAATGTGAGACTTTATAGATTGTAACCAGCAACCAACGAAATCTGACGGAATAATTATGAACAAATTATAATTACGTGATTCAAGGTTAGAAGTCACATGGCTCGGATTCGCTAAGTAACCACGATGAAAGGTCACGGGGAATTTACCATGCTTACAACGCCGAATTAAATAAGAAACAACAAATGAAAACTTATCAACTAGGTACAAATTACGTAACTTTAAGTAAAATGTTGATTAATATTTTCAAATTTCTTGGTACGATTTCTTTTACTAACGCCTTGTTTTTTATAAACTCGAGCCATTACTTATATGGTCGTAGAACCACTTTGAAGGAATCACTAGATGAAATTATGTATCGCTATAGATAAATGATTGATACTGTTTCCAGCCTTTCATCAAAAATAAACTTTGCTTATGCTATTTTTGACATAAAAATGAATCAAAATTTTTCAGATCCAAATGTGTTTAAGAATCTATATAAACAAAGAAAACCTTAAATAAATTAAAGTTAACATGTAAACTTTATACCAACATAATATTCTCTTATACATATTTTTACTGTATAATATAGTCACAGTGCCGTTATAACCATGATATTCGTTAATTACTCGGGAGCTACTAAATTCAAATTAACACTGCTTGTTAGCTGAACTACGCGACTATCAGAGAAATGAATATTCGTTTGGAATGTCACGACGCTACTTATTATATACGACTGGTTTATGAAGCTGTTTACTTAGACTATTTATTGTAATCTAAAATGAATTAGCCAAATTTAATAACCATTTTCCGATTTAGTCACTTCAACTATCGTTTTAGATTGGAGTCGCTTATAGGTATAGAAGCGTTTACTTTTTGTTTGGTGGTTTTTCATGATTTTAGGAAAATTCTAAATATGTTATACACTTATGCCAACCACGCGATTATCGCGTCAAAAGCTATAGACCACATCTTCGCCCCCGAGCTAGGTTGTGGTCAAGAGCGAACCCATTCATTATATTTAAAAAAATTGCACTAATGCCGAAAAGTTTCTTACGAGGTTACGTGTATTAGACATCCACACGTGACTGCCTAATAAGAATAAAAAAAGTGTTTATTTCATTGAACATACAAAATGTTTCTTGAACACATCAATATAGTCTCTCTATAGAGAGAATATAGGAGAGAGAATATATATCTCTCTCCGGCCCTCTGTCACGATAGTCGGTAAGACAGAAAAAATAATAAAAGGCAAAAAAACCACACAAGAATACAAATTTGCGCGATAGTTACTATTAATCATCGAACACAATTGCACCTGTACAATTGAATTCCTCTAGCATTTACCGTCGCGACTATTCGTGTCGAGGCAGCCAATTTAGACGCGTCGCCTCGCGCCTCGTGCTTTGTGCCACGACGTCTTTATCGTATCTTTAATGAACACTCATAAGCGCATACGCTGAGGGCGACTGAAAACGTAGTGAATAGTGTAAGCCTTTTAGTTAACATGTCAATGCGGCGCGACGTTTTCATTACTTGGCTTCCGAGTTAATTGGGTTTAGAGGATTTGTTTTAGAGGCTGTTGTTTGAAATACTGTTGTAAGATTGAGATTGAGTTTCTCATAAGAATTTTGCTTTAGCAATTTTGTTTATTGAGAAACATTATTTTTATTGAAAATAGATCCCAAGGTATTTTTTACAAAATCTACACTAATATTATAAAGAGGAAAGATTTGATTGTTTGTTGCATTGAATAGGCTTCGAAACTACAGGACCAAAAATTCTATCACCATTAGAATTCTACATTATCCCTGAGTAACTTAGGTTGCATAATTTTTCCGAATTCCCACGGTAAAAAAATCCCGGGCGGAATGATATTATGTAATAAGAAACGCACCTGTATTTAAGCTAAAATACAGATAATAATAGAATTGTGCAGCCTCTTAATATACAAGATTATGCACTTCTGGAGATGATGACATATTATGTGGACTTCTTGAGTAACACATTATTTAATAAATCTTTTCGAAGTGCAAACCACTTTGCAATCAAATTAAATAAAGAAATCTTACATTGTCTTTTCTTACCGTTAAAACTACATGAAGACTATGTTAACCCTCCTCTGTCTTGAGATGTTGTAGTGTTCCCGTCGCATACTATAACAGTTAATGTGTGCAGTTAGTGGCACAGCGCTAGTCTGCCAGCTTTTTGGGAGACAGCCGGGAATGAACCAGGCTTTAGGGATTTCCTTCCTGCTAGCACAGTCATCTGTATTGTTTCTTTGATTACTTACATTTGGTTAGCATTGCTGATATATTAAATTATGAGATACGTATAATCGATTCGTTCTATACATATGGGATGATTTTCCATTAGTTTTTGTTTCTCTGTACACCTTTATCAAAAAGAAAATTGACTTCTCATATTAGGGTAATCAGCTAATCGCTCATGTTCTAGGCAGAGCCGAACATTTTTGCTCAGCTCTAGGGTTATTTCAGATTCAGTTAAAATTAGAAAATAATAAAATTTGTAATGCGATTAAAAAGAGCACCCTCGGTGTTTCTTGCCTATTCTTCTCTGGGGAAGACTGCACCTTTGCGAATAGGCGTAGTGTCAGTAAGGTCAAAAGAACAAATGTGTTTTTAAATCCATACATATTTAAATCCTTTAATGTATGTTTGTATGTATTTAATATAATCTTGACTTATTTTAAGTGGCATCCTTAATGTCCTATAAAATAAAGATTATTCTATTCAATTCTTTTAAAATATTTTGTTCCACGTTTTTCGGATAAAGTTTTTCAAATGTCGTTAAGTGGGTTGTTTAGTATAGTTTAGTGATTCACTTTCTTCTCTAACTAATTTAAAGTCACCCAAGTGAATATGAAAGTTAGAAAGTGTATTAGTATATAAATATATTATCATTAAAAAAAATCAAGACATACCAAAAAGATCCACTAGCTTATTCACATGTATAAACAAATATCAATTTACTGTTACTATTTATTATAATAAATAGAAACAGGGCACTACTGGAAGTATTTTGGAAAAATTTTGTATTTAAACCTATTTTTATCGAGGAAAGACGTCGAATTTGTTGAGTATATTTATAAAAATGAACTGTACTATGCGTAAACTTAAAAATTGTCAATTACCTTCGAATTTTTTTGTTTAAAAAACATTTTGATTATCTCCTTGGGGTAGTAGGACAATGTAGCCAAGGGAAATGCCAACACAGGGTCGCTTGCTGGTACAAATTGATACTCGATCGTCGCTCATATAAAACACTCCGCGCGGGCCGCCCCATGAATAATAAAGAATTTCCAAACGTCGAGCGAGCGTAGGACTGTCAAGGCTTATTGTAACGAATTTCAAAATGTATATTTGGAAATACTAGAATTTGTAGCGATAAAAAAGAAAATGCATCAAGGTTAACCTTAACAGAAAATCGTTTTGAGGTAGATATGACCAAAATTTTTTCTCATAGGAAGGATATATAAAAGACAAAAGAAAATATTATTTACGTAGCTCCATAAAAAATAGGAAAATACAGAATAAATTATTTCCATAAAAAGTTAATTGATCTTACTAGCTACCTATATCCATTTCGGAGATAAGTAATCAATATTGCAATAAAACATGTTTGCTTTCAGCTCGAGCACAATGTGCTCGCGCGCGGAATGCGCCGCGATACTATGTCAAAATGTCAACCTGAGCAAGTCTTTTCGCGGGGCCATCGCGCAATCAAAGTGAAGTTTCACCGTCAACCGAGTGGCGTGGCGTGCAACGCAAGTTATCGCGCATCATGCTCGAGCTGCTATTCATTCAGTGTTTTCTTAGTTTTCCAAATACATTTACATTATTATTCCATCCATCTATACACTCACACCTGTAGTTAATAATTTTCCACGTTAAAAACGTATGAGTCACTGGCTTCAATCCCAACAACAGTTTGCACAAAGTAGATAACTAGTTTTTTTTGCAGACTACAGTGCCTATTAGTATATAACCACAAACGAAAATGTCACTCATTTATTTTGATGATGTTCTGGTTTCTAGTATTTTTTTGTTTTTGTTTTTGTTGATTTTTTTAAAAGCGCTGAATCATTTTCGATAAAATTTATTTGGGACCATCTCTGAAGTATACTCTTTCGAACAAAAAAAGAATTTGTAATTCGTTCCATAATTAGCGGAGAAATCGGTGAACATTCTTAAAAAAAAATACATACAGTCGAACATAGAACCTTCTCCTTTTTTGAAGTCGGTAATAATAAAATATCAATCTGTCATCTTTGATAAAATATTTTGTTTAAATTAATTCAGACGAATACTACGCCGTAGCACATTCGTAGCTCGTAGCAGAAAAAAAATCGTCGTAGCAAAGCGGCACTAAATTCTCGAGACCCTATTCTGCTCACGTCCACTATAAAACATAACTCCGATTTTCATACAGAATCGTGTACTCATTTTGTTCCAAGCCCCCCTTGACACGACATAAAAATGCCCCAAGTTTCTCTGTTGACGTAACTGCGTTTTACTACTGAAATTATTCTAATTTTACAACTTCACACTTGCGGTATTAAGCTGTTCTTTGTTACACTCAGTGATTCGGAAATTTATGTTTGATTCGTACAAAACTGCTTTTAAACTACGTTTACAATGTTCGCTTTTCGTGGCCGAGTTAGAACTCACATATGGAATAGTTAGCCAGGATTTAAAAAAACTTTGAAATTTACAGTTACATAAAGCATGAGTATCTAAAAAGCCAAAAAAATGGCTAAGGTCAAAATTATTTCATTTAAAAACCTATTACTTTTAATAAAGTGGCAGTGGCATTACATGAAAAAAATTGCTCAACACATTTTTTATTTATTTATTAAGAAAACCCCACAGCATTACAGAAACGCTTATATCTATAACTGTTTCTTAAACCTCTAGCTAATTACGGATTTTACGATGTATACTAAACAGAAAATTACATGGATTGGACTCTGGATAAAAAATCAAAGAGAAACATAAATTCAAAACAAAAAAGAATCAGAAAATGCTGTAGTTGGTTGTCGCAAGTGTGCATAAACAAGCAAATGCAATCGGAGTTGCATTTTAAGATAAGCAATATACAACTAAACTAACTCAGAAAATTCACCAGAATTCAATTGCGAGAATACTCTCCACCTAACCCTATACACAAAAGGCCTTATAGTCTGAAATTGATTCACCCAAAGCGCTCAGTCGATGTTCAATACGAGTCCATATAAACTAAAACGATTAGATTTCCGCCTCTATACATGAAACGGTGCAGTCGAAGAACAAAAGCTCTACTGAATAGCAAAGAGCATCGAACATAACCAATTTCCGAACGCGGTATGCATTTGAAATATTGAACAATTGTTTCTAGACTGGCGAGATATGATTATTCCACGATGTGTCTTATAAGTATTATTTTATGGATATTTACTTGTGTGATGGGTGAGCTTTATCATAAATCGTGCTATTCATCAATTTTATTAATAGTACAATATTGTGTATTGACCCAAAATTAAAATTCAACTTATCAAACTTGAAAAAAAATTACAAACTGAGTGGCGCTAGCGGAGGGGAGAGTGATAGGACCAGAAGTAATATGCTGTCCCCTTATTTCACCATGAAAAAGTTATCTAACCACCCGATAAAATGTAAGCTTTATTGCACCTGTTTGAATCCCAAACTGTTTGTGTCGCGTCATTCTGAAGGTGCAAATACACATAAAAACAGAAGACAACATTTACAAGAGGTTGCAATTAGTTATTCTTAATTTAAATTATTGGAACAATTAATAAAAAAAAGTGTATTTCAACCTAATCGTAAATGTACAAATAAGGCCAAACAAAGGCTTACCGTAGGAGACAAGACGGTGGTACTTCCTTCCACATTGCAGCCCATTGTGCCAACGAAGAACTTAGAATGTGCATTCAGGTAGACAGGACGGAGGCCGGAGGAAACGGCACAAAGACCGGTGACGGCTTCTGGCGTCTCGCAAACTATCAAACGTAGACTTGGGTACGCTAGAGCTGCATGTGCTACTTCAGAGCACTTTTAATGTATATCTTTAACAGTTTTTAAAATTATGTAAATAGTATATATTTTCAACTATAGTAAAAGTATATTTATTATCATGTTCAAGCGTAACTTGACTGGATAACTACCTAAGACAAAAATAAAAATATAGGTTTCGTCATTACTCAAGTCCTTACACGCCATTAAGCTTGATATTTGGCTAGTCTTCTGCAGTATTAACTGCGAACAACTTTATTCAGCTAAGTCGTTAATTTTTATTAGTGTCCACCACTAAACAGTCTCTTTCCCAAATAATTTACCAATTCCTAATCTAAATGTTTCTATGTTTGTCTCTATCTATTTCATTTTTTATTAATATTTTTGGTAATAATGTATCAGGACGTGAGATATGGCGGAAAACTAACAAAAACAACATAAACAAATAGCTCTATAAGCATCACGAGTCTATTTTGCAACATCTAAGAATTCTCAACTCTTCTCTAACTAAAATGTACCAAGAAGGTAAAATCGGCGAGTGCATCGGCCTCAGATGATAGAAGCATAAAGATATTGACTGCATTGTGGCGGCGCATTGTACCAAGTACCCACAGACTCCGAGATAGCACATCCTTTGTCTAGTAATTGTTATACCAGGACAAAGCCAGAAACAAATGCCGCTTTAAACGTTATAATAACATGTCTTCAAACAATTGATCAATATCAGCAATATGCGTTCGGAAATTGGTAATACTCGATGTTAGATTGTCTTTGTCGATTCAAATGTTTGTGAGCAAAAGTGAATTATTTATTTGCTTTATTTTTAATTTCATATAGAAAACATTATTTTGCGTTCCTATCCATAAACATCTAAATTTTAATATTGTTTGCTTGAGGAAACTAAATGTTTGTGAGTTCATTAAAACTTAGAATGACGCCTCCAAGTTCAAATTTACTAATGTTATAACCTGGTGGTCTAAAAAACTTCTAAACATTAATCTTAAAAGCAAGTCACATAAGATAAAAAAAAACTAACTTCCTCACATCGCTCAACCGCATTACAAGTACAAGTAGAGTATGACTACTCTAACCCTTTTATGTCATGTGTACGTCAACACCTGTGCGATTAAAGCCCTCTCTTCAGCCAGTAAAGAGCTAATTGTCTGTACCATTCCACAGGTAAACACTACACACCGCTACATGCATCGTACTACTGTGGGGAGGATGTGTCGAGGGATAGTTTGATTTGTACTAAATGTATTTGCAAATATAAGCTCAGTGTCGGCTCTTTGCTTCCCGCCTTTAAAATACTAAAATAAAAAAGATAGTCAGTATACTTATTTTCGTTTTTCATTACCCCTACTTAGTGTAAAATACGAGACGTATAAAATACTTGTAATAATTCCGCAATAAGGAAAACAGTTCTTCAAAAAAGTTTGGTTATTTTATTTGCTTGCAGCTTTTATTAATTTTTTTAGCACCAGACGTCTGAAAAGAGAACTTTCTTTTTGTTACTCCTCTCCATTTTCCGCCAAGCTTTACCATTTCCAGTCTTTTTGACCTGATTAGCTGTAAAAGAGTATTTCAGCTACTATCGTTGAATTACTTTAACATAAAACATTTACCGTACGTATTATTCTGTGTCGCGACTAACACATTACACCGTCGTCATGTCGATCGCTCGCTTGGATTACCTCTGATTTAATTCCTACTGATATTTACGCACCCGTGATGACGATTTCACTTAATAACCGCTAAGCCTCAATTACACGTGATTTGCGTGATTAAGGGAAGCGCTCTGTTATTAGCACAAATGCGTGAATTATGAAGTGTTTTGTAATATGGATGGGAAGAACGTAAATGGAAATGTATTTTTGATAATAATGATCTAAGGTGAGATAAAGAAGTATTGATATTTAGAAACAATTGATAGTTTAGGAACATTGGCACAATCACAAATCACAGGCAATGTTAATTGGTAGTAGGTATATGTTAGGCCAAGTTGATTTGGATAGTGTGCCCTTGATTACCTATAGAGGATCTCCTATTGAGTTTACCAAGACTGCGAAAAATCTTGGTCTTATGCTTGAATCCAATCTCTCTTGGTCAGCGCATGTTGCTGGACTCAGTAGGAGAGTTCACTTTTCAATTCACTCCCTCAAACGCCTCCAAAACTTTTTACCTTTAAAAACCAAGATCACTCTCGCTCAATCCCTTATCCTCCCCCTAATTGACTATGCTGATTCCTGTTTCCTTGATGCCACTGAGGAGCTCGTGAATAAACTTGAGCGACTGCAGAACCTCTGCATTCGCTTTATTTTTGGACTTCGTAAGTTCGACCACATGTCTCGATATCGCGAGCAACTCAAGTGGCTCCCTATTCGTCTGAGAAGAAATCTTCACCTTCTTTCTCTTCTTTTCAATGTCCTTCATAATCCTTCTTATCCTAATTACCTTCGCAAGCGCTTCTCTTTTTCAAAACCTGTTGACCAGCCCTCTGGTCCTTCCGTTAGGTCACTCCTCTGTATCCCTTCCCATCACTCTGACTTCTACTCCTATTCCTTTTCCGTTCATGCAGCCCGACTGTGGAACTCACTGCCTTACCTCATCCGCAATTCCGAGACACTTCCGATATTTAGAAAGAAATTAAAGGAACATTATGTATCTGTTGCTTTCCCTTCAGTATAATGAACATAATATTATATGTATTGTTTTTGACGCTACAGACTTTATTTTGAAAAGTTTCCATAAAATTTCAGAAAATTCACACATTTATGATAAATGATTTATTAAACTGTCCGAATAATACAACATAGTTTTACTGAGATAACCACACTAGGCTAGGCCTGTGTCGTGATTATCTTTACATAATGATTAAACAGGGACATTTCTTATAGATTTTCTATTTGAGCAAAAAAGTATTTGTCTGTGGATGTGTGTGTGTGTGTGGTGTGTGTATGTGTGTGCGTAATTGTTAATGTTTGTATAGTATAGTGGGAGCGATAAATGGAAGAATTTGTTTTTAAAAAGAGACCGCTATTTTGTGTGCTTTAGTAAAACTTCAGTTTCATGGTTCAGGTTATGTATGTATAAAATATATGTCTGTGTATTTATATAAATTATTTATATATTATACTAGCTGATGCCCGCAACTTCGTTTGTGTGTTAATTTTTTCTTTTGAACAGATTACACTTTATTGACGATCCATTGATTTAGTTTAAGATTTAGATTTTTACATACAAAAGTTTTTTCCCGCTAACTCCCGTTCCCGTGGGAATTTTGCACCTCTACGGTACCTAAGCTACGTCCCTTCCAAATTTCAAGTGCCTACGTTTAGCCGTTTAGGCTGTGCGTTGATATGTCAGTCAGTCAGTCAGTCAGTCAGTTTCTCCTTTTATATATTTAGAAGATGTATGTGTAGTTGTATTTTTATGTAGTTTAAATTAGTATTTAGATTTCAGTGGTTAATTGTGCACGTCCGTCTTTATTTATTTTACGCCTCTCACTGTCCCAGGTCTGCTGGAAGAAATTTCTTAAAGAAATCAGCTGTGCCTTTTGTGTTCGTTTTTCTATTTGTCTGTAATATTTGTGATTTTTCCTGTGTACAATAAACTGTTAAATAAATAATAAAATAGAACATTTCGATACTTCGGGGAAGAAAGGTCGTAAAAGCCATTTTGGCCAAAATGAGTTAATAATGCAGTTTTGTTCAGAATTTCAAGCTCTATCGATCTGTATATTTAAAAAATCGATATTCGCAAAAATGCGGGCTTTTACTACCAAAATTTTTAGAATGAAATGGCTTTTACTTCCAGGATTTTTCAGTCTAATCTACATTTTTTTAATAATATTGGTGTATGAGTCAACTTAGTTTCTCCTTTGATTAAGTAAAGGACGTATAAGCCAACAATTTCAACACACCGGGTCGTAACTCACAACATCATTGTAATCTCGGCTTTTACAACCCTCTGAATAAACTTAATTGAACAGAATGTGACTTTTACACCATTCATTTGCTTTCATTTATAAACAGAAGTGCGAGTTACGTCCCGGTTATTTGATTGTTGTAATTGTTTTTTAAGAATCTCTTTTGTTTTTGTGATAAGGTATAGTTTCCTTTTGATAACTTAAGATAGTTTGAGTGAGTATAGCTCTCTTTAACACAAATTTAAAATGAATAGTCACGAGAGAGATAGATATATTTTCCTCGCATTCGCAATTTTTAAGCGGTACATGTTGTTGCCTGCTGCTGTTTTACTATCTGATAGTCAAATTTTTGATTATGAAAATGAACAGAAAAAAGAAGAAGCTAGACTCCTTGCAGAAAAGGAAAAATATAGTACAGTCATTGGAACAACGCCACCGATGATCTCCTCAAAGATAAGTTTAATTAAAAATATAATATAATAAACCATAATATACCATATAATATAATGATCATAATAAACAGTAAGTTCCTGCCTACTTAAATAATCATTATTTTGTGGAATATTTATAATAGGTGCTATAATAACATTACAAAAGAAAGAAGAGAATCACTGTTCACTTTCTTTTGGAGCATAAACTATCAACGTTGCAGAGACTGACTCATTATCTATTCTCGTAATAAAGATATAAGCCAGAAAGAGAACCGATTCTCCTGTCAGTCATAGAAGTATAACTTACATATAACTTTTGTTTCTTACGTTTTTGATTTGCTACTAAATGCCTATACATTGAATTGAACATAATAGCTTTATGGCGCAATAATAAGATGTGTGGGTGACGTTTTACAGCTACTATGGGGAAACCAAAACGAACTTGAGAAGAAATTTTGGAGCAAGACAAGCTTAGACAGCGAATGATCGTGATCTATACACATTTTTATTTAAACATGGCATAAACCATGCACATGCCATGTTTAAAGACTTAGGTACTGTGGTCGAGTTGTCTCCTGTACTGACACGCCTGTACCATCTCTCCCTCAAGACAAAAACCGTACTTAAGTCCTAGAAGCTTGCTAACGTGTAACCAGTGCCCAAAAAGGGTACCCTTTCCGACCCCTTTAATTATCAACCTATCGCCATCACCTATAGCTGACATTCTGAGTGACTGGTCGATTCAAGTAGTTATCGATAGCTGCTCCTCGACCTGATGGCTATTGATGCCGGAGTTTCTCAGGGGTCCGTTCTCTCTGCGACCCTTTTCCTGCTGTGTGGATGAAATTGTCTCAGAGAGGAGAGCACTAGTAGAGCGAATAAACTCAACCTTAAGTCTTGTCTCCCAATGGGGTGACAAAAATCGGATTAGTTTGAACGCCACCAAAACACAGGCGTGTCTGTTCTCTGCTCAACGGAGTCCGTTTCATTTGACTCCTACTTTACGAGGTGTATCTGTTCCTACAACGACCTATCATCTATGATCTATCAATTTCAACTTCGGCACCTCCATAAAGTCCAGAGCCCAAATCGCGGCCAAAAAGATGGGCATTCTTAGATAAGGTTGAGCGGTACTGTCCCTTTATAAGGCACAAGTACCATGATTTTTGGAGTATTGCCTTTGGGATGATTCAGCCAAATACCAAATAGACGCATTGGACTCGGTGGATCGCAGAGCCAGAAGACTCATCTGTGATTAAAAGCTGGTTGAAAATAAACTACAAATCCTAGCTCATAAACGCAAAGTACTTTGCCTATGTATTTTTTACAAAATTTACTTTGGAGAGTGTGCACAAGAGCTCCGTGAGGTAATTCTTCTATCGGATTTCCAGATACTGCAGTGCAGGGTACCAGATACTTACCTTGTCGAGATGCCGCGGATCCGCACTGAGCGCTTTTCATCATCTTTTATATTGCACACTGCCAAGGAATGGAATTCCCTAACTGTTTCTGTATTTCCGAGCTCATATAACCTTTAAAGTTCGAGTGAATCTCTTAAAAGATCGAATGAATAGGCATTTTCGGGGTGAAGTTGCTACACTCTCAACCGCATCTTCACCTTTGTGCTAGATTGTGGCCAAGAGCAAATCCCTTAATAAATCTTTGCGCGCTTCTTAACTAAATATAAAATCTTTATAATACATAATTTAATAGAAGTACGTTTTATTAGTCCAGTGTTTTCTTGTAGTTAAAATGATAAATGTAAAAATCTTATATGATTTTAAAATAAATCTAAGATAGGACAGCATTTTTCTCATTCTTGTCGCGGTTAATCTAATTATCTTGACGGCCATAACTTTGATCCTTAATAAATCCGAAATAAAAAAGTTGTTTGAAGGCCAAATACATATATTTGTGTAATTTTAAGTCTTTTCTAAGTTTTTTGCCTATACGAAGAAAAATATGAAAAACAAACATCATGCCTGTAATTATATGGAAAACACCTTGCCGCGAGAATGACCGATTTATAACAAACATTTGTTGAAAGTCACTATATTTACAATTTGCCTTTATTTTCATAAAAAAATAATTAAATAACACCTAAAATATTACAGTTATATGAATAAATAACGAAAATTCAATGTTTACATTTATAAATTATGTCTAAATATAATGTTTTACGACATTTTAAAATCACATAGGAGTTTTTACGCCCGAATTCACACCATACCACTTTCGTAATGTCGAACGTAAAGGACATTTTGTCAGAAATTTTGGGGCGTAACTCAAATCTAACTTTTAAACCACAAGGATATTTTAAATTTATTCTTTATGTAGCTAAAGAATATCACAACTTAAGGATATTTCACTTTATAAAATTACAATGGCTATAAAAACCAAAAAGATATGTGGATTTTTCAAAAAAAAAATTTGTTTTTTGCCTCTCCTGTAAAATGGCATTTTGGCTTTTACGACCTTTCTTCCCCGAAGTATCGATTTATTCAGTCAGTTTTGGTGATGTCATCCTCGCCTTTGCCATTATAAAGAATGAATTCACTCTTCATCACAGTCTAGTTTAGGGGCAAAATTGTTAATTTTAGATTCTGAAAATCACACCTTGCATAATTTTGGTGAACAACATTTTGAAAGAAATAATAATTTCATGTATTAATAAAATAGCACGTAACATGATTGACAGTCAGCCAATAAAAGGGAGGAGGCTCGGCGCAAAAACGCGTAATTCTATCGCGTAATAATGAATCAGCTTCGATATGGTGGTGCTAATGATCTTCGTTCTCTCGATCGACATTTATTCGTTTTTAAATTTAGAAGCGAACGGTGAGCGATCGCCCCCCGGTCTATGGTATCAATCATTTTTAGAGGGCTTCCAAGTTTTCTTCGTGCTCCACCAATTTTCCCATCGAGTGATCTCGCTAAACCAACAGCGCGCTACTGAACCGCGTTTTGTATTATTTTTTGTGAATAAATAATATTATTCCGCGGGGAAAAGGGGATTGGATTTCGTTAAATATGGTTTAGTAATTGAATTGAAATCTCTCAATGTCGACGTTCAATTAAGCTTTAGATTTTCTTGACTGTGGTATTTCGTTTGTTTCATAAAATAATAAATTTAATTTGTGTAAGGCTTTTGCGATTGATTCGGACCGAAATATGAAATTTCCGCTTTTTCTCTGTAACATTTCGGTTTTCAATTGGTTTAAATCTAAAGTAAGGTAAGGCGTAAGATAAATCTGATTAAACCTAAAGACTTTCTATCGTTTGTTACAGAGTACTTCAGCAAGAGTTAAATATCATTTGTAGGATTGAAATTATTAAACTTGAATCAGGATTGTAATTATTTCAATAAAAGTATTTTTTCTTGGGTAGGCAAATTTAACTGTGGGCACCAGTCTTTATTGGACGAGTGGTATTTAGGTAAGTTAATCATGTCACAAGCGTATGTATACATATTGTCTATTAATACTAGCTCAGTTATTAATCTTTTGTTGTAGTCAGTCAGTTATTGATACTATGTCAATTCCACATTATAACAACTAACATCCGTACTTGCAATAAGATAACTAATTATCATTGGATGAGACTGTCAAAAGAATCGGAAAGAAATACCGCGAATACTTGTATAAGAACTTTCTACTACAGGCAAGTAATGCCTATGGGGCTAGTACCTGACAATAAATGATTTCAATTTCAATTTTCAATTTCAATGCGGTAGGATAGATAGATTACATAAGCTAGTCTCAATTTTATGTTTAGGCTAAACGAAGGTTACTGCTAAAGTTTTCAATCAAACATTAACTATAAATACTAATATCCATTACAGTTGCTGACAAAAATGATGAATGGTAATGTCGGCCGCAAGATTTTTAACTAAGTTAAGATTAAAATAGCTTACGGTATTATAATTGCGAGCTCGGGGCGGATCCGTCATCTCTCCCTTGAAAATTATAATGACACATCCGCCGGGAGGTTTTAAGCCAATTCAACTTTGAGGAGCCTCGGAGTACGGTATTCCCGATACCCGTCGCACAGCACACTGATAATCAGCTGGAGTAGGAACCCGACAAGTGTAAAATAATATTGAAAACGAAGATATTCCATCAATGTTTTGTAGTCTTCAAGCTCGAACTTTCTTATGTTTTGAGTATAGTGATAGTGAATGTTTTTTCTTCAATCCATGCGTAGCACGTTTTTTAAATTGTTGAATGATTAATGAGATACTATAAGGTTTTAATATTCAAGCGTACCCCGAATAAGAAACGGGGCTAAGCAACTTATTTTTTTATGTCTATGGATTAAGCAATAGGAAGAAAAAGAATCAAAACTAGCAAATACTCGTAAACCAGAAAAATATGACGTCAGGAATTTCTTATTTTAGCGAAGAAAAATCGAAATATACAATGTATAGAATTGATAAAGACAGGAGAAAAGTCACGTGGTTAGTCCATATCAATCCCAAATATTTCAGAACTATCGATCTTACGAGTAGTTATCGCTAACATAATGTGACTTTGTCTATGCCTCAAGGAAACATACTGCTAGTCTTTATTTGTATTGACCAAATGACGACGGATTCCCCTTAGCAAAAATCGTTTAAAGGGGGCTTAAATTAGTACGCATTGAAGAGACGGATAACGGTAAGAGGATGAAAGTTAGTAGCAGCAACTGATTGGAAACTGTATGGGTCAGTAGGCAGATTAACTCGGTTGTAACCGTTATAAGTAGTGATCAAAACAAGGTAACCGTTTTAATTAGTACTAAAACTAAGGTAGAGTTGAAACCCCTCTCTAAGCGCCCCCCCGCCATAATTTAGAATGCATTTCAGAGAAGAAAATAAAAAATTCACTGTATCAGTAACCGGTTTTATTGCCATTGGTTCAACTATGTTATTTTACTTGTCGTACCACGGTTGGTATATATGTTGTGATATTATGGGTAACTGTATCACTAAGCGCTAACTATATTTTCTGTAGTTTCGTTAAATCATAACACTATTTTAGTTGAATATATAGTTAAAAAATCACTGTGTTTAACAAATTTACCTATTCTTATTTGAAAGATAAAAAAATTTGAAGAGCTTTACTGACCAAACGTCTCCGTTTCAGCTTAGGGAAAAATGTTTCCGTATTCCCAGAGGTCCGGTTGTCTATCCGGCTGTTCTCCTCTACAGGTCGCATTGCTCAACTCTCATAGTCTATTTAGTTCTTGTTTTTTTATTAAATGGCGGCGTAATGGTGGTTGAAAACGTAAAAAATATAATAATTTAGCTATTTCAAAAATGTATACTCGCGAGGTCTACAGCTCATAAAGCCACTAGTATACTTACGTATCTGGTAAAATATAGGTCAGGGATGGGTATATTTAAAATTATGTGTGCTTAGAAAAAAAAACAGAATGTTGAATGGTTAAAATTCAAATCTGGTTTTAACACGAGGACGTCTACTAATCCTTGCTTATTGAATATAAAGAAAATCAATGGAAATCGTTTATGCAAATCAATCGCAAGAGTGCTCTGAATGTTTTCCAATTTGTATTTCAATTCAATGCCTTGCCAATAATAACTCCCATTCGAGACTTTAGCGGCAGGGGAAAGATATGCAATTTGTGGTAAAACTTGTAGTGTTGTGAGCAAGTAACTCCAGCCAGTAATAAGCTGTTGGGACTTATTTATACCTAGATCTGGGAGTACGGTATTGCCAAGTCAAGCATCAAAAGCTGATAATCGGTCACAACCACTGATCTTCGATAAAAAAATCAGTGCCATCAAAATCTTTATATATGTATGTATAGAAATCCGAGGTGAATGTTACAAAATAAATTTCTCACTTTTTTAATAAATAAATAAATCCTTATGTAAAAAATACCCTCAAAATATCGGTCAGCTATTGCTTCTTAATGATTGGGCAGCTTCGGTAGCGTATGTGTGAATCGTTCCTAAATATACCTATAGGATTAAAAGTAACTATTGATATTGTTACAAGCGCTTTTAAAGCTTAATACTAACTCAGACAATCGATTAACTACCACTAAACCAAACTTTAAATTACACATCTTTATTGCAATTCGCTGTTATGTGGTTAAATAAAACTTCACAGAGTGCTCCGCTTAAGCCACGCACACATAGATACCCACGATATGAGCAACGAGGAATTTTTACTTTTTATTTCCGCGAGGGGCTGATCTTTGTTTTATGAGAACGATTAAGAAAAGCATATTTGAAGTGTGTACTCTGGTTTATTTGCGCGAGGGTAGGCATGCTTCATTGATCTGTAATCGTTTTTCGCATTTATTGCTCGCTTTTGGTTTTCGAGGGTTATGAGCTTATGAGTGGTTCAGGGAGTTGTGGTTTGAAAAATAAAATAAAACATCGCGTTTCTAATTTTTTAATCGACTTCAAAAATTCTCAAAATTCTATATTATTTTATATGTATCTTTGTTACAACGGCGCAGCGCGGGATCAACTCGCGCGGGGCAGGGTTTCATAGAACATTGCGTGCACCAAAGTGGGTAAAAAACGAAAACTCATTGACTTGACTTTTTTGGGAAAAAAAAACTTGTAGCCAATTATAGTTACATTCCACGATTTAACTATTTGCTGAGCTGTCCCTTACACCCTGTATATATTCGTACCAGTACCGGGAATTTTCTACAAATTGAAAAAGAACGATTGAAAAAAGGAAGCTGGTGGATCACTTAATGTGTAACCAAACAAAATTTCAGCATTCTAGTACCAAGGGTATTTGAGAAAATCGCGGACAGATGGACAGACGGCCGGTCGGGCATGGCGAAAATGTAAAGACTCGTAGTTTACTACGGAACCCAAAAAGAACGCAGTAAGACCGGCGAAGGAGAGAGAGAGAGGCAGGATATGTATCCCTCATTGAAAAAATTTTGGCTTGAGAAAGTGAGCAAATGCTATCCTTTCCTTTCTCTTATATAATAATAATAATAATAATAATAAATAATCTTTATTTCCTCTACAATGGGTTCTTAAAAACTAGTGACAGGTACAACCCATTAAGCTCATCGCCTGTGTCGGGTAACACTACTCTTCTTATAATTAAATTACATACATTGTAGGTAGGTACGCCAACTATAAGACAAAGGTAAGCAAAAAAAAAAATTGTTATAGAGCAAAACCATTTAAAAAACACCTTGAATCCCACTTTCCAGACATAAAGTAGCAATCTTAAAGCTGTTTTGGTTAAACAAAACCACCTCCATTTAAAATTAGACTCCCGTTCGCAACATAACTCTTCTGGCATTATTTTCTCACTTAATTCCGCGGCGTTAACCGTTGTGCTGCGGGGTGTCAGTGATTAGAATGCTAAGTACGTGGTGAAGGGTTTCTGCATTGTGCGGTGGTCTCAAAGACCGCAGCAAACAGTGGTTGAATGTGACTGAGAACTGGAGGAAAATTTCCAAGGAGGTTTTGGTTTAGGTTCTCTTGATTCTTGTGGTAGAGATGTAAACTGCGTTTTCTGCAATGTGGTGTACCTGTTCTACATACGTACTATTTTTTTATATCTCAATTGTATGATTAGGGTTTAGTGATACTGTTTTCAATATATGATACCTAGTTGCCGAGTTCAGTTCCTGGTAGGGGTAAACATTTCTCAGAAAAATATACGATTGGTATCGAATAGTTGTCTCTTTAATTGTGAAGGTAAGACGTGATGCAAATGTAATCTTAGAGCGTGCTTTATCCAAAAACTGGTGGTTCCTTTCAAATTTTCATTTTAAAACAGAAAATTCAAGTCATAATATTCCCGTCCAGACCAATCTCAATAAATGCTTGTTTTAATGACAAAAAAATTAATTGCAAGTGGCGTAATCGTGATTTAGATGGCCGAAATGTGGTCGTTAGTGCGAATTGAACGAAAGGGTGGCTTCAGCTTCCCTGATATCATTAAACTTAACTCTTTGCACGTTTTTATGGATACAACGTGTATACCAGAAAATAGAGCCTTTCAAATAGCAAAAGAGTTGTTTTTGCTGAAGTGTAAAAATTGATTTTAAAACTTTCTGTACTTTATAGGTGAATAAGAAATATCGTCGGTTCCATTTTTTTAAAATATATACCATTAAAATTATTTCTAAAACGAAGTCAAAGCCAAATGTTTGGTTGGCGAAAAGCATTAGAGATTACGTTGGATATAAAACAATTCATAATTAAACGCGGGGAGCATCCGTTTTGTTTTGCCGGGGCATAACGCAAAATACAGACATTTTAATTATTCAGAGCCACACTCGTCGCAATCAGAATAAGTGGTGATGTTTCTGTCACCAGTGCGGTGCGCGCATGATTAGAATTCTTAAGCCGCGCCGAAGGCTCTTGATTAGAGGAAATTAAAATCATTATACTCCGGCGCGCACCCAGCGCCACAAATCCACAATGCCGCCATTCCAAGCGACTGACGGAAAAATAAGCGGGAAACGCACATAAAGAAAGGCCGCCGGAAACGGAAGCGGCACCATCTTGGAGCCGCCGGGGGAAACAATGGATTCGTTAATTAACATTTTCTTACGCCTCAAGGCTGTCGAACCAACGGTTTATCGGACAAAATATTTATGACGCAGATGCGATGGAAATTCCACCATGAAATTGCACAAGTGAATGTTTTGTGAGTCATTAGGATTAGCAATACTACAGCCAACGGTGCCAAAAATTGAAAATTAGTGTTTTAATGATTTTTAACCCCCGTTTCATGATTTTAACTGACTGATAAAAGCGCCCTTCGCGTTTACACAATACGAGAGGCCGCGTTCTAACACCATACTAATGGGACTGAACCCAGCTTTCTTTGTGATATAGAGGTGGCTATCTATCTAAAACTATGAAATGTAAAACGATTATTGGAGCTACTTAAGTGACATTTCGGCCTATGTTTAGTGGGAAAAGTTGTTTATTTTCATGCGCTGATTCAGATGCTTAATTTTCGCTAACTATAATTTAAAATACCTCAATATGGGAGGTATTTTTAGTTTCGTCATGTTTTGTTAATTGTTATTTATTTGCTGAAGCTTTAAGGTAATGAAGACAGACACGAACATTTTCGATTTACAAACGGCATCCACCAAAACACAAAATCCCCTCCAAACCAAAAAAATCTTTATTTGAAAATTCAAATATCCATCATAATTCCGTGGTCAGTTCCCACATCACTCAATCCTGTTAAATAACCATTGGTCAAGTACAAAATGTTTCATTGCACCCGTAATAGAGACAAAGGGCCGGCACGTGAAAAATGGCGGTCATCCATAAAACACGAATTGGCCATCCATATAACACGTATCGGTCATTGGGCTGGGACATGGGAAGGTATCGATGATCAATCATCTATTTTGAAGCTGACAAATGTTCGGTATTTGATGTATGGAAAGAGTTGGCAGATATTTTGATAGATACTGAGTACATCAAGTACAAAAATAATATTTTAATGTGCCTTAAAATAAGGACCGCCTTTCACTCAGTTTGTCACTCATTACTTCAAATATGTTTTATTATATTTATTTAAGAATATCTAAATAAAGCGCAAACAAAATCAAGATTTATTCATATTGAAACTTTTTTATGAAAAATACCGACTGCCAGCTTTTATTGGCATGCTTTACAAGTAAATAAAAAGGTTTCCATCTAGACTCGTGTTAACAAGTAACTCTCAGAACAAGTAACTCTCAGCATCAACTGGTTTACTCTTTCTATTCCAGTAAGGAATGTAATATCGTAAGTATGTGTTCTTGTTGTCTTAAAATAGTTAAAATTATATAATCGATTTTTGTATCACATGTCGATAGTACAACACTAGTCGTCAACTATTGGCCATTCATTTGACCTCTTGACAGAGCGCAGTCATTTGTTATCCCGAGTGCATTTGCACTCCAATTCAGCATTTATTCCGAAAGATAAAATGCACTGCAAACACACTTGTTATGAAAACCAAATCATCTCTTTCAAGAATAGCATGCCTGTATACGTATATCAATAAAACGGTATATTATTTATGTATTATTTTGTACTTAATTTGTAAAGACATTGAGTTTTTTATTGATCCACTACTTCAAGATGAAATGTTTGCATACTGTAGAACCAGTAGTGGCAACCAAATCACGTTTTAATGTCGTTTTATAGGTCGTAGCTGCCCCTTTACGCCCTTATGAGTATGATGTCTAAGCATATCTATCTATTGTACCTATTAGCGTGGGAGTGGATAAAGGCAGTCGTTACAGGGCAATAAACCGTCTCTGGCGCGGATTGCGTCATTAGAGTCACTCCGCTGTAAAACGCTGATCGATGCGGGCCCGATGTTTACTGCCCACGTTATGGACTGGGATAGCGCTGGATCTGGAATTTACTGAGCTTAAAATCTCTGTGATGAAGATGTGCGTTCTTAGACCGTTGAACGTGAAATTTATTTTGATAATAACGCTCAATATACCTAGCTCCGTCCTCTTTCTTATCTCCAATTTTTCACAGAAAATTTCATTTTTCTCTAAAAAAAATCCCGATAATCGCATTATTTAGAGGCTCGACAGTTGCAGTGGCAATTGTCTCAATTATTAATTGTAATTTTTGACAGGCACCTGTCAATTTTGCAACGCAACCCTTCCGTAATCCTCCCCAAGACGGCGCGACTCCTTGGTACCCCTCTGGAATAAATTAGCCATCTCCCGGCCACATCGGGATATAAAATTTTGAATATGAATGGAAAATTTTGCATTTGTAATAAACCGCTGTAGCGCCGCAGATGCGTACTGACTGGATAAAAATGAAATCCCGTGTCTCTGTTCCTCAGGTGGCTCACCATAAATATTTATTAATTATTTTTTCAATAATCTCTCCTCTTGTATCCTCCGAGGACGGAGGGATATTTCCTCCGTTAATTGCTTTTGTTTCATTTGAATAAGTATTGTTTTTGACTGCCCGAGCGTGACGTAGAGTTTTATAAATTGTATAAAATCTTGTTTTTTATGAATATTTTATGTTAACAAAACGTTTTTTATGATTATTGATTTTGATTACAAAGTAGCTTATTTAAAATATTTATAAAGATTCCTAGAAATTAAATTTAATGGCAAAAACCCATAGAAATAATTTTCCACACAATGCAAATCAATACATTAAACTGGACGCTGTAAACCTCTTACATGCGTGTATAATATGTAAAATAACAATGGTCCGGCAACACCTGCTCTTGATTCTTGAGATTAAGTGCTTACTTGTAGAAGTTAAAAGAAATTAAAAAAACCTAAATTTCTTCGCATAATTGATTTCCCAAACAAAAGAGATATGCAAGAAAAAAACAATTTAAATTCAAACCGCAACGACAAGTAAAGAGCAACGGATGCGACTTAGGATATTGGATAAAATGAAGATTGAAATTAAAATACTGACTCTAACTAAATAGGTTTAAGGTGCAATTTATAAATCGAAATATATTTTCTTTAAAAACATTAAAAGTCACTTTTCCAAATTATGTCAATCAGTTTTAATCTTTTTTTTTTTTCATAGACTTGTGTAAGTGCTCAATTTATTTATACTTAAAATTTTAACAGTGTCTAAATAGTGATAGATAACAAATGCAAATAATATCTGTTAACGAATGTTTTCTGTGCCACAAAAATCTGAAATGCCATAAAAGGTTGGGTTATCGTGGGAAAACTAAAAGCCCACTGGCGTTTAAGGGGTGACGGGGAGCGAAAAATACATAAAAATGACTTCATATCAATAATATAGGGAATGTGTATCGTATCATTTTACTACGTCCGATATCGGTGAACGATTGGTCCAATTTGTCCTCGTAACGGTCACCCTCGATTCCCAATATGTTTATTAATTTTTTATTTGATCAAGATCCTTTTTGAGTAAGATTCGTTTTATTAGTAGCTGGTTTAGTGTAGGTTTTCGACCAGGATTTACCCAAAGTTAAAAATTAATTCGTAGTGGTCAGTTTAATGCTTCGGAACGCAGTTATTAAAAAATTCACTAGGCAATATATCTTAGTTTAAGTTCCTCATTCAATCACGCCTATATTTCCTTTTGGGCCACTAGTTTAGTCAAAAGGTCGAAGTCACTTGCAAAATAAATAAATTTAATAGAAGCAAAAAAAAAATCCTAAAGGTTAATCGTCAATCAGATGTACAGTGAGCGAAAGCAATTTGTCTAACAGTGTAAGTTTATACAGAACAGGCTATATTCAAGAGCGACTGGTCCAATTTTTCCACGTAACGTCCACCCTCGCGTATTAATATTTCATTCGATCAAGATAGTTACAGCGAATAGTTTGATAATAAAGCCAATTTTTTGATAATACCAGTGCTTGGACCAACGTTAAACCGATTTTCTAAGTAGTAAATTGTATAGTAGACTTCTAATACTGTATCATTTTGGTACCAATTTGAGAGTCGTTTGATTCCAATTTATCTTAATTTCCCGTTAGCGATTTATTTATTTGGGAAAGATGGGTGATTTTTACCTATCTTTCTTTTTTAAAGCGCTTTTACGTCAAGTACGTAGTATTAAACTATGTGTTAATAGGTAGAGGGGTACACAATCAAAAAATTAAGGGATCATGCGCTGTTTTTCATACAACAATTATATTCTCTAGTTACCATAAAAATGACTTGTTTTTATTATTATTATTATAGGATGGGTTAAATCTTGACCTCAATCTTGACAAAGGTCATAGAAGAGGTCGATGATGGAACACAGCAAACTGTTTGGTGTCGAACTTCGGTAGGAGGATGGTCGCGAACCAGACGGCCCTTCACAGAGCCTACCACACCGCATGAGACCATAGGACCATAGGACTTGTAGTAGTTTAAATTTTTTTCTTTGATAATTGCTATACTTCATTACTTTTTCTCTTTCTTTGTGTGGTCTATGATTGGTGTGATTATGAAACTTTAGCTACTTAGTCTCACAAAAGAATAGATCCGTTTATCATCACAAGTTCGAAGGACGGCCAAAATGTCCTTCATATATAAGTAAAGGCTTATTTATAGATCCAGTGTAATCTACGTCACGTTAATCACGGTTTGTGAAGGGTGTCCCTAATTTGTCTCCGAGGTATTGTAATCCTCAAATTGATAATTGATGAGCAAGTACAATGGCCTGTAATGAGTCTGAAGCTTTGTCAAACTTCGCTTGGCTGTGATTAGGTCAGGACGAGAAAAATGACCTTGTAAGTCAGTTTGAATTTGAACTACTTAATAATGGTAGACTTAAAAAAATAGATTACGAAGTGTTATGGATTTACCGTTTAAATAATGTAGCTTAGCGAAAGAATTTGAATTTTAACATAGACGATAGAAAATTGCGGATAGAAAGCTGGTAACTTATACTACAAAATGTGTGTCTATGTTAGAAGGGGAAATTTGTGTACTCATAATATCAAGGCAAAAATAACTCATAAATTGCATTTCAGCAACATGATTCTCCATGACCCCAAAACTCGTTTCGCTAAAACAGTCCGCTATCGAGTGTCTCTGATCGACATTGATGGAATTAACCTCTCGGCGGCGCTCGGAGTGGGCTTGTCGGACAAAATGTCCGGAGCCGATCCGCCGATAAACATCGCAGTTACAAATTAACCCCCGGGTGCGCACCTATCGGGACATCTAAGCCGAGTATACAGAACATAAAGTAAGAGGACTTTTCATGTGTGATCTCTACGCTATACATACTATTCATGTAAGATTCATTTAAATGGAAAAGAAAAAAAAAGATTTCCATTCGACATGAATGAGTTTGTTTAATAAGATAGTTGAGTTGAAAAACAAATTTCTTCAGGAATAAGAGATACACATAAAAATAATATTCACCCCCGTAATTTATTTGCCATTAAAAAAAGCATTCGATTAATTCTTGTGACAAATAATTTTTTTGTTCGTTTTCTATATCGTAATTACTTACAAATATATTAATATGTTCATTAACCAATCATCATATCAGCCTATTGCAGTCCACTGCTGAACATAGCCCTCCCCCAAAGTGCGCCACTGCACGATCTTCCACTTTTTGCATCCAGCCACTATCCGCTACCTTCTTTAGGTCATCTGACCATCTAGGTCAGTTGACCTAAAGAAGGCCAAGAAGTTTGCTAAGACGTTAACCATATTTCAACATAAAATTTTAATGTCGTACATCTTTACCCAAGTTTCTTAGTTTTATTAAACGATACTAATTTATTTCGTACAACTTTTTCGTTTTCACCTTTCGATAAATACTAACTGTCGGTACTATTGAATCTGTATACTTTGTCTACGCACCATAACGATATTGATCAAACCGATACCTCGCAAGGGTTAGATAGTTAATGGGAAAAACTATTCAGGGGTTGCGTACAAGTGTTTCATAATGTAAAGATATACACACAGATTTAAAATGTAAAGTGCTTTTGGAAAATATTTAGATAGAGGTTTATCCATTTACTAGCTTTCCGCCCGGGCCTTCGTTCCCGTGGGAATTCAGGAAAATTATGTACCCTATGTTCATCACGGATAATGTAGGATGCAATCAAACGGTGAAAGAATTTTTCAAATCAGTCCAGTAGCTAGTTTCGGAGCCTATTCAATGCAAACAAACAATCAAATCTTTCCTCTTTATAATATTAGTATAGATATAGATGTAGAATAGCTTTCTCCTCGAGATTTTGTTTGTGTGAAATTACTTTTCAAATGCCACATTTATACTACAAACAAATAAAATAGTTTATAAATTAAACGGTTTTACTCACGTAACTTAAAATCAGCATTGGATCGCAATCGCCGTCGCACAAGCTGCCTCACTCCCTGATGAAGGTTCTCGTATATGAGCGAAACTGTTGGCCCAGTGCCGATTTGAAGTAACTTGAGTAAAACCATTTAAATATGTGTAACACTCTCAAATTTTTTATTAGAAAAATAAAACACATAATAATTACAATGGGTGTCAATACACATTATAGTTATACTTCTTACAGGAGGTTTACCATGATCGCTTAGCGCGATCCAATTTTAGGACCTAAACAAGTCTGCAACGCTTATTCGTACCATAATGGCAAATAAGCGATTCAATTTTGGCGCTGTTGCGATTCAAAGGCAGACCAGCGAAAATTTATGTAGACATTTAAAATGGACCTTAGACAACCGAGCAGTTCAAAAGCAGCGCCATCATGGTACCATTTTAAAAAACATTAAAACTGCGAAGCAGTTCAAAGTTGGATCCTAAACATAAAAGCTTTTAAACAATCGTGGTAGGTACCCAGTTGAATTAATGCTGAATAAATGCAACAAAGTTAAATAAATAGTATAAAAATATCAATGAATCTCAAACCAAATTGAACGAGCTTGAACTCAAGCCATCCGATTTCTGCGTGTTGTATATTCTGCGTATTGTTCATTGTGCGATTTGTACATTTTGAGTGTCATGCTCATTTTGCGTTTTGTACATTATGCTCCGAAGGGTAACAGTTAACCGACTTTAGGGCCTCAAAAAACCGAATTTACCCACATTTATGCCTAGAAACTAGAAACCGTTAGTTCGTTTCAAATTACCCCTTACTAAATGCAAGTGTCAAAAATAGGCACCTATTCGGAATCGTCACCACTGAATCCACAGTAATGTTCAAATCGCGTGGAATTGAACAATATCTCCGTCAATTGACTCGGAAATGAATAGATTTCATTTTAGTGTCATTTGTAGAGTTAATGGCGCCAGCGACTAATGCGATATCGAGCCATGTAAACATGGGGAAATGAGGGTAAGCGCGGAATTAGCACCCGATGACAGGTTGTAATGATACGGACTTGATTTATTGACTTCTGATTCTGGATATAGAGTTTATGTAGCGAGGCAAAGATGGAGAATCGGAGACTGTAGATTCAGTGATGTAATACTAATTTATAACATATTTGCTCGTAAAGGGTCTCTTATTTCACCAATTTAAATATCGTATTGTATCTCATTACGTACTTTTTATATTTATTAATTTATATTATTTATATATAAATATTTATGCACCACCAACTACTTCTTACCTTACTGCTGTCCTACCCTAAGGTTGCCTAGAAGAAATTGCTACCTAGCAATAAGGCCGCCTTGTTGTACACTATGTTTTATGTTCTGTTAATTGTATTGTATGTCTTTGTGTGCAAATAAAGTATATTGTATTGTAAATAAACATTGCATTCTTTAATTTATTTAATTTTGTCAATAAATTGACCTTGTAAGTCAGGTCAATTAATTGTATCGCCTCGGCTTTAATTTTCAACATACCGCACTTATATCATAATACTATTAAGACAGACACAGACGCCAATTGTTTTAATTGCGGTAGATCTATTAGTGCAAAGTTTATTGTAAAGAGGACCGCACATCAAGTTACCTATGCGTGCCCTCTGTTCTGTTGCGATAAGAACGGTTTTTCAATAAATTGGGATTACCTGATGTAGGACAGAAACCAAAGTTACTTAAATTTGCCTTTAGGTTTGCGCTAAAAAGAAGGACAGATATTATCTGGTAAAGTAATAAAACATCAGTTTCATATCATATTAAAAAATAAATAAAAGAGTTAAACTGACGAAAAATGAAGCCGTAAATAAATCCAAAAATAAAAAGATTCTTTGCCAGAAAATTACCGTCAAAATAGCGTGCCCCAATGAAACGTAGCTCAATTACATCAGAATGTCTTCTTTGTGTTTTTTCCCAAAAAACAGTTCGTAATAATAAATAATACCGTATGTCATTTCTCAGCACGTATGAAATTTATAACACAAGGAGCGATTTCGGAGGCAATTTATTTGTAATAGAGCTGTGTAGTGGGGGACGTACAAGTAGAAATAGCTGGGGCAGCACCGATCGAGGATTGGATTTTGCTATATTTATTGTGAGTGTTTGAAAGATTTTTGACTTTAACTTTGATTCAATGTAAGATAAATTATGTAGGCAATTATGCACGGCACTAAATTATTTAAAACAGTTTCTATTAAAACATGTTTTTCGCCAATTCAATATTGATGTTACCGGAAATGTATGAAATTGTATGTACGAAATGTCTGAAGGAAATGTATACAATTCCGAGGCTATCTAGGAAATGTATAAAACATTGTTTCAAAGATTTTTTATTGCACACATATCATACATTTTCTAGGAATGTATAAAATTCCGAAATTGCTCTAGGAAATGTATTAAACTAATGCTTTTCGTGAATAAAATAAATAAAACAACGTAACCTGACCTGAATAAGCGACGTGGATTTGTCTTGGCCATATCGTCGATTTACTTACTTCATGAAATGTTCGAGAAATGTTTCACTGTCTATTGACCACATCATGAAGTAACTTAGCTGAGCGGAAATGCGACAAACGCTTAACGCAACCACAGTCGTTTCTGGCACTTCACCGGCCGCTGCCGCGGCACGCTCGCTTCGCTCGCTCGGTGCGTGCGTTGGGGGTCGCAGTTCTAACCTAACCCAACCAAACCTACTAATAAACCTACTTGTCGTAGTTCCGTCTGTGGCAATCGAACAAAGAGGTCAAATGACTAATAAACAGACAAAATCAAACAGTTTATATAATTAATTTCACACATTTCCGGGCTATTTTAGGTATTATAGAAATACAAATATACTTTATTGCACACCAACATTACAGAACATGAGACAGAGTAAAAGTTACATTATGAACAGTAATAAAGGTAGGGTACAAAAGGCGGCCCCATTGCTAAGAAGCAATATCTTATCGGCAACCTTTGGGTATGGAGAAGATGAAATTACACCATATAAGTGTGGGTGCAAAAATACATACATAAATATACTTACATAAACTACATTACACACATACAATATACCTAACACAAATAAATACGTATAATATATATATACTATACATAACATACACCACACATATATACTATACATTTCCTAGGAATTGTATACAATGATCCTTCCACGCTGGACTGGGAATGAAAGAAAAACTTAAAATGTGCCAGCTGCCGACTCTTCCCAGGCATACTGTAGAAACCAGTAAATGGGATGCGAGGGTTTCGCTGTATTGTGGGCGAAAGGCTGACCACCTATCACCACTTTACTCATATTCCATCTGATAACCCTCACAATTTGTGTCAAACGTGGCATCAAGAGATTCCCTAGAACCACTGACGCTCTGTCTACCCCGTTAGGGATTATAAACGTGAGTGTATGGATGTATACAATGACGGATTACACACATTTCCGTTAACATGGATATATGTTGTTTTCTGATATTTCACAAAAAATAACAAAGCCTTAGATTTTATTTGGAAACCTTTTTAATAAATGATTTATTTCATAGAAAAAAAATTACAAACTTAAACGAATTTTGGAGGACTTACCAATCCTATAAAGAAGTCGGCGTTCGTAATGAGCACCAGTACCTTTGCTACTAAAGTAACTATAGAATATCATTGAATGTAAAAAGCTTGTATATCACTGTAAGTGAATTTGACTAAGTCTTTTATTTTAAATACTGTCCGAAAAGCAATCAAACAAAAACATGGAAAGTCTCGAGTCCACAAATGCAGGACCATAAATCCTCCACAGTTGGTAGTGGAGGCGCTGCCACGATTTGCGACTTAATCACTTTATTGGCAGCGAGGGGCTTATCGGAAAGAAATGTCACCAGCACTGATATATGAGTAAACAACCTTGCACTTTTGGCGGTCATAGGACCTTTAAGCGTGATTCACACGATCACATGTTTGTTTTAGCTAAGACTTATTTATATAGTTCTACTGAAGTGGTAACATGAACTATTTTGTAAGCTGGCAGACTTTCACTCAATATGGTTGAAAAATGCTTTAAGGTTTTTTAGTTTACTATATTATCACTATGAGAATTCTCTGAAACTCTATTTAGTTTGTCGAAGTTTGCTGATAATGAGGTTCGGCCAATTTCAGTGAACACATCGACTCCTAATTAGGTCTATAACCACTCGATCAAACTTATTATTTGCATACAGTCGATTGATATATATTATATATATATTAATATACATAAGTTATACATAAGTGTTTTATGTATATTGGAACTTATATATTCCAATATACATAAAACATAATTTAAACAACCTAAATGAAAAAAATAAGTCTTTTAGTGTACTACATTCGCCTCGACTCTCGTTGCGCGACCTGTACAAGTCCTGTAGTATTTGCAATGTAACCAAGCTCTTTAACTTAGGCTGTAATGTTTTTAACTAAAAACATTACAGCCTAAGTTAAAGAGCTTGGTTAGTGTAAGAAAAGATTGTCTCAAGAATGCTGATTCCTTCCAACTCGATGCTCTTGTTATTTTTCCGTAAGACACCAATCGAACGCAGTGTGTAATGTCCTCAAGGCAGCCATAAAAGCCGGCGACGAAGTTTGGATTGCGCCGCGGGTATACGAGGTCTCTGTTGTTTTTTGCTCTAGACCGATTTACGGTTAACAGACTTATTTACCAAAAAAGTAAGCTTGTTTTATAAGAGTGCAGTGTGTACAAACACCAGCATAGAACACTAGGTTTTATTGGAAAGCCACTCCATAGAACACATCGGCAAGCGTCAGCAGGATTATACTGTACTTGCCTTATTCGGATCTTCATCGCCATCACGTGTATCTGTAACAAAAAGTGGTTTATTTTAATCTCTTTTAGGTTTAAAATAAAAAAAAATTAACTGTCACGATCTTTGTAAATTAAAATGCAGTTTTAGTTATGTCATAGTAGATTAGTGTCTTCATTCCAAGAAAGTTTCAGTCTTTTATTGTGAACTAAGTTTCTTTGGAATTTATAGCTAAGAGTTGTATTTTTCAAGTTTTATTTAATCAGTTTTATTTACTCTGTCATTAGGGTTAATCAAGTTTGCCACATACTTGATTATATGATAAAGAAGGAAGCTTTATTTATGAAAAAAGGTCTTAACATTATTTTCCCAAAATTACCTTGCCACTCTACAATAGAAAAATGTAGCTTTTATATCAGCTAAAAATTGAATCTTTAGTCATAAAAAACTTTGGAAAAAGGTTTCTTTTACGAAAACAAAAACATATTTTATTAATAGCACAAGAAAGGGGTACATAAGGCGGTGTGCATACAAGCTCGCCAGTGATTAGCCCGCACCACACGGACCTAAATATGTTTGTTCTCCGGCTTTGGCCTCTACGCCCAATATAGGATCTCTCTAACAGGCACGGACTCCGTATCTGAGGGTTTTTTTATAGACTCTACACGCCTTTTACAGCTCCGCGAGTGAAACTTCAAAAGTCACGGTGAGTAGTAATCAAAAGTGAATTGTTATAAAAGTGAAGTTTCAGTGCCATCAGCTTGGGGCGCTGGTGAATGTAAGACATTGAGATATTTTATCCCGAACTTCTGATACAGCCACAATGAGTCAGGTACCAGTCTCTTTATTTTGTTTAAAATAACACAGTTTATGTGAACTGAACATGATTTATATATACATCGCTTTGTGTGGCATCCTTAGTTATTTCCTATTATGTGTTTTACTTTTTTAAATTTTAAAAATAATGTCCTATGCTCACGACATCACTGCAACCAGCTCTGTGCCTCGAATCGGCTATTACGCAGCCTCTTAACGTCAGGCGCGTTTAATTAAAAACTTCTTGCATTAGCATGTGTCCGTCCAATCATGATACTAATCCCTTCAAAATATTATTTAATTTCCGTGGCTTGGCCGGCAGAGACAAAAATTGGACAGGATTTGAGAAATTACAAGAGGATCTGATGAGGTTTTATAAGCATTTTTAAATATTTTCATGGAAAGGCAATACCTGAATAAAACTTTTGGAACTGTAAGACAAGGGTCATTTGTAAATTTTAGATTATGGCCAAGCGCACTCGAAACGTAAAATAGGACAAACCGCTATTAAGAAGCGGTGGCTTCAAGTTGCTCTGATTACTTAATGCTCAGCCTACCATAATAGGGAATGTTAGCGTGACTATATGTGCTATTCTTGCAGGGTCAACTTAGATATGCTATACTGGATTGGTACTTAAAATTGAGGTTAATCTTTAAATTGAGGTTATTTTAAGTTATCTATTCCGTTATTAACTAAACCTTAATAGTAAAGACGATTACGAAAGTTCTGCACAAAAAAACCTGTACCCGATTGGGTAAACCAGCATGTCTATCAATGCAAAGAAACTAATTAAAGCTTAAGATGCATATTAAAACCGATCAAGTAATATCGGATATTGCAATGTAAGTGGGTCAAGAGACCTAAACAAACAAACAGCGTGCAGTCTTATGGTAAACAGGGGCAGGTGTACCGTGAGCGGTTGGCTATCCGACCAACTTGGAAAGTATTCGCGTTTAAACATACCTCGTTATGCATGCCTCGCTGGGTTTAATCACGGGCCAAAGAAACGGTATAATGGAAACAAAGGCAGTATTGTGACTTGTTCTATGGCTTGCGAGTAGTAAGAGGACCGTAGAGGAGTTACATGCTACGTAGAGTCATGAAACAGCATCTCGTCTTTTACCCTGGATGAATACTAAAAGAGATCCTCAAGAGATGAATAGAATATACACACATCAACACGGTCTAGGGATATTGCACGATTTTTCATACAAGAGAGATATGTTTGAGAAGCTATAAAAGCATACTCGAGATACATTGGAGGGCTATAATTTTCAGACGATTAAGTGCTAAACCTGAATTTTCAATTCTAGTCAATAAATTTTGTTTTACTTGAAATTTTTGAAAATGTGACGGAAACGAAAATAGTCGAATTTACAAAATTTTGTTTATTTTTTTTCGACACGTTTTCACAAATTTCAAGTAAAACAAAATTTATTAATTGAAAATTTAGGTTTAGCACTTGCTCGTATGCGCTCCATGTATCTCGAGAATGCTTTTGTAGCTTCCCAAACGGACCTCTTTTGTATGAAAAATTTGCAATATCCCTAGATCGTGTTGATGTGTATAATTTCACAGTGCAACCGCTAACCCATTCAACAAGCGAGACATGTTCGTTGCGTAGGGGTCATATCAAGGCTTATGTAAAGTTTCCTGATTCACTAGAGATTTCTGAAGACTATTTTTATTAATTATAAATTGAATGTGTTTGATTTTTTATAAATTGAATGTGGTTTAAGGACGAGATTTACAATACAATACAATACACTATACTTTATTGCACAATTTGAAAAGAAATACAATGATGAGACAATTACAAGTAACTTTACAAAAGGTACAATATAGGCGACCTTATCGCTTCAAGCGATTTCTTCCAGGTAACCTTTGGGTATGAAAAGTCGCATAGTGAAATCAAGAGCGGGCGCAATATATAAACCTAAACAATATATATTAAACAAAATATAAACATATATTTAATATAAATACATATATATAATATAACATAAACAAACACAAAGTTACAAAGTTTATCTACTTTTCTAATCTGTATATTATGTTTCTTATACGTAGAACCCCTGCTTACCGCCCCGAGCTGAGCTAATGTTTTCACTATGTATTTTTTAAGTACCAACTTGTACTGGCATTCGGGCCGCAACGTACTCCCTATATTCTTGCCCCAAAATGTGTACGCAAATATTTTGTTCTCGTTGCTAATTGGAAATTTCGAGGTATAGCACCACATTTTTCTTATTTTAGTTCTGAAAGGTAAGTACTTGCTTTTTCACTTTGTTGCATTTAGAGTTGAAAGTGAATTTGTTTTAAGAAAATGAAATTAAAGTAAAAAAAAGTGTTATTAGGAACACTGTTAAGTGTGATTTAAATTCTTTAGCTTGTTATAATTTATTATTATAAAAATAAAAAAAAACTATTGGCTAGTGTGGAATGTTTGATTTCTTAGTTCTGTTACCTGTAATCTGTAATGCAACCTTCTCTGTTTTCAATACGGGACGTTTTACCTTAGACACAAAACCCTTTCACTTTACAACTCTACACCTATTTCCACCATTTACGTTTTCACCTTAATCTCTATTTGCTTCCACACGTGTACGTAGGACGGATATACCCAGCTGACATGAAACAGCACCCAAGTTCGGAGACAGTGACAAGGGATCATTGTGTTGCAGAGACTCCGTGTCAATATTGGACACCCTGTGTACAGCGCAGCACGGATGTGGGCGTCGGATGCGACAGGACCTCCGACTTGATGTTTGACGTCAAGTTCAATAGATACTTAAATCTGTTTAGAACTGACGCGTCTGTGCATTGATGTTGATTTTACTGTTTGTTGTATAATAAAGAAAGTAAGATTTTATGATATCAATTATAAGTGCAATAGCCACTGGCTTAGCGTCAATAAGCCAAGTTTTGTGCAAATTTTTCTTGCTATTTGATTGTGACAACTGAACCGAGAACGAGAACGACAAAATTAAAGGATCGGTGTTTTATTAGTCAAAACGCCGATCACCCAATGGGCTATGTGCAAGATTTTTAAAATAATTTGATTTTTGAAGTGATAACTTCTTTAACGGCGTTGAGCACTTTTAGTATGGGGAAAAAATGTTAAACTCGCGATAAACTCGCGTCAGATCGTCAGATGTCACGTGACCGTGATCGAAAATGCGTAGGATAGGGTTGCCACCTTTTTTGAAGTGAAAACTTCTTTAGCAGCGTTGTGTACTTTGAAGTATGGGTGGAAACCTCTTTAGTCATTGGTGGAAACCTTTGAGTATGTCGGTGGAAACCCGGACGGATGGCAGCCCAATGGTAAAATTATGTCAGTGACAGATGTCAACTATTGCGCAAATACCGATAGACTATTTTACTGAATTGAAAGTAGACAGTTTGGTCGAGTGGAAAAGTTGCCAGATTGTAAGTAACAGGTCGAGGGTTCGAATCCTGAGAGAATAACGGACTCTTTTTGTGTATTTTGTTTTATTTCCATATTAATGCACAACGTTGATGTTCAAGTTTTCACTTCTGCCGGCACTCCCGGAGTGCAACCCGTTGTTTTTTTTATTTAAAGCAGGTTTAAGGTCCCATATTCAAATAAAAAATATATCAAAAAAAATTTGATAATAGATAAAATAATAATGAATTTTTAAAATTTTGGTTACGATTTGTTGCTTACTACAGCATTCTGTACGGTTTAATTCCTTTGCCAAAAAAAAGATATTTGACAGTTGGTTGACACATAACCTAACCGTTGTGTTTTTGAGTTGTTGTTCAAAAGTCAAAAGTGTTTATTTCATTGAACATATAAAATGATACTTGAACACGTCAATATTATTATGAATTACATTAGCACTTTTGACTTTGCGCCTATTCGCAAAGGTGCAGTCTTCCTCAGAAGAAGAATAGGCAAGAAACTCCGAGGGTCGCTCTTTTCAAGTCAATCATATAAATTTTCTTACTTTTAATTTTAATTGACTTAATATCTGAATAACTCTGGAGCTGAGCAATTTATTCCCATGGTTGCTTGTCTAACAGATAATCCGAAATTCTATAATAGCCCTTTTTACAAAGTTTTTGTTTAATTATCGTCTTAAATTTTTCTAAAGGTAGGTTTAGAATACACATGGGAATCTTATTGTAGAAGCGTATACATTGACCCATAAAAGAGTTTGTTACTTTGTAGAGACAGCTGTCTAGTATATCCAAGTTATGTTTGCTTCTAGTGTTTACATTGTGCCTATCACAATTTTTCTTGAACAATTGTTAATTTTTCTTTACATATAAAAGATTATTAAATATATACTGGGACGCAAATGTCAAAATATCTATTTCCTTAAATCTATTTCTAAGAGACATTCTAGGTCTTATTTGATAAATCGCGCGAACAGCCCTTTTCTGCAGGACAAATATCTTATTGATGTCGGCAGCATTACCCCACAGTAAAATGCCATATGACATTAGGCTGTGGAAGTAACTGAAATATACGGTTCTCGCGGTTTCTACGTCCGATAATTGACGGATTTTTTTAACCGCGTAAGCTGCTGAACTGAGTTTTTTCGCTAACTTATCAATATGAGGACCCCATTGAAGCTTTGCGTCAATAGTGATACCTAAGAATACAGTAGATTCTACAACTTCCAGTTTTTCATTTTTAACCTGTACATTGGTATTAAACTGTTTAACGTTAGGCAAGGTAAATTTAACAAATTTGGTTTTTTTCTCGTTCCAGAGTAGGTTATTTGCAGTGAACCATTCAACTACCTTTGAGATCACAATATTCACGTCGTCATAATTAGTGTCATATTATTTCACTTTAAATAAAAGTGATGTGTCATCTGCAAATAATACGATCTCATGGGCCTCTTTAATAAGAAAAGACAAATCATTAATGTACAGGAGAAACAAGAATGGTCCTAAAATTGAACCCTGCGGGACGCCCATACAGACTGTGGCCCTAGGTTATCTAGTGCCGTTAACCTCAACCTTCTGGATCCTATTACTCAAATAAGATTCCAGAAGTCTAAGTGTATTTCCTCTTATGCCATAGTGATGTAATTTTCTGATTAGAGTCTCATAGTGAACACAGTCAAAAGCCTTGGACAAATCACAGAAGACTCCAAGAGCATCATGTGAATCCTCCCAGGCCTCAAAAATGTGACGAATAAGCTTAACACCGGCATCGGTTGTTGAACGACCCCGTGTGAATCCAAATTGATTAATATTCATAAGTTTATTAGCGTAGAAGTGAGTAGTTATTTGACTAAGGATAATTTTTTCAAAAATTTTGCTAAGTACTGGTAGTATTGAAATATGTCTAAAGTTGGTGGGATCAGATGTACTACCAGCTTTAAACAGAGGAATTACTTTACAATGTTTCATTAAATCAGGAAACACACCACCATCGACACAACTATTGAAAATAAACACTAAATGTGGAGCAACACAATCTATTATACAATTTATTACTTTTACTGAAAGACCATCAAGGTCCGCAGTCTTTTTCATGTTTAACATTTTAAAGTTTTAAGAATGTCAACAATTACCTACTTTCGTCTACATTTTGCTTGAGTAACGATTCAGCGAGGGCGGGAGATGAGCCAAGTGATTGAGTAGTGGAGACTGGAATGTCAGTGAAAAACCTTTCAAACTCTGTAGCAATAGCTACATCGGATGTTAGGATTTTGTTATTAATATTGAGCTTAAAATCAACTTGCGAGCCTTAACCATTCCCGTCTCACTATTAATAATTTTCCAAGAAGTCTTAACGATATTACTACTATTTTAAATTTTGTTTCTAACAAACATAGCCTTCGCAGCTTTATATACACGTTTAAATGTTTTGGAATAAGCTCTGACATACTCAACAAAAGTTTCAGAATATAAATAAATAAATAAACGCTACACACTCAAAGGCCCACACTTAGGTTTTCCCTTGTGTCGTGGGTCCCTTGGAACACACAAAGACAGACACATACACGCATGACCCGAGAACAAACATGTGCTTTTTACACAAATGTTTGCCCCAACTGGGGATCGAACCCAGGACCCGCCGATCAAGAGGCAGCGTCACTACCACTTTACCAAACCGGCCGTCAATGGATATATGCTTTCTCACCATAGAGATCATATAGCCTTTCCCTGCTTTTGTGAATTCCCACTGTCGCCCAATCACTAAACTTCAAGGAGTCATTATTTTTTAGCATCTTGGCTTTAAACACAATGTCAAATTCTTGCTTAGATAAACTGAGTACAGAGTTATAAAGTTTGTTAGGATCATCACTCTCAAATATTAGATTTGGTAGTTTGATGATCATATTACTTCTGTAATTCTCAAGCCTTATGTCACTAATAGGCACATATTTGATACCTCTTTCTACAGCCTTTCCACGAAGCGCATCAAAGGAAACTAGTTAAGCATCTAAAGGCGAGTAATATAACTAAGACAAACTATAACTTACCGTTGTACAAATAAATAAAATAAAAAAAGTTGGCCCGAGTGATCCGATGGTAACTTGTGGATAACAGATTTTTCCGAGGGATTATAATTTGTATATATGTTATTAAGACACGTTTTGGAAGTTGCGGCAATAGGGATGTTGACAGTGTTTGATTTTATGAATTATTGTATGTGAAACAAAAAATAATGCTAGAAATATATCAATATCCGAAAACAGCATTAAAATTGGTTTATAAATGAACAAGTTATTAGAATTTCTATTATCGTAAGGACTAGCTATCTCGTTTTGTGGGGAGAGCTAGCTATCTCGTTTTTACCTACGCAAATAAATGGCGGTGACGTCACATGTCTGTCAGTGCATCTCTTTTTCGTTGTTTGACAGTTTCCCCCTCTATTAAAATTTAATAGCTTGTAACTTTTTTATTACTCAATAATTTTCAAAAATTATTTCGGTTTTGGATTTTGGATTCAGGTCCTTTTTAAGATAAACAATAAAAAAAATGTAGTCAACATCCCTATTCGTGTAGGCTCTAGAAATAGATTGCGCAAATTATAACACTTAAACAAGGATATGATTCTTTTACTAAGAGAACTATCTTCCAATAAGTCGACATTAAAGTCTCCACAAACAACAATGTTTTTATTATTATTACTAATTTTGAATAGTGCTTCCTCCATGATTTTTTCAAAGGATGAGGATTTATGAGGATTTGGGCGGTCTGTATACGCATAATACAATAATTGAGTTTGTTTCTGTTTCGTGGTTTTGATTATATGGATTGATATTTACTGACGACTTGGCTTTGCTTCCTAAAATTTAGAACTTTTGCAATACACTGTATTCTGGACACTATGGATACCGCTCAGTTCGTTAGAGCTGATTCTACCAACTTGCCCGAAGTAACAACCAACCAAATTCGAAAATAAACAACCAAATACAAAATGAAATGTTTTTTTTTTCTTAATTGACATGACAGTTTGGCAAAGGAATACGATTGCATATAATGCCGTACTTAGGATTAGTTTACCGTACTGAGAATCTTTTAATTATTATATTTCTATTTCAAAAGATAGACTTTTTAAATTTTCTTTAAGAAACGGAACCTAATTCCTTTATCCCTACTAATATTATAAATGCGAAAGTAACTCTGTCTGTCTGTCTGTCTGTCTGTTACCTTTTCACGCCTAAACCGCTGAACCGATTTTGATGAATTTTGGTACAGAGATAGATTAGAGCCTGGGAAAGGACATAGGCTACATTTTATCCCACAGTTGGGCACGATATAACCTGTAGTCCACGCGGGCGGAGCCGCGGGCGGAAAGCTAGTGTTAAATAAATAAATCAAACGAAATTCAAAATGTTTTTAAAATGTCATACATAGCTCATTATACAAACCATATTAGTTTCTTAAGATTGAGCGTTCATTTAGAATTTTTTTTAGTCTAAATAAAATTTTTTTAGCCCCATTTTTAGGTTTCCCTGTTTTGAATTAAAAATAAATTCCTTAAAAATAATCTTAAAATGTTGTTTAAAAGTTTAGCTAGACAAGCTAAATAACTGAAACTGCGTATACAAGGCTTTAAACTCAGCTTTCACTGTGGTCAGAAATGCACGCCGAACCGAAAGTTATTAATCACCCAGCCACGACTTGTACTAAAGCCAATTTTGTTTGACTTGCCAAAACTTGCCGAGTCTTATTTATTTTTTATCAATTTCACCCGAGCGAGCCTTAAAAGCGTCCCCGTTTTATTATAGGGACGTGAATTAGCAAAAAGAGAATGGATTTTGGTTGTGATTACGTCAAAAATAATTAATTATTATCGATTTAGGGGAGAGGATTGATGGAGCGACGGTGGAGCCTCTATTTAAAATTATAAAGCTAATTACCCGGCTCCGAACCCAGAGACACCGCAAAGATTTTAGACATTTTATTAGACGTTAATATTTTAACAAAGACGTTAATATTGAGAAAGATGCCAGTAATTCCAAAAGTTTTTTCGTAAATCAGAAAAAATAACACATATCAACTTGCATAGAACATACGCGCGTGTGTTATTTGACCCATAAATCGTTTTTATGAATTAATTGAGCAGTAGCTATAGAATCACAATTGTTGTTTATAAATTATAATTCAGCAGTTTTGTCTGTGTCGTTTTAGAAATAAATTTGTCCACTAAAGTCCATTACAGCATCGTCGCGTCGTCAACTGTAGTCCCGCGGATAGTTTACAATGTATGCGGGAGGGTCGCAAGAGGAGGTACGTGTGAGGGCTCCTCTGAATTTCTTCATTCATTAAGCCACTGTGCTTCGTGCTCGGCCTTCCAAGCAGCCTCGCTACATTGTACACATCGCCGATGAGCCCAACTTTAATTTAGGCCAGTACCTGCGGCTCTCCAGACCCAATATTCAGTATACCACTCGTCCCATCTATAATGAAAATCACCCTCTATTTTAGTTTCTAGTATGTGACTGACATTTTAGGCTAAATAGCTAAGCTGATGAAAGCCTCTTTTGTACCGTCAATAAATCACAAGTTAGAAAGTTGAACGCTGAAAGAAAAATCACAGTCATCGGCCTATTTTTAAATTAACGCCATTAGCTTCAAGATTTCCTCTTCGCAATAGAGTGCAAAAATTACCTCTCTTCGTCTGAGAGGGCCGAGTAATTAGTAACGCTCGAGTTTTATTTGTTGACGTTCATTATTCGTTGATTTTGGGAGTACGTGGGAGTGAGAAAGGAACAACTTCACTTGGCGTTAGAAAAGGAAGTGAGTATTCCTGCACCTGCCATCGTACGAATTTGCAATTTAAATTCTAAAGGAATATTCTAGAGGACCTCCTTAACACGACATCTGTTTAAATCGACGATAGAGTGACTGCTGCGGTCTGGAACTCTTTGTGATTGCGAATTAATTGAAATAAAACAAACCCTTTTGACGACAAGGGGTGAGTGGAATTGTCACAAGCCGTACGTTTCATAGTCCATTGTTATGGAAAATGGGTATCAGCCGCTACGTTCTGGTTTCTTATGAAATGTAGGTCCGGATTTCGAATACCAAAATTTGCATATTGAATTGATAAAACCCTTCAAGCTACTGCACGATCACTGTGAAATACTTTTTTTGGCAATAAGAGTTAGTTTTTTCAAAGATTACTCATAAAACATTAAAAACAATTAAAATTTCCTGAGAGAGCTTCAGAGAGAGCTTAATCTTTATCATCCCATGCTAGGGATTAAATATTCTGCTTCTGATCGTACAAGTGCACACAAGTATTTGCAATGTTTCACCAAGCCATAAGCGGAGAAACAACGCCCTCCACCTTAGTATAATGCCGTAACAAATTGATTGATCGGCTCCAGTGTATGAAGTGTGATTTATGAAGAGAATGATGGACACTGGCTAACTACGGGTTAACTGTTTCTAAGTGAACAAAGTGGGAAAACTGAAAGTGTGGGGAAATATTTTTCATTTCGTTTAAGCGCAATATCGATGAGGAAGTGTAAATTGTAATACTAAAGTTGATTATTGTCTACTAAATTAAATGGAATAATTGCTGTAATGCAACATTAAATGATACGCAGAAAATGTATTATTATATTATAACAAAAGCATTAATTAGTTATTTAATGCTGTAATCACAAATAATATGTTGAAACAACGGGTGCCGGCAGAAGTGAAAACTTGAACATTAACGTTGTGCATTAATAAGGAAATAAAACAAAATACACAAAAAGAGTCCGTTATTCTCTCAGGATTCGAACCCTCGACCTGTTGCTTACAATCTGGAAACTTTTCCACTCGACCAAACTGTCTACTTTCAATTCAGTAAAATAGTCTATCGGTATTTGCGCACTATGTGCGAATAATTGTTGACATCGTTGATATCTGTCACAGAGATAATTTTACCATAGGGCTGCCATCTGTCCGGGTTTCCACCCATACTTCAAAGTACACAACGCTGCTAAAGAAGATTTCACTTCAAAAAAAGTGGCAACTCTATCCTACGCATTTTCGATCACGGTCACGTGACATCTGATGATCTGACGCGAGTTCATCGCGAGTTTAAATTTTTTCCCCATACTAAAAGTGCTCAACGCCGCTAAAGAGGTTTTCACTTCAAAAAAATTCAAACAAAAAGAGTAGCAGACGAAGAAGAACTTGGATGGATAACATAAGGAATCTCTTTCTTGGTTCTAAGTGACTTTGAATTCATACTCAAGTCCGTTCGTTGACCTCACAAACAGAGAACAAAAGACTATAAAGCAAAATAAATATCCAACACTAGTAAGATCGCACAAGGCAAAGGGGGCGGGGCTCCATCACTTCATTAACAATCAATCACACACGGACTGTCCTAGGCAGAACACCCCTACATAACACATTTTTTTTATAATTGTGATTAATAACTTTCAGAGATGTTACATAGATAAATGGCAAAGAAAAAGCCTTTTTGTAGTTGGTACTGATGAAACAGGTCAAAATCATTAGTTTGTGGAGTACGGAGAGAGCGGTGGGGTGACTTTAAATTGGTTTGCGATATTTAAGGATGTGAATCAGCTCTCTGAACAACTTTAACCAAGGAACATAGGTCAAAATATGAAAAAAATGTTTCGCCTCTTCATACCACTTACGCGATCAGTTGATTGCCTTACTATAAGAAGTCAACCATTTTGTTTCAGAATTTAATATGGGTTCCCTGGGAAAAGTTGTTCAGTTTCATGGATATTATCACCTTATAAAGTTTCGCTGACTAATTTATTGTGTGTTGTAATTAATAATTAGGTATATTGTATCAACCTCAAGTGGTAATCTAATAACACAACTACATAATACTCTGCTTACCCTGACAGGAATACATAGGCGTTAGCTTTATAATATTTACACTTCAAATTATGATATTTATTTCTCTGCTCAAAATAAAATAAAATTTATGAGCTAAATACTGTTTACAGCTATAATCTCGTTTATTTTCCTCAGCAGGGGCTCGGACGCAGCGGCTACGTGGTGCGGCACGGAAAAGGTTGCCCGCTTCCGTAGCGCTACGGGACGTAGCAACCTCGTAGCCTTAGTCAGTTGCTACGCAGGGATTTTTTATATTCTTGTAGTTTCACTTTTTGTGTGTTATTTGCATCAAGGCCTCTTCAGTCCATACACTGATGAGTTAATGACGTTGACGATTTCAATGTTTAAAAAAAAAAACTACAGCAATACAGAAGTAGGTACTTATATCTATTTGTTTCTTAATGTTATTGCCAATTATGGATTTCATGCGAAATGTTGTGAAGTTGGTGCTTGAAAAATACTTTCACATTTAATAGGTACAAACAGGGAATGTGTTTTGAGAATATTAAAAACAGTAAGTGAAACTTAAAAATGTAATTATAGAATGTCGAAAATTATCAAAACCACCATATTTGCTTCTCGCGTTAACATCTAAAACAGCTTTGCTTCACGCGTTAATACCTAAAAGAATGAGTTGTCGGAAGGAGTTAACAATCTTATTAAGTTGTTGCGCAGCGAGTGGTCCCGACTTTCTTTGTTCGTAATTAATGGCAACACCTCATCTATTAAATTAGTCTAAGGGCCCGTGAATATTCTTACATGCGTGGAAACCAGCGTGGCTAGAACCTTGACATATGATATGAGAATTAAGAAGTAAAAAGATAATTTTATCTAACAATAAAAACCTCTTTAAATGTGTCAATATGCTAAGATTACATTGTTTTAATTTAAAATTTAATTTATTGAGTACAGTAATCGTTGCAAGATCCTGTTTTACACGAATTAAAATTGTGAAAATACAATCAATTTTAACTTTTTCTCTTAAATCACTTCATTAAAATCAAATAATCGCAGTAGTTAGTGCAATATTTAACTAGCATTAAAATGAAATGTTCAAGTTAAAATTAAGTTAAAGATGTTCCTTTTTCTTTTTTTAAGTAAACTGAACTTTTTTTTTCCATTACATTTGGCTTATTCATCTTTCAATTTATGGAAATGTTGTTGGATTACACAAAACACCCATCTAGTGATCACTGATAGTTATATTGGCGAGATGGACGATAAATGGCAGAGGTCTACCAACGTCAGCAACGTATTATACAGAGTTAATACAATAAATAAATTGTGCGTGAAGAAAACGCAGAAGAAAATTAATTTATCAAGTAGGTGTAACATGAAACACGCCTTGAACAACATGATTGATTTGAAGAGTAATATGTTTGGTCCGGTATAATTAAAGCAGAAAACGTGAAACGATTTGGGTGATAACAAAGAGAGCGGGAAAGAAAAAAAAATACGTAAAAAGATTTGTGGCATCGAGACCTTATTACTGCGATATTATAAAAGTGAAAGTGTGTTTATTTGTTTGTCCTTCCTTCATGCCTTAGGGAAGCAATAGATTGACGTGATTTTTTGAATAGAGATAGTCGAGGAGCTGGAAAATAACAAAGGTCGGAAAGTTTTTCTACGCGAACGAAGTCTCGGGCAGGAAACTGGTGCTCAACAATTCTACGTTGTCTTGTAATGTGTAATGACCAATATAACCATGATAGCAAGGACCTTAACTTAGCTCTGATACAAAGAAAAGCTAGAAAGAAAACGGAATAACATTACCAATTTCACATTCTTATCAGCCCATATACGTCCCCACCGAGGGGCACGGGCCTCCCTTCGAAACACGAAGGGGGATTTAGGTCATAGTCTACCACGCTGGCCCAATGCGGGTTGGTGGACCGCTCGTCTTTCGAAAATGAATTTTTTTGGACGGCGGGTTTCATCACGATGTTTTCCTTCACCGTTGAGCAAGTGATAATTAGAAATCCGTAAAAAAATCCGAAAAGACGAATTTAGTGGTACAGACCCGCACCAGGATTTGAACCCGCGACCTTCGGATTACAAGTCTGGCTCATTACCAACTGGGCTATCACCGCAATTTCACATAAACTAGGTTAATTAGATGCTAATCCCTAATAAAAAATAAAAAAAATAAACGCTACACACTCAAAGGCCCACACTAAGGTTTTCCCTTGTGTCGTGGGTCCCTTGGAAAACACATAAAGACAAACACAAACACCCATGACCCGAGAACAAACATCTGCTTTTTACACAAATGTTTGCCCCGACTGGGAATCAAACCCAGGACCCGCCGATCAAGAGGCAGCGTCACCTACCACTCGACCAAACCGGCCGGTAATCCCTATTTATTAAAATAAAAATTGAAGGAGTTAAAAGGATTTTACAATGCTTGTATTATTTTATCTATCGAAGGTCGGTTCCAGAGTGTTACAACAAAACAATCAACAATCTTTAATCATGCCAAGGGGTCGGTCTACTTATGAGGCAACAATCACAAAGGCAGATGAAGCCTCGTAAATCGTAGACTACAAACTACATGCTTTGATCAATTAAATTTTATAACTAACAGTAATTAAACGGAGGGAAGTGAAAGATTTATTGGAGGTTTATCCTCATAACCGGGGGACGGAGGTATTACTCAATAGGTTGACTAAGGAGGGTCTAGCGATTAAGGGCCTTAGCTATCCTTATGGTGCTTATATTAAAAGCTTGGTTATGTAAGAGTTACTATGTGAAATTTGAAGGCAGATGGGGTATTTCTAGTACTGCCACTTTATTGTCTAATAGTTTTGAAAGGGTTCGGTGTCAGTTAAATTATTTAAAAACTAATAAATTATTAATAAAACGCCTTTTAATATTTATACTGGTAACTGTTTAATTAAATCAAATATTTTAATAAATGTTTCTTTATTCATAGCAGATAATTCTTTTCGATTTCAACTTCTTTGAGTAGCTTAAGATTAGATGTTTTGTTCTCTTTTAACTTTACATTAATTCTCGTCCTCATCAAATAATTCGGGTTTTGCAGTAGATGCACTTCCTAACAGTTCACAGTTAGTTTGACTTCACATACACGTGTGTCCATAAACTAATATCTGTACGGTATAGTATAAGCGTAGGCAGCGTGAGTAAAATTAATCTCAGTATAAACGCTCTGGGATATTGCGGGTCCACTATTCGCTGACTAATCCCGGGTTATAAACAAGCATATAGTTATATGAGTTTATGGAGATACATTTGTTATAATTACAAGAAGATTAAATGTTTTTATGGTTATAAAAATAGTATAACAAATTAGTAAAGTGGTCACGTATTTTTCATGGAAAATGATTTTCAAAAAAATGTTTTTAAAATAAATTATAACTTAAAAAAGCTGAAAACACCTATATGGTTAAATTTAAATGGTATTTTTTTAACAAAAAAACTACAACGCCAGGGCTGGCCAAAAAGAAGAACGTTATTCGGTAAATACAGTTGTAATTTCGTAAATCGAACGCCTATCATAACCATCACCAATTTCATCCAATAAGGTTAAATAAAAAAAATATGTTGCAAAGGAACTTGCTTGAAAAGGTCAACTTTTAAAAGAATATCGACTATTTCCCATCCAAGAAACTCAAATCTGAATTTTCAACTATAAGACATCCAAAAAACCAACACAAACCCGGAAACTAGTAACGAAAGCTAATTATCTCGTGCTTACTTTGTAGACAATGGTTTAGCACCGCTCTTTCGTGATATATGAGCAGTAAATTCTAATGCGAGAGTCGCGCGTCGCCCGCGAGGTGCCTGTAAAGCCGCGCCGAATGCGGAATGATCATAATAAAGTATGATTTCTTGGTCGGGGACGCGGCCTTAACTCGGATAATCACTCCTCAGGCGTACCCATATAATTCCTTAGTGCATAATGAAAGTTGATTAACATTACACCCGTACGCTCGCGGCCGTGTGTGTGTGTGTGTCCGCTACAGATTCCGAGTCCTAATTAAGAGCAGGGAGAGAGGGTCGCGGCCGGCGGCGGGGGCGGGGTATCGATCATCGCCCGCCAAGGAATCGACGCAGGGATCCGCAAAAAGGGGAAGCCCAAGCCCTCATCCGAAAATCAGCGTCCGCCTAAGCCGGCCCTCAGCACATGTGTTTTGATTTGAATTCGCGCTAAGGGTCAGTTTAATTCGCGTGTGCGGAAACGGAACGCTTCGGGCGCGATTTGCAAATCCGATGTGAATAATTACACGGCTTACGAGCGCTTACCTACTGCCTTATAGTGATTTGCATATTTTCTTGTGGCTTTATGTCGGTGTCCGTAGAAGCACGTCCGGACATCTCTATAGACACCCTTCAATATATTCCAGCACATTTTATGTCTCCTTATATCTACTTTTAAGCTCATCTAACAAGGAAATATGCTTCGTAAGAGGAAGCAGTTTGAAAAATGACTGTGAAGCACTTCGGTTGGTATGAAGAGGGTTAATTTTGTTGCGGAATCGTATTAACCTGTCGAAACTGACGGCTCTAGATAGATGAGTGGTCCTCCAATAAACGTCTACCAGACTGCTTGGCAAGTCATCAAAAGCACAGCGATAGACAGAAAAAAAGTTTAAAATTTGCGAATAAATGAGGAATTTCCGTCTATAATTGGTTTCCGTCTTGTCTTAAAAACACGAACAAATAAGGAAATACTAACAAAGTTGCTTATAAAAAACGTCGGAAAACACTTATCGCGCTCGAGTGCAAATCGTTGACTGTCACTTCAAATCCCGCCGGCGTCCGGACAAAATGGGAAAAAGTAACAAAAATAACAATCAAATAGAGCATCCGAGGAAATGAGATCTGAAGGAATGATCACGCCCGACCCCGGGGACCGGTTGCCTCTTCAAAAAAGACTTAATCTCTCAATTCGCTAAGGAGTTAAGCTTTAAAAATATTTCGATAGGCAACAAAGAAGACGAGGGGGCGCGTCGCGGTGTCTTTGACACGTCGCCGCCGGATTTTTTCGCGAGATCTCTTTAGAGACGGGACGTCACTCACTTTGTATCGGCTTTGTCGCAAGAGGTTAAGCGCTGGTTTATTAGGCTTGGCTTCCGATTTGCAAACAGAGGGGCTGTTAACAGATCCGATTCAAACGCGATGTTTTTTGCGAAAAAAGTCCCCGAACGATTCATATTTATTGGCACATTGGCGCGTTTCCAAATGCAGTATGCATGAAACCCTTTTACAATCAATATGAAAATGTGACGAGTGGGGTCGCTTGGCAGGCGGCGGGCCTTAATTAAGAATACGTGACAAAAGACGAGACATGCACACAAACACAAGTAGTACCAAAAAAGGTCGGGATTACGTAGCCCTTTGCGCTTTTGATTTTAAGCGTCGCGTGAAGTGCCAAGCCGGACCGTGAGCTCACGTCTAATTTGAAAGAGACTTGACAAATCTGGCTTCGGGCCCCTCTTTTAATCGACACGTGACGTCGATATGAATGTTGTTACAATGGGATAGCGTGGAGTTGAGGCGGTTACTATGGCTACGGGACGGGACGGAAGCCCTATTTGAATGGAATGAAAGGCTTTTAGCCCCGTTTGACCATTTGGAGCCGGGTCAGCGTTTTAGGAGCTCTCGGCTGCAGGGGGATAATTAGCAGGCAAACAGGGCGCCGCACAACTTCGGTCCGTTCAGGTGCTCTGCAAACACGCTGCAAGAAGTTTAACAGCAGTTTAATTACGAAACGAAAACAGCTGAAAACAGTTTAGTTTTGAGAAAAGAACCCGGGCGGTAATATTGAGGCGAGGGAACGAACAGCATTCAAGTTTGACTAATTGAAAACTAATTATGCTGTTTAATACTTATAATAATTTTCATTTGCTCAGTACTCACTAGCAGGTGTTTATCGTACTTTATTTTATCAGAAAACATTAATAAAGAATTTCTGCTACAATTTTCGTAAATAACATTTTGCAATTGGTTAATACTCTTAACTCGTTAACCCCTAAGGATTTGTTTAGGCCTCGTGCACACTGGTCCATAAATCGAGCACGTCACCACCAGGGTAAAGGTGCGGACATACGATACGGTGTGCGATAAATTAGCTCCGGCGACCCGCCACATCAGGGTTACCACAATACAGGTAATTATGGAACCTGTAAGCATATCCAAGATTTTATAACAAGTACATATATACTTATTATATCAGCAGTTTGTACCACCAAACACGATACCTTAAAACTTGAATGTTGCCGTCGATGTTGATAAGAAAAAAAAATAAGATTTCTCTTACGAAATTCGTGTATTTCCACATTTTTTTAAAATATGTAGATAAAATATTGAAATTTTCAATACATATGTATTTGCAAATTTTGTAAAAGAAATAAGCAGGCAGTATTTTTGAACCATTTACAGAATAAATCTCGTCACGACGTTAGCGTGCGTCGACGGTGACGTGCGTGCCTTTTCGCGGTAATCTCGGGTCAGCGCGACGAAAATTTAATGCGTAAGGGTTAACTACACGTCTTCACGGTAATTGTAGAAAAAAGCGATAACATCTAGTATGAAAGTTCTTAATAAACACGGGCGTAATCCTGTAAGTTCTCGCATGCGATAGAGCCAAGTTTCGCTAATACATAATTGGGACCAAATCCCTATTGGAAGAGAGGGCCATGCGTGCGTGCGAGCAGGGGAAATTAATCAAATTAACCAATACAAGGTAAACTGAGAGTATGTCGAACGACTGACGAATTGAACCCGAACGGTATCATTTGTTTGTGCTCATTTCCCGTACATTTGTTGATGACCGTGGGGGATCGGGAATTATTAATTTCTTCTTTTTTACGTCTTTGTATGCCAAATTTTTAAATATAATGAAGGTGAATATTCTAATTTGAGATGACAACTCCATTACTGAAATAGTTTACAAATCCAGATCAAAGGATTATTGTCATAGACCGATGAGTCATCATGATTAACCCTACTCGTGCTGAAGTTTTCCATATCTTCCACATGAAAAAAAAAACTAGTAACTATTGATCCAAGTTTCATACAGTAGGTATAATGCAATATTTTCTCATCCTTACATTGCATACCTACATTTACATTAGATATATTTTTTTTACCTGAGTATTTTATTACTATTTTTAATATTTATAACTTTTTCCCATTTTTTACCCGACTGCGCGACGCAAAGGAGGGTAATGTGTTTATCAGCCTATGTATGTAAGTATGTGGGTTTGTACCTTTGTGGCACTATTTAGACCAAACGCGTAAGCCGATTTTGATAAATCACATCTCATTATTAGGAAGTCGGATTTTTGATGGGTCCCGACTGTTAAAATCGATATGTTATTCAATAAAAAAAGTCTCGACCACTCGACTTACTTGTTTTTACAAGCTTTTATTTGACTTCCCCTGTTAGTTGTTAGTTAGTATGTGTGGGACAAATCTTGCAACTGAATTTAAGACCAGTTCTCGTCAACCGATTGAGCTCAAATTTGGTATACTTAGATTTGGTCTTTTCGAGTACTTTAGTGCTAGATGATTTCCAGGGTCATGATGATGGAGTCAGGAGGTGCCCATAGAAACTCCTAAATGAAACGGCGGAAACTCATCGTGTTTGGGTTCGTTGGATTTGTTTTTCCGAGCACTTTGGTGCTAAATGATGACCATATTCCTGATGATGGAGTTTGGAGGTGGCCATAAGAACTCCTTAACGAAACGGCGGAATCGCATCGAGTTTGGGTTCGTTGGATTTGTCTTTTCGAGCACTTTAGTGCTAGATGATGTCCAGGGTCCTGATTGGAGTTGGGAGGTGGCCATAGGAACTCGTAGGAAGTAGGAAGCTTGTAGCGCAAACAGAAAAAAAAGAGGAATAAATTTCATGCGCGCTACAAGCTTTCTAAATTAATTTGTGTATAAATAATATAATATAGTTTTATGCAAGATTGCTTAATAAACATTGATGTATACATATACCCTCAAATAACATTTATCAGCATGACCCTTGCATACAATTATTTTTTTCGTTTTAGTACAACTGCATTTAAGAATAAAAGCTTGTTTTTAAAAAGTTTTTTTTTAATTATAATTTCTTTTCAGTTTTTATTACGCAGTCGGGTTTTTTATTTTTTTAAATAATTTACTCTTTCATACGTTTCTTTTTTTACTTTCTAACATGTTTATGTTTTCAATAAGAAACTTTTTTCTAGGTCCATTTATGCTCAACTTATTTAAAAGATCTTTTGCGCAAAAAAATCTATCGTCTTTAGCTTAACAGATGCAAGAATTTCCTTATAATATCAACCGGCTTTAGAGCGAGCAAAATTATTGCACTCACAAACCAGTGCACCTCACTGTGATTCAGTTTAAACCTCACTCTTGGCAAAAACGTTTTGGTATTCATACAAGGCAGAGCAGTTCTACTTAGGCGAGAAATATTATCACACCACAAAAGCGTGTGAAATGTTAACCATTCGCTTATTCTGCAACACAAAACCTCAACGAAAAAGGCGTGAATTTTTTTACAGAATTTTAACGAATGAAAGTTCTATTTTTAGTATTATATTCTATATTGAGAAAATACCTAGTATAATAAATAGTAGGAATTAAAAAATAATGTGATTCTGCCATTGGTGTAATTTGAAATCACAAATTTTAAATTTTATTTTTTAAATCCATTTGAATCACACCTACATGATGTAAATCTGACATATTTTCGTGTTTGAAAATGCAAGACTACAATATTTTGCAAATATTCTTTTTGTGGTTGTTGATCGAAATACACGACCTTTTGTATCATACTTAAATATTTTTTTTTATCTAGCCAACAAGATCCCACTGCTGGGCAAAGGCCTCCTCCGCATCCTTCCATTTCTTGCGATCTTGTGCAAGTTCCGGCCATCTGGAATAGTATGCATCCAAATCGTCACGCCATCTCTTTTTGGGTCTGCCCCGGCGTCTATGGCCATCCTGTGGCAGCCAGTTCAATTTTACGTAAATAAATTTTGTACTGTACGAGATACAGATAAAACAGAAAACCAACAGAAAGTAAAAACTACAAGATTTAAAGAAAAACTGACTTCACTAAATACGTATCAGTTTTATACAAGAAAAGAAACCATATTTTCTGAAAACTTGAAAAGTCTAACAACCAAATGACATAATAACCCAAATTAAGGTAGTTAGCTGTAGTCGTTTCATTAGCAGTAATTCCCTAGCGTACGTGCGCTATCGATCCGCGCGAGCGACAGAAAACTTTCTAGACAGCTTTTATATGCACCGACTCTTACTCTAGGTAGGTAGTACGGTATATAGGTGTTGTGTTCGTGATGTTATGTATCAGATTACCTACGCGGATGTTTGGTTTCGGCGCACTAAAGTTTGAGAAGCTATGAAGATAGATTTAGTTACTGAACAGTGAACCCGCTATTAGTTAAATCTAAAGGTCTACAAGTATTTCTTTTCAATTCTCTTTTTAAAATGCTCTATATTACAGATACCTTTAAACTTCCTTGTTTTATTTTTTACATGCAAAATAATGTTAATTTCTATAGCTTGGAACTTGTATCGTGGAGTTAACGAACCAAACAAAAGGTTTGATGAATGAATACATATATAGTTTGGGCTATTTATAAACAAAGATGCCTACTTAAAAGTTAAGAAGCTTCTCCACTAACTAATGAAGCATTTTATTAACAAAATGCGTGCTGAAAATAAAACAATTTGACATTGCACACATACACTCTACCATCCATGGTCTGTTTTAAACCGGCTAGCCTACGGCAACTAATTTAATCACAACAAAAAACCTAAAAACGGTTTCCATTAAGTAAACAGGCGGGGTAATTTTTGGTATTTGTCTTCGAAGACGTCAGATATGACGTAAGCAGTGACGTCACGATGTGGCGTGCATCCGACAGATGATAGGGGTACCATCAGCGTGGGTGAACGAAACGAGTGGCCCTATTCTGAGGCACTGACGACGCCGTGAGGCGACTTACCATGCATACATTTATTATAGTTGTAATTATAACTTTGAGACATATTATTTCTTCCATGGTAAAAATCAGTGTTTTACTCATTGCACTTTCGAGTAGATAGATAAAACGTTTATTCAATGACCAGCAACTTTGACATAAACATAAACAAACAACTTCACACTATACATAAATACAAACACAGTAAAACATGAAGGGGAACTGTGATGTGAAACGCTGGTCAACATTCAGCATAGTGTTGTGGTTGGAGCCACAACGCTGATATTCTGTCAGTGCCTTTAAAACAAATAACTGAGCCAATTGCTTTTTTAATCTGCTGCAGCTCACAAGGTAGGTAGAGCTTCCTTTGTCAAGTAGTTGTAAGCATGTTGAAGTCGTTGGTGTGTAATTGTCAGGTGCGAAATTTTAAAAATAAACACTTGCTAAACTAGAGTCGGTATCGAAAAACTAAAGATTTAAAATAAAATTTAGTCTATGATGCTCTTAGAAGGAAACAAAAGCCAATAAACAAAATGATTCAATGGTTTTTGAAATTAAGTAAACATTGAACTCTATTAACGTTTTTTGATGCTCACGGAAATGATACCATTTAAGTAAATGTTTTAATCAGAGATTTTACTCGTTTTATGTTTTATTTATAAATACCGCCAATTTATAAAACAGAAGAGACTTTTTCAACCCATTTTAAACAACAAAAAATTATTGTGTCTCCTAAATAAGTTTCATTCATTCATTTATTAGAGGTTGTTCTAGTATCTTAATTTTTAATTTTGTATTAAATCGGTAAATATTTTAATTTACTCGAAAAAAAATGTAGGTAGGGATTTACTTTGAGACTTTCGTCGTTTTCGAATTTCGTTTGTTTTAAAATTAATTGCTCAGTCAGAATAGTCCTTCCCAGAGTAATCACATGATCCCATGTGGGGTAAGTCTAATCAGCTATGAAAATTAGGTTCCGCGCATCTTCTGCTTTGTACGCCGCTAATGTGGAATTTAATTACTATTCCCAAATATAACCAGTCACTTGCTACGTTACATTACATGTTACATTCTTGATGTTTAATTTGACGAACTTGACGTTTGATCGTTGTAATTTGAATTTTGTTTGCGGTTTTGAGTTATTTTTGTGAAGGAGTCGGAGCAAAATTAATAAATGACAGGTTGTATTTATGGATACTGTTTTTTGTAATAGTTATATTTTTTTTCCGACAAGAAAAAATTAAAACAAGTATCAGGAAAAACATCGTACTGAGCTTTGCCGAGACTAAGACTTCATTCAAGATATATTTGCCTGTACAATTATCGAATCGCTGGAAAATTGTGAAAAAAATGTCTTATATTAAAATGTCTATGTCTATAGCAATTTATATATGTAGTTCATCATTTAAACCGCATTTAATCTTCATTTCTTGGAGTGACTTTAACACTCGTAACCAATCCTACATAGCTTGCGCGATACTCTTTTCACAAAATAAGTAAAACAAAACATGGTACCGCAAAATGATACATCAACACGTAGTGATTAACAAGCCCCCTGGTATTTTGGAGGGAAAAAATCGTCGAGGTGAACCACGGAGTGATCGGCCCTATGATTGATCACTCTCCTAATTGGAAGATGGATGCTCTGGCCAACTTACTGCTCTAAACTGACTGTTGAATTTGTATTTCGTTTTGTGGTATTTGAGGATATTTATTATTTGGTGTATACAAACTCGTATTTTTAAAGGTACGTATTATGAGCAAACTGACACTCAATATCGAGCCCACCATTCAATACATTTCCTTATCATTTTGATGATAAGGAAATGTATTGAATGGTGGGCTCGCAACCTATTTATAATATAATAAATATTATTCAATAAGTTTGTCACTGGTGAAGTCATTAACACACATACTCAAAGTTATTTATTAAAAACTTTTGCCTCAATAAAAAAGACTTGCGCGAGAAAATAGAGTAAAATGTACAACCTTTCTATCTAGTTTCAGGATACAATCACAATTCTAATTCAAACAGTTGAATTACTGCTATATTAACCCAATAGTTTTCAAAATTTATTGCAACTATCACCATAGAAATTATAAAACAATTCAAACCAATACGAATCGAGTGCATCGGTCTGACACTCGTTCAATCACGGCAATATAAACCCCAGCAAAACGGCGCTATAAAAAGATGAACAATAATTCTCTTTTATTACTCGCCAAAGTGGGAATCTCATTGTCGGCGAGGAAATAAATAATATCAGGAAGGAAAGAAAAAGGGAAATAACACAACATAAAATATTAAGATTCACCCAGGATTGGCATCATTCTGCGGTCGGATTTTTCTCGAGATTCCTTAAGGGGGCGGCGATACCACATCTTTGAATGTTAATGTTATTTGCATATCCGAAGTCATGAAATAAATCAGCCGAGACGGACAGGGGACGGCATTCATTTGTACTTTTCTTTGTCTGCAAGTAGCAATTAATGCAAAAAATCCTCTTGTGTTTTTACTTTTGCTGTCATTTTAATTTTTGTATTCTTTTCTTTTGAAGTTAAAATCAGGAATTGAGTTTTGATTTCAGCTACGAACAAAGTGGTTGTTTTTCTAAAAAACAATTGATGTTATGAACGCTGTAAATGTAGGTAACGGAATACTTTTTGAATTTATCATAAAAATAAAATTCTCAACACGTTGTACCTATTGAAGATCCCCGAAATAAACTCCAAATCACTATTTCCATTTGGAAAGCCGTGTAAGAATCGCGAGGGCAAACTTGCTGGGTAATGTTGGGATCTGCCATCAAATTGCACTGTATTGTGCTCCAAATTCGGGAAAAACGGCGAAAGTGTTAGGGAAGCATTTACATAAGTTGAGACAGAGGGAGGATGTGTAGAAAAATATTCAGGGCTGAGGTGATGAGAGCCCTCCGGCGACTCCATGCATGGTCTTTATGGGGGAAATATTTACAAGCGACGGGAAAACGAAATATTTATGGAGCAGTGAAAATAGAGCAGCCATTCTCAGGGTGTCGAGGGAAGAAGCGGTTATTGTTTTACATATAAGGTAAAGATAAATTATCATTTAAGGTTTTTGTTTAGCTATTTATTTTAGAGATATTTAAGGCTATAAATCATCATACTAGATAAAGATCTAACCTGATATAAGAAGTTATTGCAATAGGAAGCGTGGTTTTGTTTACAAACCGACTGAGATCGTTATCGATTGTGCAGGCGGGAAAGTTTTTATGAATTAACCGTCAAACAAGTAAAGAAGAACAATGAAAAAACAAACTCTTCAAACAAAAATCGATGACAATCTGGGCCAAAAACTTTGTGGAACTTTGTCGGCAAAAAGATTTATATACTTATAAAAAACTGGGCGGGAAAGAAGTTTTCGAAAAAACTTTAAATTGCGACCTTGAACCGGGTGAACTTTGTTTCAGATTACTATTAGTTGAGTTGAAACTCGACGGGGAGTTTTAAAGGGGTACAGAATCGTAGAGTTTTAGAGGGTATTGCCATACCGGGGTGCCAAGTGAGTGTCGGGAAGTGGGCGATGCGTCGGACGGCGCATGTCATTAACTTGCAGGATGATTATGATGGGGGTGGTTTACTTTTGATCGGGGGCTATCCCCTGGTTCTCAAGTCTGAGTGCGATGAACTGGGATCGATCGAGGATGGGCCCGCGCCCAGCGGCACATCAAACTTTTGGGTCGCTCTAATGAAACAATTCTGCTGGCAACTCCATGGATTTGGGTCATTGTGTACAACGTTTATGCGTAACACTCTTGTATGCACGCCACGGGTTAGAGCGAAATCTGATAAACATAGTCCCTTTTATCTCTATTATTAGAATGCAGATTAAAATTTGAAATGTTTAAACAAGTCGCATTTAGATGTAAAATAATTAGAATGGGTTGTGCTAGATTTACTCTCCAGTTTTTCTTTGAGGTAATAAAGTAGACAAAAAGTAACTTGTAAAACAATGCGCCGTCACATTTCCATCTAAAAGGCATTAAAAAAGGCAGCTTCGTCAATTGCGACATCGTTTCCTTTATTAACTGTTAACTAGGAGCGGGTGTTTATGTAAATTGTTATTGCTTTTTTTAAAAAGCTCGTTTGACACGTTGGGAGGCTCTTGTAATAGCGCAGGAAATCTCTTGGACGTCGGGACACAATGGGATTTTGAAGGTAAATAAGTCTTTAAAAGAGGAATAAGTAAATTAGAAGCGACAAGATAGGAATCTCCCCTATTTTTTCCGAAGGTTGGGGTGAGAAAAAAGACGATCGCCTTAGTGTTGATTCTATGGATGCTAGGTTAGTATGGAAAGAATTCCTTTTAGCAGTGGCACTTGGTACAGTTAAATTTTTCCCCAAAATATATAAATAATCTCTAAAAATACTCTCTGTAAACAAGTCTGAAATAAAAAATCAGTTCATATCAGACACAATGTTGTATTAGAAAAGTACTCTTATACCTGACATTTCCTATTTCTGAACACGATATAGCAAACAACCTGTAAATGAAATTAATTAAAACTTATCCATTGTTTCGAAACACTTTTACTAAAATTGTGATTAGGATGGCTGGAAAGTAAGTGTGGATTAAATTCATGTAACAAGGGATAAAATTAACATTCGTTTTTTTTGGTATCTTGTTACTAATTACCTACAGACTCTGTTTTTACTGTATTTTGGTATTACAGAGTACTGTCTTTATAGTTTTGCGATTAGCCTGTTCGACTCCATTCTTTTGTAGCTTTAAAAAATTCGCTTAAGGGTGAGTGCCGCGACACTTTCGGCCGGTATCATAACAGCTGGTGCCACGATATCTACTTATTAAGCCATCTCCTTAAGTATAAGTACCTTGTCTGTCCGTTATCATTATACCCGCTTATGTTTTTAAATTGCACTCTGTAAATGGGTTTTGTTAAAATTTTTGACACTAATTAGCTTTGATGTACGTTTTCTTTATCCTTCAACTAAATAACTTAAGTGTTTTGAATACGTATTGTAAACATCATAGCCTTTCCTAATTATTCCTTTTTTTCGAAGGTCACCGACAATTTTAAGCCGACCTCAAATAAAGGAGACAAATCGACAGTCCTTTGTTTTTTTATTTCTTTTTGTATGTACGCGATTGTTCCGCTAATTAAAAATTAATTTATGGTTATTTTTTGAAATTGCAAGTAATATTTCAGAGCTTGTGTTCCCATTAAAAAAATAACTCTTATTATATACAGATGACGTTTTGGTTTGTAACCACAAGCAGCAGATGAGCATTGTTAGGATTGAAGTCGGTTAATTTTAACGTTTTTTAACGTGGACACTTATATTAAGTAATTTTGAATGTGCAAACTTCTTAGCCATTTATTATTTAACTGCCAGATAAAGTCGACATGAACTTTCCAAAAATTCTTACGCATTGTAAAGTAATGGAAGTCGTGACGTCAAATGATGTAAATTCGGGAAGGAAAGTCTTATTCCGCGAGCGTGGGATGGCGTGGGCAAACTCATTGGCTTCGTTTGCCGAAGGGCCGACTGGCTGTGACAGATGTCAAAATATCTCCTTCAAACCGGATTAATTCAAAACTTTCCGATTAGATGTAAAATTTTATATTTTGTTTCCATCTCTTATTTAATTGGAAGACTTGATTGTGCCTTAAATAAACATTTCTACATATTATACTCTCAAACGAGCTAATCTTCTTTCTACATATTATACTCTCAAACGAGCTAATCTTGTGTATTTTTATCTGTTTCTTGAAAATTTATCTAATCTTATCTGTTTCTAACGTTTTTGATAATTGCAGGTAAGGAGCATTTTGAAATAAAAAGTTGATTTATTATACTTTATTTAAAAAAAAACTCAACTTCCCGCTTTTTTTGGCAAAAAAAAACATTAGTGAATAAAATTATACTAAAAATGGCACCCAAAAACTCAAGCTTGTGCTCTGTCGCCCAGGTGCTTTTTGGTATAAAAGCGACTTAAAAACAAAAGCAACCTATAAATACATATAACTTCAGGCGGCCAATCTTTTTGTTTAGTTACTGAAACAACTTAATACTGTGTGAATCTTATAAAGTTCTTGCACCTCCCGCTCACAAATGGTCATGATGATTAAAACAAATTGCTTAACTGTTATTTGAAACACATTTTTTAAAGTAAAAAATATTTTCAGGCAGCAACAGCTAATCCAAATTTTCATCTCGAAAACGTTCAAAACAAAACACGTAATTCACCCGAGGTAATTTACAAATGACTCTCAACACAGTTCCCTCAAGACACGAGGCGCGTAAACTCTGAGAATGATCTTACAAAGTGTAGGCCGCATTGCTCCCAGAGGCTACCAGCCTTCAAGGCAACCGATAGAAAGACAACTTTTTATCCTGACGCTATGCAAATGTTATGGACAACAAAAAAGTTAATGTCAATGATAAGTGCGCTCTCCAGGGAACGATCACGCGCGTGCTTTTTTCTCAACCTCCTAAAATGGAGGTCTTATTTGCGAAGCCATTGTGTTACCCTCTTTAATTTATTTTGTTAGTTCGTTTGGGGCAATAAATGAGGAATCCTGTTAGGAAGTTGACTTTAGATCCACTCAAGGCTTCTTTAGTACACCAAGATTCAAATCTATATCTATCTATCTATATCTATACACATTATAAAGAGGAAAGATTTGATTGTTTGTTTGTTTGTATTGAATAGACTCCGAAACTACTAGACCGATTTGATAAATTCTTTCACCATTAGAATCCAACATTATCCGGGATAGACATAGGGTACATGATTTTCCCGAATTCCCACGGGAACGAAGTCCCAAGCGGAATGCTAGTATATAATAAAATATTCGATAGTTCGTTGCAACGAAACTTTAATGCAATTTTTCTTAAACAGTGACGTGCAGGAATATTGTAGTAAAGGTTATCTCTACCAGTTTATTAAAACGTACCGCTTCTAAAATCGCTTGGAAAATTTTAATTTTTTAATTTAATTTAAAATGTTATTTAACTTTACCTTACTAAAAATGTTATTTAAGAAAAATTATCATTTGATAAAAAAAGTCCAAGTTAAGGCGGAATTGCAAAAAGGAAAAATTGTGTTTTTCGAAAATGAAAAAGAAAGAATAAAATAAAATTCATATAACATATTATAAAATTTGTTATGGTGATATAGGTTAGTTTTTTCATAGTAAAGGCCTGCAAGCTTAGTTCTGAAACGATTATTTGCCAGACTTGTGTATTAGGTAGCTAGATGTCTTCTTAACCTTCATTTACCCGCCAGACCTAATCTTAAGTAGAGTGGCGGTGGAAGTTTTACATGCAAATGAATTAATTCTTCGCGTAGAGTGTGTCGGTGCATCGTCGGAGGCGATGCCTCGTTGCATTTATAATGTGAGTTCATTACACAGCGCCTTGGCGTAGTAAACCTAACTTAAAGTAAGTTAGCAAAAAGGCAAAAAAATATAGGTTACCCACCTATATTTTTTCCCTTTTTTATCATGAGACACTGAGATGCTAAACTGAGAAAATGATAAGAACAGAAAAGTAAGAAAGTTTCTGACGTCGTTGAAAATGATGACTTAATTTAAAAAAAATTAAAGAGAAACTCCGTCTACCAGATACCCGGGCAATCTTAAAGACCAAGAACCAAATTCAAGCAGGTGTTGGTAAATAGCGACCGATGTAACCACGATGTTGTAATAAACAATAGAGCATATTTTATCTTGGCACATCTCTGTTTTGTGCAGTGCATGACTTGGCTGAGGCCAATCAAAAGAGCGTGGCGCTGACCAAACTGACACCTGTATACTGGGCTGGGCAGTCAAGTTTAAGTCTAATAACCGCTTGCGAAGAAAAATACAGGAGAAACCTGCGGATATATGCAATCACACCACTACCATGAATATAATAAAAGCCTGTAGTGACAGGGTAACTATTTTAATCACTAATCATATTTTTGTTACGTTATGATTTTTGTTTCCCCTTTTTAACGTCTTAGGGCATGAATTTTTAGTAACGCAGAAATATCAGTCTCGCCATTGGACGATATTTGTTGTTTTCACATACAACATTTTGAATTAATTTTTAAGTTCTAGATGATCAACCTTGGCATTTACGTGAAATGTTAAAATACATAAAATACAGGTCTATTAAATTTCTATGAACTTGATCTACGTCAAATTTGACCAATGATTAAAAAGTCACAATGTTTTGAACAACGGCAGGTGTCATGGAAATCTGAGATTCTCTAAATCTTAGTGCCCATACTATCTACCTGTGAACTGAGAACAAGTCTGCGAACAGAGTAATGGGTTTGGAAGAACGTTCGCTTCAATTATGAGTGGGATATTAAATCGGGAGCTATCTCTCGGTACATGCGTTCACCAACTTTTTTGTAAGTGGTTTTCCATGATTGATTTTTCTGTTGAATGGACTTTATTATTAGTATTTATACTTAATCTCCTGCACTAGGTGGTTATTTACCCTGGCATCACGTGACATATTTACATCAACAGCAATGCCGTTTATCGTATTACTCCTTAATAATATTTTTTTCTTTTTGAGTCCTTATAAAAAATAGTATAAAGAGGAAAGATTTGATTGTTTGTTTGTTTGCATTGAATAGGCTCCGAAACTACTGGACCGATTTGAAAAATTCTTTCACCATTAGAATCCTACATTATCCGGGATGGACATAGGGTACATGATTTTCCCGAATTCCCACGGGAACGAAGTTCCGCGCGGGAAGCTAGTAAAAAATATTAAGTAAGTCTGTATTTATCTTTTCTATCCACTTCAGAAATCTCTGACAGAACGGTTCATCCTATTCTTTGTTTTTTACTTCTAAGTAAAATAGTCTTTCGTAATCCTTCTTATGCGTCTTTTTATGAAGAAATGAATCTTAATCATTTAGAGGACACTTGAGAGGCCTTATGGTTGGTATAGGTTATTTACGCACACAAAATCAAACAGATAGTTAGTAACTATACCTACTATTACTTCATTGTATTTATTTTTAAAATCAAAACAAAAAAGCTGTACAAGGATAACATTCTAAACACAGGCCGTTGAACAAGAGTATTTAAAATTTTAGAGGCATTCGTCGGTGGAACAACGAACATACTTTCCTTGAGGCGACGGAGCCTTGTGTGCATTTTTAATTTTTATGCGCACTCGCTGGATGACGTCCTGAATTTTTACTGAACCGCTTTTCTATCTTATTAGAGGGAGGGTTAATTGGGAAACCAGCTTAACTGTTGCGTTTACGGTAAAGAATCGCTTCTGCTTACTTAGGTTTTAGGGTAAGAACACAGTTTTATTATATTAAAATAAATTAGTAAGTAGCGGCTGCACCTTTACCTTAATGCATCTTTTGCACCTTAATGCTCTATGAAATAAAGCTACTTTAAATTTGAAAAATCTGGACTAGATTTCTAATCAAGACATTCTCTGTATAGAAATGTATTTGATTCAATGTATTATGTCAATTTTGTTGTGGGAATTGCGAATTTCCCGTATTTTTTTGAGAAATAGGATTACTTATAGAAAGTAGTAACATAAAAAGATTCAACGTTAATAATTTAGTTTCTGTAAATTCACAATAGTTTCACTTTCCTGGCAGAATTTATCTTTACTAAATATTAAAAATGCGAAAGTAGCTCTGTCTGTCTGTCCGTCTTTCACGCCTTAACTACTAAACCGATTTTGATGAAATTTGGTACAAAAATAGATTAGAGCCTGGGAAAGGACATAGGCTACATTTTATCCCACAGTTGAGCAGGATATAACGTGTAGTCTACCCGGGCGGAGCCGCGGGCGGAAAGCTAGTTTTCGATAAAGGGTAAGTGATTTAATACATGTAAGTGTTCAATAAATACTGAGTGGGTGTACCGCCTGCAGATTCACCGGTATGAAGTATGCGATGTACTGACGCGCGACCCGCTCGTTTGCACTCTTTACTGCACACAACTCACACTCCATATCCAGTAGAGTCAGCAAACAAAAAGTATAAAAGTGTAAGAAATTATGTGTATGTCTGATTGGTAAAGGTACATGGGCAAATTACGGCCATAGAGCAGCAAAAAATTATTTATTTACCTGGAATCAGCCCACGACTTTATTCATGTACAGAAGTAGCTTGAGCTGCTTTTCGTCTCTACAAATTTCTCTATAAAAAAATCAGGTCATTTCATTGCTCGGTTGCAACGTGAACGAACAGGTAACAAATAAGGACACTTTTAGACTGAAAATGAGTAAGGATTGTAATATTTAATTTGGAAAGTGGATCGATGGTTGTGGCAAAAGAAAGTGTTTGTAGTTGTGGCAATACAAAACTACACTTTCTGGTGTAAGATTTATCAAAGAAAATATAAATGAGTATCAAAGAAAATATAAATAAATATATCTTTATCATACTTATTACCTATCTTTATAAATAGTGTGCAAGGTAAAATATAAATTCTTTGTAGGACAGCAAAGACGAGAATCCCAAATTGTAAAAAAATGAGGCAAAACATTTTTTTACAATTTGGGATTCTCGTCGTTGCTGTCCCTACAAAGAATTTTTCCGCCCGCTTTCCCTCACACATCATACGCGATACGGTATCAAACGCTCGCTGCGTTAGCGGAACATATCAATTCAATTTGAGAATCGTCCGCCGTGAAATGGCGCGCCGTGTAAATCATACATCGTGATAAACACATCAGAAGGGTTGCTTTTTATTTGTTGTGATATCCCTACTACTTCTTGAGGATTTATTCGTTTTCAGGAGCTAGTTTCTATAGTATTGTAAAGACTGAAAACACTCCGAAGATTCTCTGAACGTAGACATTTTTTCAAGAACTGTTTGCTGAAAATCGGTGTCCATCAGTGCTTCTGTGGCACCACAAAACCACGATAGGCAATTTGGGCGTGCGTGTTTATATGTTTATTTCTTGCAACGAACTTCCAAACAAAAATAGGGAAACTTTAAAAAGAAAATATTTTACTAAACTATGTCCCCTGCAGCGTGCAAACAGAAAGGGCGCACCTTTCCAGTCGACTGTATCAAAATGATAAAAATGTAGAGATCCAATAACCATTCATCCATCAAGTGTCAAGATATAATCTGGGGATGGCGCGACTGCTTAGCCCTGGCTCGAGCCACGGGGAGGCCGAATATAAAAATGCCTGAAAGATTTACAGGTTTCGCAGAGATATCGCTTACAGATTTCGGTTGCAGCGTTTAGTGGGTGGGAAGTCAGAAAGACGGAAAAAAGTATTTGAATCTCTATTTCTGTAAAAAAGACATAGAAATACTTAAAACTTTCTCAAATAAGAAATAAAAATAAGCTTTGTCATTTGTGCGTCGAAAAGTGAATCCATAGAAATACCAACAACAATTAGGATATTTCTCATAACACCACCGACGACGAAAATATTTGATTCTTCAATAAAAATAAAGAACCACACATTTATGTCTGTTCTTATCTACCCCAAAAGTTGCTCTTTTCAAGATATCATTTCACGTAGCCGTGGGGCAGTAAGAAATCTGTTTGTATCTGGCATTCCGGGCCAGCGAACGATTTAAATCTCTTAAGCTGGCTGCGACCGGCCGCGGCCGCCTCTCGAGAACTCACAAATCTTTCATAATCTCGCAAGATCCCGCGAGGGGCGTTTTTCATAGTGTACTTACAGCTTTACAGGTCGAGGGGCAAAAACTACTTCGGAAAGGTAAGTTTTGTTTTTCAACCGAGGTTTGAAACCGTAATAATTTGACGCAGTTTTTTAATTTTATTTTAGAATATCGTAGGTGTATTTGTATTTATGCAAAACAATATGGAGGGCAGGCAGGTACCGCCGGTATTCATAAGCAAATACAAGGCGAGGGACCCCATAATTTTCGGTTTGCATTTTTCCATCGCGACCGCGAACTCGATTTTCACTCCCAAGGGCGAGCGGCCGCTCGGCCTCAAAAATATTAATGAAAATTTTTACATAAATTTATTCGACAGAGGGGCCATGCGTCGTTCTGAGCGCCGATGGGGCCCGCTACTGTTTTTTATTTATTAATTTAATGGTATTTTCGGTCTAATTACCTGGCTGAGGTATAATTCATTGACTTTGGGTAACGAGTATTTGGGGGCACTCGTGTGTGGTTATTTGTATATTGCCGTAAAATTCAAATATTAAAATTTGGAGTTCCATTAGAATCTTTTCATTTTTAATCATCTTTTAATTTTTAATTATACAATCTTTCAACATTTTTGATTTGATCCCGAAAGCGATATTTGTACAAATATACATATATTCGATTTCGATACCGACGCTCGCCCACCCCTTATTGTACTTTGGTATAAAAAGCAAAGCATTCTTGGCTCTAACCCTTCAACGTCGGCATCAAAAGAACAAACGCAATATATCGGGGTTGGGCTTAATTTGGCCGCTACTAACTTTAATGCGCTGCCCGGCCGAATGCTCCAAATTACTCTGCGATATTTTTAACGTGAGGAATGCTGCCGTTTTGGGTTACACGAGCGATATTAACAGGATTGTTCGCTGTTTAAGGGTTAAGGAGCAATGTTCAATGGACGGTAAATTACTTTCAAGGTATTTTTGAAGGAATTTTCTACACTAACAGTAGTGATTACAGTTAGTCTACCATTGAAGAGACGTCTGCAAATGACACTATTGACAAAGACAAAGACAAAGAATTTGTCTTTGTCTTTGTCAATAGTCTATTGTCTATTGCAGCAGTTATTCAGTTTTAATATGGGACTTAGTTCGAATGTCATAAGTTATCTAATCCTAAATACATTATAAAAAAGCATTAAGAGCTGTGTGGGTTTATTTTTCTCAACATGGTTCACTAAAATATACAGATTTTCTGGTCATTACGAAGCAAAACATTGTTCTATAATCTAATTAGTTCGTGATTGCATCTAAGTAATGCAGCCGAAATGCCTTCAGCAAACGTAATGAATAAACAAAGGGGGCAGATTTCTAATTCGGGGAAGGTAAGATTCAAATTTTTTCTCCAAATGAATTTCCCATCTTAGAGGACATTGGCTTCTTGCCGTGTTTACCAAGTCGAGTCCCACTTTGTTGTTTAATGAAATTATCGGTTTACTAAGTAAATGAACAAAGCCAGATTTCGCTTTCGACTCGCCAAAAAAGGGGAGACTGTTTTTGTTTTCCTCAGAGGTGGTCGAACGGGCTCCTTTGTGGTACTCTTCCAGTACTTAATCAATTATGATCGATTCGTTAATTCAGTGCAGAGGGGATTAAAGAACGTTGTTGGCAACCTAAGTGCAAGTGGCTTTGTTTAAATTTTTTTTAGTACTTTCTTTTCTTTAAATTCTTCAACTTTGTGTTAGTTAAATGAAAATCGATCATTTAATCTATGTTCAATAAACTACTAATTTCGTAAAAACTACTTCTAAAACAGATGTTCAAAACAACTAAAAGACAATTTCCTTTGCTCTTCGAATTGTTACACAAGAAGCTAAACTCTTTCACACACTGACTATGTAAGGGAACAGTCACAGCCCCAACTAAGTCGCAATTAGAGACTCTCATGAAAAGAAATGGCGACTCGCCGGCCGACCCTCGACACTAATGCTCGTCCCGTTTAATTATATCAAGTGCTTAAGTAAATGATAGCTAATTCCGTGCTCACCGCCCCGTAAACAAGAGGTGTGACTTTCCACCATTGTCGACGATCTGTCACTTCCATTTCCTCTCTTTTTTGTGGCAATTCTTTCTTTTTGTTGCCCTTTCCAGTGAAAAGAATTCATTCTTACACTTTTTTCCTCGGCCTGCAATTGTCACCCTCCTAGTGTTTGTTGTGAGTGTTGATTAAATGCCGTCGTCAAATCTATACGGTTAATTTTTTCCTGCTTGGAAAATTATTTTAAAAATTGATGTAAAAAATAGTTTTTTTCTTAACTGTCTACATCTTTTCGTTATTTCTTAGAACACATTCGATACTTGCATTGTCTATTAATTTGATATTTTGCTGTGATCGTTGTTTAGAGTTATTTAATTATTCTAGCATCTCTTTAATTTATTCTTATTTCATTTTAATTTTCCCTTTTTCAATTTAAAAAAACGTGTATTTTTTCCAGAGACTAATGATCTAGCCAGTCGTTAATATAATAAAACGAATTTTCCGCTTCACAAACGACTTCCTCGTCAAGTTAATAACACAAAACAAATTACCAACGAAATCTCGGGGAAGCACCAAAACGATTAATCAAAACATTCGTAGAAAAAATCTAAGGCACAATCCTTTAAGGGAATTATTATTTAAATCTTCAAATGGCTACGATATAGATATAAGACGGCAATAAGCTATTAAGGAGGATAAGAAAAAGGGATGGTAGTCATTAGCATATAATGACTGTAATTAAAATACACAAATAGAGCTATAAAGTCAGCTGAAGGGTTGTCTTCGTCATAGCGGCGAGAATTTATACATGGCAAATATTTTGTCGGCAGCTCTGCGGCTGAATTAAGAAGCGCTGTTTAATTTATTAATTAATGGACCCACTGTGCGGTGATGACGCGGCCGGAATGCGGCGTCAGGGATTAAGCTTAGCAGTCGAAAGCATCAAAATTACTCACGGTTACGTTGTTATACAAGTCTTTCAAAACTTGCTCAAAAATAGACAACTTTAAAATTAATTTAATCGATTTTAAATGTATAGCAAAGAACAGTCAATAATTCATTTTTGTGGCATCATGAAATATCGTAGATTTAATCAATCACTCGTTTTAAAATTTTCGCCCTTCAAAATGTCTTTAAAACTAAAAAGGGACAAAAACTCATGTTTCAGATATAGTTTTCTTCACAGCTTGCATGAAGCTGAATGAAAACCACAGAGTTTTGAGTCGTGAATAGTCTAAGTTTCCACTGTGTTACTACAGTGGCTGATATAATAGATAAACTAGTTACACGAATTCCTACAACTCGAGTGAGCGGCGAGTCTCAGAGAATTATTTCAATTCATTCTATCCGCTCCGGCGCCTCGCAGACAATGGCTGCCTAATTACGAGATGTAAGGCTTTATTAACGCAATCCACTGGTTATTAACATAAAAAAATAATATTTGCTGAACCCAAAGCTCGGGAAAAGCTCTTAATTTACGAATATTGCGGCATTAGCTTTACTGCGCTCTCAACCCTTTCGTCTTACAAATGATTGTAGCGATGTTACGCCTTGAGGAATGACTTTGAGCTGTGATTAAGGCACATCAACTCAACAAAATGTAGAGACTTAAGGAATAACATTTTTCTAAGATCTTAGAATATTTGTATTCATTGGGCCTCCTTCAAATTTAGTCTTTCGGGAAAATCGTCTTAAATTAGCGCGTTGTAAATTAACCATTGATATTTTAATCAAGGCCCATCCCTTCGCCGATTCAAAGATGCCACTATTAGCATATAAATGGCGGGTAAAATATGACATCAGCATTTTAATTTTTCGATATTACGGAGCGATTTACAAATTAGCGGGTAAGAAAAACGCCGTGGAAGCCTTGAGAGGGTCGACCTGCTCGCAGATGTTCTATTTAAATGTAAATTTGCTCCAACACGCCGACGACACGGATAAAAAATAATTTTGAATCAAAATATTTGACAGGCTCGTCAAAATTATATTTTGTGGAAGGCTACTTTGACAGTATAAACAAAAGAAAAAAATAGCTTTTGGTTTACCATGATATTTACCTTTTTAACATGGCATATTTAGTTTTCCTGATATTTGCTGATTAGGACAGTGACATTACGGTTGAATATCGTCGTCGGCTGTCGCGTTTCTACGTAGACGTCAACGTGACGTCAAAATATTACAAATCGGCGGATTATCTAGTCAGTGAATAAACAAATTACTGATGACAGAATGAAGGACAACGGCTGGGGATTGGAATAAATACAAAATTACGATATAATTTTGTTTCTACTAACAATGTTGTCTGGTTTATGATACACATAACAGAGGGTCTCTTAAATAGAGAATTTTATGAAAAAGGAGCTAGTTTTTTTTAAAATAAACTGTAATCTTAAATTGAATCCCTATTAATTCATTCTTGTGAAAGTAACAAGGTATCATAAAAGTGCCATGTAAGTCCCCACACACAGTGATCGCCAAGTGACTATTACCAAGCAAATAGCGAGACCGAGTTTTTTTTAACATCTTCATTTCCAATATACTTAGCATGCAAATACGTATGCAGCACCGTGAGAACTCCGCCCTTGTGTGAAACGAGTAAAAATGCAAATCTTAGCTACCTCGCGTCTTAACGACACACGTCTTCGGCAAATCTGGAAATTCTTTTACATAATCATGTGTTGAAAATATAACAGCTCTTGCAGAGGGGCACTGATAAACTCCTTGTGTATGCGAAATGCGTAGGAAATAATACTTGCGTGTATTTTGCATAATCTCTCGATGATTTGTTGAAGAAGAGGAAAGAGTATATTGTCTTGAAAACAACCTAATAAAAAAAAATCCAGCTTTTTAAATTGAGTAAAATACAGTTATTGTAATTTTAATTGTAACTAATAAATTAATAAAATCAATACTGAAACCTTTGATGTATAACTTAAAACTATCGATAGTCGAGACTCGAAAAATAAAGTCAACAGATTAGACATTTAACATCGTAACATATAAAGGTCAAGTCAAAAATAGTTTTATTTTATAAAAACATTCGTGTTAATTAAAATAATTCAAAGTAGTGAATTAAATTAGTACTTTTAACTCTATGCTTATTCGCAAAGATGCAGTCCAGTTTTCCACAAAGTGGAAGCAGTTTTTACAGTTTCCTATTAAGTTTAAATTTTTACAGTATTTTATTATTCGACAATTTCACTATTATCAGTTTTGTGAAAACGACATAGCTACGACAGCTACATTTCTTCGTAGCAACTAAATTATTTCACCAAAGACTAAACATAATATTTTCTGAATTAGCTAATGCAATGTGTGCAAAAATTAGCATGTGTTTTAGGATTTGAATACATTACAGCTCACAATGTAAACACTTTTCACTCTGTTTTCCAAAAAAATGCTGAAAAGGATTTGCATTTCATTGTAGCTCAATCATAAAGGTGCTTATTCTCTCGTATGTTTGAAGCATAAACAGATTTGTAAAGAATAAACAAATAATTTATAAAGTATTTTGAATACAAATTTAAACATACTATTCAACACCTAATTGAAAAATGTAATGGACGTGAGTATGACCATATTATTTGAGCGAATGCGAAGCGTCTCCGTACAATTTTTGAAAAAAAGCTTTCTTATGGTCTGTCCGATTGTGTATCCGTATGTTTTCCTCTACAAGTCGCATTTCTTGTGAAATTTTTTGAGCATGTTCGATTATCACATGTTTTTTTTTCGATTATGTTTTTTTAAATTATTCAAAATATCATGGCAGTTTTAGCCTTGTAAATAACCTTGTAAATTGCCTTTTACATCTCATTAACGACACCCTATCCCATCCTATTTTAGAACATATCAATAAAGAATTAGTTCATTGCACCTTGTTGACAAAAGCGTCTTTACCGTTTTACGGTAATTTTTCCGGTGATTCCGGCGCCGTCGTGAAGATGTCGCCTGTCCATATTTACCACGTCGTTCCTTTTTACGCAGTCATTCTGTCGGTTTACGAGCTTGTCATAGCTTTACTGTTATGTTGGTTGAAAGGGGTTAATGCTGCATTTTTTGAAGTGGTAAACATTGAGTCAAAACTTTATTCAAAAAATCAAAGTTGAAAGCATGAATGATTAATGCTAGAAATGTGACTTAGAACGTAGTATTGAGAGATAGGATCACGACGTAATTGAATTATAATAATCGTCGAAAATCAAAATGCAGTAACTATTCCAAGTCTTATTAGTACTTGGATGCAAAGGAAAATTACATACTTAAATTGTTTGAAAAGTAAGTTCTAGAGAAGCATCTAAATCAACTATAAATCAAAAACCTCATATCACAAATGGATATATCAGAGGAACTGCGTAATATTTTCACTGTACTCAGCCGCGTGCACATCGCTCGGCGCGCCCACATATTTATAGTCATTGAAAATCCAGTTCTGGAAATGTATTCGGGCGTACGAGCGAGTAGCATGTTTCCTTGTCGCATTAGGCATAAGTAGTGCTCTCTCCTCACCCTATTAACGGTGATATATGCGACAATTCTTTCTCGAAATCCGCGAGACAGAAGGGAAGCGGTGTCATATCTCGCGCGCCACTTACGATCGACGCTTTGCATGTGTGACTCGCTAATTCCGTGCTGATAAATGATTTTCGTGGAATTCTGGAATTGGGAATTTGAGGGTGATTTGTCTTCTGCGTTACAGGTGGTGAAATAGTATATTGGAGGCTTATTTTAAGTATAGCTGTAGATAAATAAAGTTATCATTATTATTTTGTATTTTGTGAAACTTTTGTATACCGTAAACGGCTTGTTATATTTCACAATCACGTTAAACTTTGACGTACTTATCAAGTAGGTATTAAAACTCAAGACATTCCTGTAGCAACCTGTTCCTTTCAAAATGTGTAATAAAATATGAAAATTCATCCAAAGAGAATGTTCGACAAGAGCAAGGTATAACCCGGGGGCGATTTGCGAAAAACCTTTACACAATCCAGACTAATAAGAAGAGAACACGCGTCCCAAACGCGATTCACGTGTTCAGACAAAACCTCCCCTCGAAGACACCGTGTGTAAGATGTATGCAAAAAGGGAATTGAATAAGGTGATTTCATTCAGCTGGGGAAAATAGAAAGAGAAAAAACGTGCGGTAATGGGGAATACAATAAATTTTCATAAACAAATTGCGATTTGATGGCGGAATATCGGCGCGCGTGTGGGAGCTTCCAATAAGGATTGATAGGGAAACAATGTGTGTACGCTGATTGAATGTCAATTTGAGGCTGCGGGTGTGTCGCCGCGGATAATTCCGCGTAATGGCGTACACGTCGCCTTAACGATGTGCGGATCGGCTGCTGACTGACAAATAGGTTTTTGTCTGTATGCAATATTTCAAAATTGAATGCATTTTGAGCGTCATTGGAGACGATGAAAAAAATAATAAACGTTGTAAAAATAATAATCAAGATGGTTTCTAGCACACATAGTCTCTCACACATTACGAACTTTCATTTAAAGACTACAGAAATGAATTTCTCTTGTTGTCTATACTAATATTATAAAGAGGAAAGATTTGATTGTTTGTTTGTTTGTTTGCATTGAATAGGCTCCGAAACTACTGGAAAGATTTGAAAAATTCTTTCACCATTAGAAAGCTACATTATTCCCGATGGACATAGGCTATATTATATTTTCAAAAAAATTAGGGTAGTTTTCAATAATCTTTGCCAAAAAATTTACTCATAAAAACTTATTTCCAATTCAAAATAATTATCTAAGTTAAACAAATACTATTAAAAAAAGCCAACTTTGAGGCAATTGTGCATTAAAGGCAATGTTTTATCGAGATTGGTATGAAAGTAACATTATAATATTCTAAGCTTATTATTGTATAGCAATTTAAAACACACATAACATTTAAACACACATAACATTTGCCCATCTCTGAATTTTTCGCATTTTCAACCTTCAATTTACGAAAATAAAGGTAGCAGGAAGAGCTTTATATTTACGAATATTTTACTTCTATCTCTCCACCTGTCCCGTACTAATTTCTGAAGTTTTTTAATGCAGGTATAATTTATAATGGCGCAGGGGTAATGATCTCTGCTAGTGACGCGTAGGGTCGTGATTTATACTGTGATGTCGGGACCAACGAACATCTAGCACAGGTGCAGCACTGCGTGTTCGGTTCTATTTAAAAATATTGCTTTAAAATGAGAAAGTCTAGTCTAGGTACAAGAAAAGTTTGTTGCGATTATCATGATAAGTTTGAAAACAAAACCAATAATGTACAACAAAGATTTATCTGAAAACACGATTTTAATAACATTGAAACGGTGCTCTAACTCTATCCATCCATAGAGCGTCACTTATTTATATGTCAATGTCAAAATTAGACTCTTATCGGTTAGAACCAAAATAATATTTGAATAGTAATTAATATTTTATTCTATGAAACTTTTCAATTTAAATTGGTTAATCGATACATTTGTTTAGTTAGTAAATATTATGTTGTATTAATTCTTATTTTGCACTTACGTTATCTTTGTTCTGACTATGTTCAGAATGTATGTGTCTAAATTCACGTTTTATTTAATGTATTTTTTAATCTAACAGCACAGTACAACACAAACATTCTTAGGTGCGAAAAACAATCAATCAAAGTTGCCGTCACGGATGAGTTTATGGACTGTTTTACTCACGTTTAACTCAACAAAAGAGGTATAATAAGGTGCTTAGCCCCCAACAGTTGCCACCTCAGGCACTCGCGTCAAGGAGCTTTGACTTGCAAAGCAGCCGCGAGCTTTTTCAGGGGCGGTAATGACTGCTTGATGTGCTTCTGGAGTCACACATATGGAAGTGTCTTTTGGATTTTAGAAGGAACATTTTTAGAAGGTTATTATTTGATATATATATTTCAAATACTAACAAAAATAGATACTCCTAAATATATACATACGCTTACGTATATGTCATGTTTGTCTGTGACCACATATTGTCGCAAGGTACGACTCAAACAAACCACTATCACAAAAATGAATATAAAAATTAACCTAAGCTGATTTTTTTTTGGTATTATGGCATTATTTTGGGTAGGTTAAGCGAGAAATAAGAAGAATAAAACTTGTGTTTGAAGCTTAAAGCTATCAACTAGCTCCTCACATTTGGATTTCTAAATAATCTTCATAAAAACGTATTATACAGTTTTTGATGTCAGACCTTCTATTTAAAGTTGGAAAACAATAATATATTACGTTAACAAGCTATTCAAATGTATGGGAGTTATCTAGAAACATATTTACAAGCACAAACGAACGAGGACTCTCATTAGGCATTCAAATGCCATTTCCTCTCGTATGAAGGAAACGGGATTGTCACAATCCGTATTGTTTCAGATCTCATAACGCGTGTCGTCCTTTGACTCGACATGATAATGCAAAGCGACGACGTGCATAAAGCCGTTTCCACACTTGGCTAGCTCCCCGGCACGCCACCTTTGATGCGCGTATGATTGCCCGCACCCGCGACACATTGGATCTATATTGTTGTCTTTTTCAAGTTTCGTAATAAGAGATGAGGGTGTATTAAAGCCTTTTATCCAGCTCGTCACGCGTGGGGTCGGAAGGGGTTTAAGGTGAGCAAACATTAGCTCTTTTACATTTTTGCAATTTCATCGACGACGCCTCACGATGTTTGCAGTGCCTCCCGATTGTTGAAGGAGTCGGCTGTTACAACTTTAACTCTTTTTAAAAGGGTTTAAAACGAATTTTTAATGCTCGCTTTTCACTTATTTACGTATTCAAAAGCTGAAAAGGTTTTCCAGTAGAGTACAGTTTTGGAGGAAAGTCTAGAGAGAAGTTTAGCGGGCTATTAAGCTGCTAGGCCCGAGGCCAAGTGCCGCCGCAGACTGCAAATCTTGGCGCGTTCTCGAACATTCCAGAAGATGTAGCTTGGATTAAACGATGCGGTACATTCACCAATTACAGTATATCCGCCGTCACAGGTAAGGAAGGCTGCATATTTTAGATGCGAGACAATATTAGCTGCGGCGCTCGAGTGGAAAACGAGACTGTTTTTGGTTAATTTACTATGCTTGTAATTTGAGCGGGATCCTGGTGGAGATGGCGGGCTTCCCGCAGCCATTTTGAAATGTATTAAGCGAATAGTTTGCAAATATGCATAGCGGAACAATGCACTGCGGTCGAGAGCAAATGTTTGAGGAAAGGATTATGGGCGTTTTATTCTTATTTTTAAGAACTCGTTGCTTACATTTATACACTGTGTAGTTAAATCACGGTGAGCATGATTGAGAAGTTAAATTTTTAATAGCCTTTTTTGTAAGGAATTTTATTGAAGTTTTTGTATTTTTCTGTGTACTAATTTATCACTATATTTGATAATTTTTTTAAGGAATAATTGCTGTAAACAAAGTTCAGTCGCTTGTTTACAATTTTCTACTTCAAAGACACCTTAGAGAATGTAACACAAATGACGTCAGCTAATTTCTGTCATTGAGAAAGACGTGTTGGTAGAGGCGTGCCGCGGGCGACCGCGAGTGCATTGCTCATAACTCAGGGTAATCTACGACCGCAATGACGCCTCTCGCGCGAAGGATGAAGCACGCCAAAGGTGACTGTTCTGAGAGATTTGTTGGAAAATTTTGTATTTGTACGGGAATGATAAATAGTCCATAATGTCTGATAATTATGATTTTATAAATTTCAAGCTGTATTGTAAATGTAGAGGTCGTTGATAGTAACTCCTAATTCATTAAATACAATATATAAAATGAAAAAATAAACTACAAAGCTTTCAGTCTAGTCATGTTAAGAAATAAAGTGCTGTGCTCATATTAAATGAACTAATAGTCAATTATTTTTCCAGCCCGTCGAGTGGAAAGCTGAAACCACCGCCTAACTTTATATCAAAATAAATGCCGTCATTAAATCCTACTCTGTATTTAACACATTATTCTAAAAGCACGTGGGGCCCGAAACCCTTAAAATTACATTCGAAACACTGCTCCTTACCAACTTTCCCATAAGAGCCCATTATTTACGAAGCCACCGTACCATTAAGATTCTCCACATATCTTCGAAAGGCGCGTTATGGTAATTACGGGTCGCCATTTTATCTGGCAACTCTTCGCGATTAGAACTCGCGTGTTCGCTCGGCTGCACGTAGAAATAACAAGTCCGCGAACTTGGTTCGTTTCTGAGAGCGTTTGAAATTAATTCGGATGGAAGATATCGGGCGGTGCGATAGCGGCTCCTTCCGCGCCATTTATTGCTCGTGTGGTACGGGTATCGGTGAAGGGGTAAAGAATATCAAGATGTAACGAGCGCCAGCCGGAAGGCTCGCAAATGAGCTCGCCGACTTATCTGTGATAATGTGGGTGAGGGTTAATTTCGTCTTACATGAGCAATTCAGAATTCGGTGTGTTTCGCTGAGCTCCGAGATATAACCCCAACTTACATTTGTTGGTATGCGATCGTACGATAATTGTATCTGTTTCCTGGTAACACGTACCGAAAATACTGTTATTGTGGGCTTAAAGTGCTTAGCCAACGCTTCAAATATTATAATTGCTTCATCTTTAGCTCTTTGACTGCATTTTATAAACCGGATGATGGTTGTTTCCTAGAATTCTAAATATAAACATTGCAGTTATAAATTGTGTTCAATATTGTTCAAGTATAATATCGTAAGCAATACTGAGCGAATGGATGAATGAATACCAGCTGATAGCAGCCTGTTGGCGTATAATAATTAATTAGTGCGCCCTTTATGGAAAATATGGGTTTTAGTCCCATGGATGCCACCGTAAGGGCGAAAAACAAAAGGAATTCAGCTATTCTGGGTGATGAAACCTATCACAAGATTCATACCTATTAGCTAGTAGTTGTGGTTGTAGTCTATAGTTTGCAATAGGGTCGGTTTTACTGCTAAATATTTTTACACATAACTGTCGACTTCACTGTTCTTTCCATGAGTTTTCTCGCACATCTCTCGAAGCAACGTATGCTTAATTTATAGTACCTCTCTACTTAAATATTCGTTAAGATTTCGTCTAGACAAAAGGAAAATATGGTATCCGTCTGAGGCACGAAATGAATGCGGTGGCGCGCAAATAGGGATGGATGAGCAAATACTACTCGCGTCTATTAGGAAATGAAATTAAGTCTCTAGTGCAATCTCATCATCAAGTGCACCTCTACCTACTTGTAAACTCCAAATAATACGTCCTACATATTTATCGTCTCCGATGTTCGCGACACCATACTACAATTAATAAGGTATCGAAATAAAAAGTGTGCAACATTGGGTTAGAATTTTTTCCATATTCTTGATAGTCAGAAAACAATTTTAAGCTATCCTTTGTGGTTCCACCGCTTCTTGATGAAAATATTGACTTTTTTCAATTAACGTTTGCCTCTTGTAAGTGTCAAGTTGTTAGTACCTATTAATTAATTATACACAAGCTAACCAATCTTTTTTCTAAGCTTATCAGCTAAGTAGGTACTCGCAAAGGTTGTGTGATAGAAAATACTTTTCCCTCCATTTGCGTAATATTCCATAACACAAAATGTAGCAGAATTTTAAAAATAACAATCTGTTTTTAGAAAAATATTGAAAGAAATCGGCAAAAGTTGGGCTCATGTAATATGCAGCGAGGGAACGAGGTCCGTTCAGAAGAAGCCAGCCCACTTGAATATTTTTCAAGAATTCGTTCTGAGCGTGAACTAAGTTTCAGCGTGCCTTTGTAGACGCTGTAAATTCTCCAATTTTATTTTCCCGCACAAATGTTCCTGGTCAGTATGCTGGAAGATTTAAAGTATGCGTTTAAAAATGATCGGTTGGTGTAACGTTAGTTATGGCGGGTTCCATTTCTTCCGAAAACAGTCTTTCAATACATAAAAAAACTGGTCATGGTATAAGGTTTTTTTTCGAAATTGCCTCGGAAATAAAATTCAACGCCATTTGCAGTTTTAATAAATAAAATGGAATGGTAATATGCACTGTTCTGATCACCGATAACACAGAAAATTATTTTTAGTCGCGAAAGTTATACAGAAAAAAAAAAGTTTCTTTCTTTTAGATTAAAATTGATTTTCTCTGATCTATCAAAACTAGTCTTGTGTAAGTATCTGTCAATTGTGACTTTTTAAAGTGGCTCATAACAATCTAAGGAAGAGCGGTGCTTCCTAAGACAGGCTTTGTTAGCCTGCAAGGAGAAATTAGCCGGCTATTAATAAAATCACTCTTTTGTTTAAAGAAAATAAAGTAAAAAACATTTACTTATTAATATTTGACTTGGGTAGATGCAATGTTCGCAAATATCAGGAATTCGAGATTCCAAATCTATCTAGTTTAAGGGCGTGTACACAAACGGTTTGTGGTCAGAGGTGCGAGCTCAAAGGGCTGCTTCACACGGTCAGGCTCGCGTCAAAAGGCTTGACCGAGACGCGTCTGGGGCGGGATATTATGACCACAACCTAGTTGTCCGACAACCTGCCCGGTTTTTGGGTAAAAACGGACCCTAGCTTTGAGGTTTCGTAAATGGAACTTTAAATTTTATCTTATTGTGAAAGTTAGTTACCGCAACTGCACGTTTGTGTGGAAACTGAGCTTCTTTATGTATTATTTTTCTAAGTAAGTTTCGTAAATTGACACGTTTGTTCTTTTCTATCTATGCCTGAATTTAAAAGTATTTCATCCTACTTTTTTGCGATAACTTCATATGCCGTTAACCACGGCCACAGAGTTATGATCTAAGGAGACGCGAGAAGAGAAGATAAATGAGGAGATACTTAGAAGACCCAGCAGCAAGGGCTTGTTGATGATAATGGAATTATTATCATCAACTTTGCTACTGAGCACAGGGAAACACAAAAAATATTAATGTGTTTCCCTGTGCTCAGTAGCAAATCAAATGGAGGACAACCAAGAGACTTGAATACACCCAGCAGTCCATTTACCTGCATGTTACAATCAACAAAGCAGAGAGTACAGCTGGCAGCTCGTAAGGAGCAAATGGAGGTGTTTACGTGAGGGCCGTACAAACACCCTGTAGTGAGCCCAATGTTTGCTGGACGGTGACGTGGCATGCATTATATGGAACATACTGTATGAAAACAAGGCAACTTGTCAAAGTCAAAGCCAAAAATAGCTTTATTTCATAGAAAATTCAGAATGTTACTTAAAATAAGTCAAAGTAGTGAAGAAAATTAGCATTTGTAATATTGCACCTATTCGCAAAGGTGCAGTCTTTCTCAGAGAAGAATAGGCAAGAAACTCCGAGGGTTGCACTTTTAACGAATTTATTACTTTCCTTATATTCTAATTTCAATTGACTTAATATCTGAATAACTCTGGAGCTGAGCAATGTATTCCCATGTCTACTTTAAATCCCTTTAAAACTCTGATCCAATGTCAGTAGTCGGTAGTTTTCGGTATACAGAACTTTTACATTAATTCTGAGGGGTTTTAGATGCAACCCGATCAGAGTGGTGATAGGCTGTTAGACTTTCGTCCACAATACGACAAAACCCTCGCGTCCCACTTACTAGTGTTATACAATATGTTTAGGAAGAGTTGGCAGCTGGTACATTCAAAATTTTTCTTTCACTAACAGTGCAGTACAGAAGTAATAATTTCAAAATGGAAAATTATAGATAGATAGAAATTATTTATTGCACATAGTCACAAAAAACCTTTTACAAATTAAATAAAAAGTGCGCAAAGGTGGCCTTATCGCTAAGAGCATTAATTTAATTTAATTTAAATTTTATATAATATTTTCACACACAAATTATGTTACTAATACTAGCGTAAGTCAACATTGTTACTAACACTATGGGCTAATGACCTGAAATAAAGAATTTGAATGAATTATATTAAGCTGTCTCTTTTAAAATTAAATTTTTCGAAAATGTCTCTTTTTTTTCCTCGCTGGCCTGCTGCCTATCATCCGCCACGTTGATTTATTTTCAAATTGACGACCACCCATTAAACTTGCTTGAATCAATATCTAGAACCATTTAAGATTTTGAAGGCTAAGTTTTATTTTAAGTGAAATAGTTCCTACTAGTCTCAGGTATTACTGTGGTGACGATTGCCGTGCACTATTAGCCGCAGACGTCTCACCAACAAACCAGCAACACCCACTTGTACGTTTCAGGTGGCAAAGGTACTTTGGTCTTGTTGAAATGCAAGGATATCCATATTTCAAGTTTCTTTCGTGTGGAAATGAAAACCATTGAGTTTAAATTTTTATAATGGTGAAGTAAGCTGTATACCTACTCGTTTTAAAATACCGTATTTCTGTTCAATAATACTACTTAACTTTTCTATTCCTACAGATAATATTCCTGATAACGTTTGGTATTATTAATATATATTTATGCACAAGCTACTACTTCTTACCATACTGCTGTGCTACCCTAAGGTTGCCTGGAAGAAATTTCTACCTAGCAATAAGGCCGCCTTGTTGTACACTATGTTTTATGTTCTATCAATTGTACAATGTGTCTGTGTGCAAATAAAGTATATTGTATCGTATTCCTCTACTAATGCAGTAAACAATTTTTTTTACACCTAATCAATCATACGGATTTGTGGGCTTCTATGCTATATTTTTAATTTGATTGCTATATGTCATGGAACTTAGTTAAAAATTCCCTTCACAAAAATAGCATTCTAGTTATTTGATTCAAGCACCGATATGATTAAAAAACGGTAAACTCTCATATTTCCCTACTGCCCCGTCGAGTCCTCCATCATGTTCGCAATGTTGACTTCTGGAAACGATGCGAAAGTACGACCTCTTGACTCGACATGATCATAACCCTTACCCTTCTGCGCATAAACCGGCTACAAATCTTAGCGTTCGGCATCTTTACAACTTGAGGACGACGATCCTTTAAGGCAACATAATGGGCAGGTTTACAGAGAGCCCCGTCGTAAAGTGTCCCATACTCGCTCCTGTAGTCCGTTCCCTCGCACGGGACCCTTCGAAATTTCACGAACTATTTGCCCGCCACTAGCCCTCTCAGCTTTTTTGCCGGGCTTTATTGTCCGGATTTTCTGCTCACCTTTATCGTTATTGTGTCCGCCCGACTTCATAAAGGACCGGGGCTCACTATTAAGACCTCATAACCGTGGGAAAATTCTTGTAGAGCACTTGTGGTTCGTACGGATTTTTATTCTTGGGAAAACTTTGCCGGCATCGTCAAATTTCTTTATTTTCTATTCAGTTCTTGTTTTTAAGACGGTATTACGGTCGGTTTCCTCTGAAGGAATTGCTTAAACAATTTTTTTAACAGTACGATACATTGTTTATTTGTCGGAAATAATAAGTTTGAAACTTCTTATAATATTGCATTCGCAGAATCAATACCGTGAAATATCAAGCAAAGACAGAAGGATATTGATTATATTTTGTTCCATTCTCTGACGCAGAAGGCCACAGCCTTTAAAAACCCAAAATGTGATCTCATCAGTAGGAAAAGGCAGAAAAATTGTTTGACCAATAAATCGTTTGGTAAATTGAGTGGAATACGATGGGCGTGTTAATTGGGCGGGTGCGGCGCCAGGGGCAAATTGACACGAGCCAGACGAGCCGCACGAGTCAATACGAGCACGAGTGGACACAGGCGAGTGGACATCGAGTCATTGCGTGAATGATAATTGCCGGTCGTCGCATAAATTCGAGCTATCGGTGCGGATGCTGAATTGAATGGATGCACAGCCCGTACGTGACTACAAGGATTGATTGACTGTTGGATGCGGTATTAAAGATGAGAGATAAAGATCGTTACCAAGCCAAGACAATACCCTACTCAAATGTGCTGCAAAAATCCTGCTTTCAAATACAAATTATCAAGAAAAGAACAATGACTCAACAAGCATGTCGTTGTCTTTTAACCGACTTCAAAAAAAGGAAACGTTTCTAAGTTCGACTACATGTTTCTTTAATTTTCTCAAGTAGTTAGGGAATAATGATGCTTATTGTACAAATCATGTACAATGCTGATATATTACTCTCTTATAAGATTTTTTATTATTCTAAGTAAATAAAATAAAAACCAACTTGGATTTAAAAATAATCTAAATATTTGCGTTTTACGCAATGTTATATTATGTTTTTGTTAAGTTAAGATTATGTTAAGAATGTAGTAGGTTACAAATAAAGTTCTTTAGCTTAAATTTGCCCTTACAGAAATAATACAGCTATTATAGGTAAAAAGATCGTACAAGCTAGAAATTATTTTCAAGAAAGATGGATTTTCTTCAAAATTTGGAATTAAGCTCTACTTGCCATCCACTTCAAAATCTACCCTATGCCGATGTGTGCTTTTGACTCTTAGGGGTGAAAACTACCCCTAATTAAAAATTATAAATTCACAAATATAGGCATTTGACGAATGAAAAAATTTATAAAGCTTTTATGCCGTGTGGTGGTCGGATGAGAATAACACCACCTCATTTCATTCCGTGGGTGTCGTAAGAGGCGACTAAGGAAACACAAATGAGACTTGCCTCCTATTAATCCAGAATCTGAGGTGGCGTCCTATTGTCTCATGCGGTGTGAAGCCGTCTGGTTCGCGACCACCCTCCTACCGAAGTCTGACGCCAAACAGCTTGCTGTGTTCCGTCGGTGCGTGGGAGTACCAGTGCCTTATAGGCTTTTTCTGGGTCAACTCGCTCCATCATCAACCTCATCTATGACCTTGGTTAAGATTGAGTTAACCTTTTCTTCTTTTTCACATTATGGCGTCCAAAATCGGCCATTTTGATTTTCCCAAATTTTTTATACTTTCTATGACATTTGCTTCGTCATGACGAATCCAACGACGTATCATTTATCAAAATCGGCCCACCCTTTTGGTCTAAATAGTGCTACAAAGGTACAAACATACATACATACAAACATACATGGGTTGATGAACACATTACCCTATTCGCGTCGCGCAGTCGGGTAAAAATAACTATTTTTTGAAATGTTTTATTTCTTGTTTTGATAAATTATTATATTTAAATCGTAGACATCTTAAGAGAATTTTCAACCGACTTCAAAAAAGGAGGAGGTTCTCAATTCGACTGTTTTTTTTTTTGTATATTTGTTACGCGATTACTCCGGCAATTATAAACCGATTTGAATAATTCTTTATTTGTTCGAAAGAGTATACTCCTGAAGAGGTCCCATATAAATTTTATCAAAAATGATTTAGCGCTTTAAAAAAAAACAACAAAAACAAAAAATACTACAAACTAGAACATCATCTAAATAAATGAATGACATTTCTGCTTGTAGTTATCTGCTAATAAGCATTGTAGTCCACAAAAAATACTAGATATCTACTTTGTGCGAACTGTTAGGATTGAAGTCGGTGACTCATACGTTTTTAACGTGGAAAATTATTATAATATTATATATGTAATACATACATATACATATATTCACACAAACACAGGTGCCAATGATGAGAACATGTATAGTACACGCATTTCTCTGCTCCGAAATTAAAACAAAATGCGTTTGGTTTTCTTAAGTTTTCTCGGTAGAATTTTAGGCTAGAGTGATAAAAAAAAAGTATTTTGTAGGAATTTCATCGCCTATAAGTTTCATATTTCTCAAACCCTTTTTTTATAAAGGTCAACGGTAAAAGGACTCAAGGGCGGTACTGATTTTGTACCAATGCTAACTTTTACAAGCCATATCTCGAATAACTTTCAAGCTACAGTAAAAAGAAAAACAAAAAATGTTTGGGATTATAAATGCTAACTTTTTGTAATTTAGCAATTTTTACGTATATGGTTTATTTTCTGAGTTAATTTTGAAAAAAAGTATTTTTTTTGAGTATTTCAAAAATACCTAGTTCACTTTGATGATATGTTATTTATAATATTAAGATAAAGTAATTTGTTCATTTGTAAAATTTAATTCCCATTAGGGTAGTAGTGAGAAGCATTTCATTGCCGATTTTTCTCGTAAAAAAAATAATAACCAACTTTATTTTCGCCATAACACCGTTAGTTTTAATGCTAGAATAACGCGTTTTAAAGGTTTTTTAATGGACTTTAAAAAAGATTCTGAGAACTATCATCGTAAAACGTACTGTTTTTTCGTAATTCAATGTTTAAATCTGTAAATTTTTCGTTGAAAAAATGAGGCCTACCTTCAATGAGCTATAACTTTATTTGTATTGGGTCTACATTAAACAATAAAAAACGGAATTCTTTGGTGTTTCATAACCTATAATTTTTAGGTGTACAGTTTTTTGATAAAATCATTAGTTTATGAGTTATATGTGAAAAATTGTAAAAAAACGTGGTTATTTTCGAAAAAAAATTGACATTTTCGATCACCAATATCTCAAAAAGTATTAATTTTTCAAAAAACTTCTAAGGTACATTTTAGCTTAAAATCCATCCTTCTATCGATTTCTGGAGTTTGTTAAATTTTTTTAATTACCACCCCCTAGTTCGGGTGGTGTTCACCCCCAGCGAAAAAGCACACCTTGGCATAGGGTAGATTTTGCTTCTTGGCGTATTCCCTACTTTCTATCAAAATTTCAACAAAATCCATCTTTCTTGAAAGAATTTCTACCCAAAAACCTTCATTTACAGTACTAAAAGTCGCAGACAGCGTTTTACAGCAGATGATAATAATGTGATTGGGAAGCTCCAAGCCTTCCGACCTTCATGTGATAGGGCCTGTCGGTACAGTGCATGCGGTCCCGCAGAGATAAACGCATACGATTAGGTACGCTCCACAGGTGGCGTATTACATTTTTCAACGGGCAGCCAGCTTAATACCCGGCCTTTACTCGATTTACACACCGTGTTTTTATTGAAAACTGTGGGAAAACGCTTTGTGGTATCGCTGATGTGTGAAATACCATGCGTGTTTTTCAACGTAGTTTTCTCGCGCTTGCACTATTAAATTGCAACTGCAGCTAACAGGGTAACAGGGTAGTCACGCGCACCAAAAATAAAAATATTTTTTATGCCAGATTGGGAGTGAAAGAATAATTTTTGATTGTTCCAGTTACCAACTCATTTCAGGAATACTAGGCATTTTTTTTTTTATGTTTACTACATCATTAATGACAAATGTGACGTCAAGTAATTGAATAGAACCAAATGTCGTTCTGTCTACCACGAAAGGGATTATATAGATGGATAGAATTTTGTTATCTACAAAATTATTAATCAGGAAAAAATCAATGAATTAAGATAATAAAGCACTGACATTTAGAATATCTTCACATTTTTATTTTGATGTCTGCATTTACAGCAATTTTAAATTTAGAGTTTAGTTGTTAAGAAGACTTAGAGTTATTAAGACTTGTTATCTACTTAATGATAACCATTGTAATTAATAGCAATCAAGGCTTGTCCCGTAAAGCGCAAGCCACATAATTCAATAACAAAACCCTGTCAATCGCTACCTGTTCCCACGGAGGCGGGGAGTGGAATAATTATGGCTTGACAAATTGCTACCAAGCCCGTACCGGAACAATTTGATACAATTTTCAGCGCCTTTCACACGGCTACAGTCAATTTACATATGCAGGCCCCGCTTATGCAAATATTTTTTTACGTACTGTTTACCCTACGGAAAAGGAAACACTTCGGGCGCGCATTTTAAAAAGATTTACGCTCTTTGTCGGATCATTAAGTGCGGAACTAATTTGCTTACCTTTGAAATGTGTTAAGCTTTGTCCCGTGTAATGACTAGGGTAACCGTCCCCGTAACGTGATATGCAGATTTTCACTGAGTCAACTTGTTGGTTTTTCCTGCCCTCGCATTGCGCTCTATGGACGAGAAAATTAAAGTGTTTGATGAGATTTTTAAACAGTTTTATCGTTTTCTAAATATACATTTTTGTGCAAATTAAACTTTGCTTAAAATATATACATATTAACAAGTGGATTCAGAAATAAATTACACAAAAGTAAAAAAGCGGCAACTCACGTATAATGATTAAACCTACAAAAGATTTTTAATTTCCACAGAGAGACTATGAGACGAGGGCGCAACTTCTCAGCGATATTGAGCATGTGGGAATCGTCAAAATTAAATTTTCTTTGTTTTGTGTAGTAGGCTGACAAGCGGTGGCGTTATTAAATTTCCTTGTGTTTTTTAACACAGCCGTATCATTAGATTGAGGGCTTCCGTCAAGAGGAAATTGTGGCGAGGGGAGCGAGAGCACCTAAACATATTGAAAAAATAAAAATCCCGGCTACTTACTGTATTACGGATATACTGGAAGTTGCTTTACTAAAATTGTTTTGTTTTGACTTCCTTTGTTTGACATCTTAAGAAAAGATACAAATCAATAGTTACAAATTCTAAATAGGCGTTTAGAATGGAAAATAGTAAAACCATTTTTTTATTTAAAGTGAAAATAACTAAGAACGTGAGGCTCATTACTGAAATAACCGAACATTGCGGCAAAGTAGGTCTAAAGTTTATAAGAATCACAAGAGAAACAGGATTAATGTGCCACTTTTCGACTGAACCTTTGTAAAGTAGAGCAACTTTACCCTTGGTGTGCCACCGCAGCGGAGAAAGACGCTTGAAGTGGTTTCGTGTAATAAGTATCGCCGCGACAGAATTCCGCCGCCCAGCCTTCGGCTTCGACTTGCACCTTAAATATACATATTACATTACGTGAAATTGCCCATTTTTTCCACTCTCCACCCTAGCAATTAGGGTTCCTTGTGTATAAATATTGCACGGCCCTCATTAATGTGCGTGTTCGTTTTACTATACATTTTTACGAGCGGCTCTTTGCCTCAGACGGCTGTCGTCGCAAGAGTAATGAATAATTAAGACATGTTGTATAAGGGAAGTGCCAGTTTTTTTGCTTCAAGGTTGCAGAAAAATGATAGCTTTGGGACATGAGATTCTTTTTTAAAATTAAAATCTTACCTTGGTCTGGCGATGGCAGTCGAAGCCGCAACGAGGCCTGTAACAAAAAAGGAGAAATTAATTTCCTCATTTCAGTTTCTTCCGAAATGTAATTCTTCAAAACTTTTGTTTTAAAGCCACCCATTTGAATGATTAGGAGGAGGTTCGAGATTGCATTTCGACAATTAACGCATTAAGATTTCTCTCGCCAATAAAGAGCAACTCTCTTAATTAAGGGTCCCTGTTAAAAATTGAGTACAAATTCAAGTAGCAAATCTCCCTTGGAGAGGGGTAGACTTAGTGAATGGTCTGTAATATTTTAGTTTGGTTGAAACAAAAACGCGGGTAGGGGAGCCTGGTGAGTGGGGAACTGAGGAGCTGTCACGTAGACACAATAAGCCTTTTAATTCGATTCGTCTTGACGGACTGGAGACAAAGGGCCGGAGTTATCATTCAATGGGGCACTTCTACCTTTTCTTATTACTTTGCTTCGGTTTTCTTACGAGGTGGACGCAGTTGGCTACACACGAGATGATTTCAAAGAAGGAGACTGATTTCAGCTTTATTTTATATTTATCTTCTGGTATAAAAACGTGGGGGGTTCAACTAGTTTTCTCAAAATAATTTACTATACCATTATTTAAATAATTAGTGCTAAATGTCACTATCGTACACAAAATATTTTAATATGTTTAATAGTGTCATTAGGAGTCTTCTTCTTCTTATAGTCAAGTGTGTGGCGAAGTTGACTAAACCTGGTGTCAGTATTTTCAAACCGCACAATGGCTTCTGACTTGGTTTTGACTACAACAGCCGGGATGGACAGCTTAACGTGTCCCCGAAGCACGGAAACGCTCGTGATAGATTGCTTATTTGGTTACCCATCAAGGTCCCTGTGTTTAAGTTAGTTGCTTAACCTTACTGATCGGTTGAGACCAGAGAGCGACACTGAGCTACGAGCGCTTTTAGGAGTTACAAAACAAAGTATGGTTTCTATTTTCTCTAGAAAAAAATCCAAAAACTGAAACAAGTCGTAAAAACATACGTAATTAAAAATAATATAAAATTCAGCTGGCCTTTACAAGTTCACCCTCCACCTTATTTCCAGGTTTCAATGTCCTCAGATGAATCTTCAGATTTATCTAACCGTATACTCGATCCGACGCCGTGACCCGACTGCCGATATATAGCTAACAGCTTTATTTGTTGCCACCTCTCTTTAAACTCCCCACGTCGTCATATTAACTAAACTGGCCATCGTGCTATTCGTCCTGAGGTTTTATATGGCGTTAATCCGAGATTTACTGAGTTCGGTTGCAATACTTGTAAAAGCGGTTCTTTTAAGTTTGGTTTGGAACCTAGTTTCTTAGTATAAATTGTTCAATGTTTATGCATCATATTTTATAGAATTTCATTTCTTATGTGTGATTTATGATTTGATTTACTATGTTTGTATTTTAAGCATGTCTGGAATTGGATTCCGTTTCTAGTATTGTTGAGAAACATAATATTATTATTTTTAACCCCGGTAAAAAAGAGGGATGTTATCAAACGCCGTTCTTTGTGTCTGTCTATGGTATTGTAGTTTCTAAACCAATGGACTAATTTAGATGTTTTTTTTGTTCAAAAACTAACGTAATCAGAATGTTTCTTAGCTATATTTCAGTTATAAGCAATAACTGCTTTACCACAAAACATCAAAACACCACTCAGACAATGTCTTAAACTGACCTATATCATTTTGTTGTCCATACAGCTATTCTTAAAAAAAATTCGAAGTTTAGTTTAATTTTTTTACCTTAAATGTCGAGGGTTATAATTTTTATTTTTTATTTAGAGTTATTTTATATTCAGCTTATTGTCTGGATTTCTCTCTTGTGCCATCCATCAAACGCTTCGGTAATGCATGTGATCTTGCTAGTGTTTTCGGCATAGTAGAGGTAGATTACCCTAATATTTTACACGATTTTGGCTACTACTTCGTAAGATGTTACTCTACTGTTTATTCCCTTTAATATTGTGGTAACAATGAAGTTGTTATTCATCCCTCAGCCGGGCTAACATGGACGTGTGACATAGTGTTGTCAAGTCGATGTCGTTATGTCTGTTCCGTACTGAGGAGTGAGGATATGCGATAGAACAAGAGGGCGAAACGAGATACATATGACAAAAATGTTACTCTAAAATTAAAAATTGTGTGTCGCCCCCGCTATTCGATTGCTTATAGCTTTTAAAAGGCTGAACTAATTTTGATCAGATATAGCTAAGAACCATATTGATTACCTCAGCTTTCAAACAAAAAAACTTTATCGAAATTGGTCCATTCGTTTCGGAGCTACGATGCCACAGACAGACACACAGATACACAGACATACAGATACACAGATACATAGATACACACGTCAAACTTATAACACCCCTCTTTTTTGTCGGGGGTTAAAAATGATCTCACGCGTCCATGTAAATACGCAGATATAAATCTTTTAGATAACACGTACTACCAGATAGAAGACTTTAAAATCTATTATAACGTTAAGTTAAAAAACCTTTTACTTAATGTACAGTCCTTTTAATTCGATATTTTATAACTACAAAGCAACAAAAATAAAAAAAAATTTAGTTACGTGCGAAAACGATCTGTCGAAAGGGGCCACATAGTGCTGTTCCACACCGCGTGGACTGGTGCTGTACCTGCTTCGTCGATCAAGGTTCTCATAACAATACATATTTGTCATTTATTTATATTATTTTCCGGAGCAGCCAAAAGTTTTATAGCACTCAGTTTTCTCTACCTAACTCTTTAGTGACTTTGCCTGAAGAAAGTGACAACTATATATGTGTATACAGGGCTTTAGGTATCTCTCTTTCAAACTCTCGGGTGGTTAATCAGTCCATGAAACTGAACAACTTCCCCGAGGAACATAGGTCAAAATACGAAAAAAAAATTTTGATCTCCCATACAAAATGCGCTATATGCTGATGAAGTTTGTATGGGAACTCATTTTTTTTTGTATTTTGACCTATGTTCCTTGCGGAAGTGGTTCAGTTTTATAGACTGATTAACCACCCGAGAGGTTGAAAGAGAGATACCTAAAGCCCTGTATATGTGTAGATACTTTTATAGTGTCTTTTAATAAAGGGTACTTCAAAAATCAAGATCAAGCTTAATTAATTAAAATCTGCTCACCCGTACAGAATGGACCATTCAATTTTTGCAATGCCATCTGGATCCGAACGGGTCTCCGTTTAATTAAGCTTCTATTAGTTCTGCCTTCCTTACCCCTGCGCCCCGCGATCTCTTTGACTCCTGTTAAGTTTCTTAAAGTATTTGTATTTTAGAGCTTGAAGATAGCCGGATGATAAAGCGTGACACTGAAAACTTAGTACCTACTGATCTGTTTGAAGTCGGTGCCAAGCCAAATAAATTTGATAGACCGCCTTCGCACTGAGATCAAACAGATCAGTAGGTGGTACGTAGCACATTAAATGACGTTGTCCTTATTTTGAAGACGGTAAAATTTTTTTCCTAAAAAGTTTATTTAATTTTCCATTTTAAGGGTAAATAACAGAGTACATGAGAAACTTTGCCAGCGTCTATTAAATTCAAGGGTTACCTTCTATTTTCATAGGATTCCATCATCAGGTCCTTACTCTACCTCTGGAGAAATCGGTAAACATACATAAAAAAGTATATAAATACAGTCGAACATAGAAAAAAGTCGGTTAAAAAGATACAGTCGTAGATAGAGTTGTAGACGCAATTAAAACCAGCTAACGGGGAAAAGGTTCCTGTTTTGCGCCAACATGTGACATAACTTTAAAACTTTTTAGCTAGCGAAACTTTAGGGGCTGATTCTCCTCATGAAACTGAACAACTTTTTCCAAAGAATGTATTTGAAATTCTCATAAAAAAATACGTGGAGAAGCAATTTTTTTTAATTCAGTTTCGTGGGATGATTCACCTCCTTTATATTCGCTTAGTACTAATTTTAAGTCACTCAATATGTATAATAAATTAATTTAATTATATCTTAGACTATACTCGTACAATAACCGAACTAACTACTACTACTAGTTTAGGGAAGTTATCTTGTTTAACAAGACCCTTGAAAAGACTGTTAATTATCTTTAACCCCAAAAATGAGTAAAAACAAATCGCTAGTTTTAGGGTAGGTTAAGTACTTAGCCTACCCTAAAACTAGCGATTGTATCCATTCTTTATACTAATTTATCCGATGTGATTTAATCTCAAATCGCTTCATAAAAATTCAAATACAAATATTTACAAGAACCAAACAAAAATAAAAACAAAATGTACTTCTAGCCTCTTTTAGAAAAAACAGCAATCAGTAAGTGTAGCGTTAATCATAACAATAAAAGCAATGCTCAGAAAGGAACTTTAATTACTCTAATGGAGAATGTTAATTACTACGGAGCAGGGCGATGACACCGAATTAACGACGTGATATACAGAGCATCGAGTTACAATTACATTGTGTTCTGCCAAATTTTCGGGGATGATCTTTTGTCTTCACATTATAATTCAATACCACCTCATATTTATTCTTCTTCTGATTTCGAGTCGATGGCTCATCACGATTATTTTTTGTTAAAAATGTTATAGTCATATAATTATTTTGATACTCAGTTTCACGCCAGTTGTAAAACAATAATGATTATAGTGATATAAATAAAAAACAACAACGGGATATCTGGCAACTTTTCCACTCGACCAACCTATCTACTTTCTATTCAGTAAAATAGTCTATCGGTATTTGTGCACTATGTGCGAATAATCGTTGACATCGTTGACATCTGTCACAGAGATAATTTTACCATATAGGGCTGCCATCCGTCCGGGTTTCCACCCATACTTCAAAGTGCACAACGCCGCTAAAGAAGTTTTCACTTCAATAACATTTATAGTGATATAAATATTTTCATACTCAGGGGCGTTTTACAAACAATGATTTAACCAAATCAGGAACCATTTGGCAGACCTTGACACCAGGACTAGTCAAGTTAGCCACGTGCTTCATTATACCTACACTATAAGGAAAAAAAGAAGGACATGAAATTTTTTTGATATGCCTGTCTTTTGTCTTTACTAGGGTGTGATTAATTTTTTTGTTAATCACACCCTAGTAAAGACAAAAATCGTGCTGTTTAAAAATGTTCTGACTAAAGAAAGGAACAAATACATTTCATTTCAATAAACACCACTCTGACTTCGCTCAACAATTCTTTTTAAACTGTGTTAGCAGTACAATATCATGAAAATGTTACGAAACAAAACATCGGCGAACAAAAGAAGCAATAACTTGAAAAATATCACATTAATTATAGTCTAATTAAATGGGCATTAAATCACGTTAATTGCGCTCTCATAGCTTTTGTTTTTATTTTTAGGGACAATTTCAGGGTTCCATCTTAAAAATCAATTTTAAATATTAGGAATAAAAAAAAAATAAACGCTACATACTCAAAGGCCCACAGTAAGGTTTTCCCTTGTGTCGTGGGTCCCTTGGAACATACATAAAGATAGACACTAACACCCATGACTCGAGAACAAACATCTGCTTTTTGCACAAATGTTTGCCCCGACTGGGGATCGAACCCAGGACCCGTTGATCAAGAAGCAGCGCCACTACCACTCGACCAAACCGGCTGTCAAAATATAACTATAAAGTTTAAATACTCGAAAGGAGTTCTGTACGAAATTTTATGTCAATGAAGAATTTATTTGAACAGGTTTTTTTTTGTTACAGTTTAAGCACAAACCAACTTCAGAAGTAAAGAGTTTATGATACTCTAGAAATTTTGATATTAACAAATTCATGCAAGTACGTATGTATGAATTTGCAGTTAAATATTTTTTTTTTAGTGTTAAAAGCATTGTTATAATAAAAGAAATTTTTGGACAGAACCTCTGATTTCCGTGTCCTATTCGCCCTGGCCGGTTTCTGTTGTGTCCCGAAGCGCGCTGAATGGAATGCCTTTATTTGCCGCCAGAGGACAGCCTGTTTACTAAACGACAAAGGATGTTTAAAAATTATGCCCGCGATAAATTCACGACAAAAACTGGAAATATGAAAATATTTTCTTGTATAGATCTAGATTGAAAAAGCTATGGATAATGCTTGGTCATTGTTTATGGGGGTTTTAGGTCCATGTTACAGAACAATCTATACTTGAGTAGCAGTCGTCTTTGTCATTTTGATAGTGAGAGAAAGGGACTGTCAATACTTAAGTATAGATCAAGATTTGAATCTCCTTTTGTAATACGGGCCTAAGAAAGACAGAGTGACACTAACACCCATGACACGAGAACAAACATCTGCTTTTTATTATATTCATTCGACTCTTCTTCGTTTTAAGGAGAAGGCATTACTGATAACACCATACGAACAATTTATTACTCGAATTTTTATTCGTATGGTGTTAGTGCCTTCTTCTAAAAAAAAGAAGAGTCTAATGAATAAACTTTTCGTATCTTTCTGTAGTCAATAGTACATACATTAATAAAAGTTGATTACGAATAGCTTTGGACGTTTTCATTTGTTTTTTAATTCTATTTTGCTTAATTTTGTTAAATTTTACTCTGAAACAAAAAGTCTTCTACGTAACAACCATTTCTGAGAATCGTTTAATCACTAAATAGCCTCTTTGATCGCAGCACAGGAAGCGTCGTCTCCGGGCCTTTGTCCCACGGTGCCACACTGCCTGGTCACCCCACATCATTGTCTAATTGTTTTCTTTGCCACTCACGCCACAATGGACGACTAGCTTTGATCTAGTACTGCCCACTCGTGTGTGCACACCGGAGAGAATACTAATGTATTGGGGCTCAAAGCCGTATTAGAATTTTTTAGCTTTTTAAAGCTAACACTTACTTAAAAATACGAATCTACTATTGTGGGACCATTTGACACATATACAAGGCGATTTTTATGTTTATAACATCATACGAATTTCCGTATACTCCTCTATGTCGATTGTGGTCAGAAAGAATGAGTCAATTCTATTAGCCTCAGCACTTCATTTTATTCATTTATATACCATAGTCGGATTTTTCAAAATATATGTAAATAAAGCTGTTTATATCACGAATGCAACGATTGGAATTTATGAAGTGTCAATTTAGGCTTTTTAAAGTGGCCATACATTTGAAGTTTAAGTCAGCAACTATGAAAACGAAAACTTTAGTCCATTACACAGAACCTCTTGAATATTTCTTAGAAATGTTCAGTATATTTTTATGGCTTCTGTTTACGAAACGCTTTCGTAACGCTGAAATATTTTTACTCGAGCTTTCGTCACCTCCAGCACGTTGTAGTAATTTCGAAATAAAGTGAAATTTCATCACAATATTTAGTCATAAACCCCTTTACCACGATTCAGTCACGTAGGTCGGAGACACGTGACATTTTGAAAACAACCGGCACAAAACAAAACAGAAATTACGAGGCAGAACGTTGTTGTGTATGAGCTGCGCTCGTGGTAGGTGGCTATGTGTGCGTGCGCCTGAATTAGACGCGAAACTTTCAAAGTTTTCCCAAATTTGTGCCCCCACGATCCTCCCCCCTGGATCGATAGCGGGCGAGCGAGCGAGCGCGACTCTGCATCTCTCCTGAAAATACCGGACAACACTTGGCCTCAGTTGCCATGACGTGTTTTGTGGTTAGATTCACAGGATTCCTATTTAGAAGGATTTTGCCGAGTGCTTACCTTGAATTGGGAGATTCGTGCTTAGAAATGTTTGTACAATTGTTTCAGTTGGAACATCGCATGTGTTTAATTAACTCTGTTTTGGGTTGCTCTTCTGTAAGTGAGAAACTATTGTGTCAAAGTTCAATACAAAGGCTTGCATACATTTTTTTTTTCAGAACGTAGTAATTGTTGTTAACATTGACCTAGTACTTACTAGAATATCAATATTAAGTCTATGGTTATTAAGAATGTATACGTGTAAGATAACGTTGCTAGCGTGAGCGCTCCGACCCGTGCCAACTGTCACCGCGCAAAACAAGAGCGACAACTGAAAATTGGGTGCGAGAGGGGCAGTCGTTACTCGCCATTAATTGCGGGCTTTGCGATGATCTTCGTGCTGAAGTGGGACTTCACGAGCCAAGGGTCACACTCTTGGGAGATAGCGGCTCGCCAATCGCGTTGACAGCGCCCTCCGGCCCACGCCGCGCTGGACAGGCCTCAAGGTGGGAAAAACTACCGCCTGACACTACTTAACGAACAAGCCAGCCCGGGTATTTTCTTGAGTGCTTGTTAATGTTTTATGGGCCCAACTTTTTCAAACTACTGCGTAGATTGACGCGTTAAGTGTACCTACATAATTTAACACGTTTCCCCTCCGGTGTATGACTCGTTCATCGATTCGACTTCCATTTACACAGAACCTATAAATGACCAGCCGCCGTAATGACAGATACGGCTAATTTTATTGAAATAAAAATCCAATTCCGGGAAATGCAATAAAAAGCGGAGCAGTATAAAAGTTTCTGATTTATAACAATTAATATTTGAAATATTGACAATATTAAGGGAAATGGCCGACAGCCGACAAATCATATGAAACCGCCCCGGAAGGAGGAAGCGCCGGCCCGCTGCTCAGGGACTTTATTTGGAAATGGAAAGTCTAAAAAATAAACGACAGTCGAGTGCGGGGGAATGATTTATACGGAGCGGCCACTGCGTTCGATTATCGAAATGATATTTCTGGATATTAAAGTGTTGCCAAGAGGACTGTGGACAATATGACCCGAGGAAGATTTATTGGGCAATTCAGTATGACGTCGACGGCCGTTACGATTATTTCATTATATTGTCGGCGCCGTAAAAACGGTGAGCGTTTTATTTTATTGCTGGTTCGAAAATTTTTATTTCAATATTTTATTACGTTGTAAAACAGAATCGTACAGCGGGTTTGCTTTGACAAATTTGAGCGCATCGCCGCCTCGGGAGGCGAAAGTTGCTCTGCGATAGGACGGTAAGCCAGCGTAACTTTACTGATATCGTTGTTGGCGTGGCCTATTTCATTCTATCGCATTTTATCTCAGTCTTTTGTCAATCCATACTAATATTATAAATGCGAAAGTTACTCTGTCTGTCTGTCTGTCCGTCTTTCACGTCTAAACTACTAAACCGATTTTGATGAAGTTTCGTACAGAGATAGATTAGAGCCTGGGCAAGGACATAGGCTACATTATATCCCACAGTCAGGCACGATATAACCTGTAGTCCACGCGGGCGGAGCCGCGGGTAGAAAGCTAGTTACTTATATATCATGAAATATCACAAAGTGTGCGATAAAAACCATACTCGTTATGGATATAAGGTGCGTAATGTAAGAGTTTTGCGGACGACTGTCGCATGATTTGTGCGTCTCGCCGGGACGGAGGTCGAACCCGTGTCGATTGCACGTGTTAGCTCCAAACAGAAAAACTGGTTCACTTTTCAAAGAATTTATGGCTTGTACACTCTTACTGCGTACGTACGTGTATTTAATTCTTATTTTATTAATATATTAGAAAAGTAGGTTTCATATACTAGTTTGCGTTGAGTACATTTGTTTCAAAAATATTTGTCGCTATTGTGTGCAGTACTACAAACTTTAACTTTAAACTTTAAAGTTGAACCTAAATGTTAATGAATAAACAAGCTTTTTTCTCGCGACTTCAACTGCTTGGGAAAGTATATTTCAATCCATTTCTCCATTAGGACAAACTTACAATATTACAACTTTCACATTTGGTACGAATGTGTTGTGAAGTTCTGAATCAAATTAATTTATTAAAAGTTAATATTTAGGAGAAGAAAAATAAAAAGTTAAAGACTAATATTTCAAGGAGCAGCTACACTAATAAGATTGCATATAAACAGACAGTCACGGTGCCGCAAATCCGGACAAACGTGGCTTATTGAATAACTGCATGAATCACCTGCCATGCTCCACTGGACCCCCTCTCGCAACCCATACGTTCCCGAGTCTCGCAAGTTTTCACCGCCAAAATACACATGCAAAGCCAGCAATAAAGAATCCTTTTAATTTTAATCGAAGTAGGTTTTTGTAACGTTTACTATTTTATGTTGATTATACTAATCATCGAAACATGTTATACTACTACTGCTTATTTAAATTCGTTTCCAGGTGTTTAATTTTTTTAAGAGACCCAGTATTACATAATTAATTCCGTGCCAAAAATGTAAACAAAGGTATTGCCACTATAAAAGAATGTTTAACAAACCGACCACTGTGGATTATTGTGAAAAAAACTAGTTAGCATTTATTTTTATCACTTTTCTAAAACTTCTAAAACAACTATACACATTAAATCACACAGGTTTGTAAATAGCTGTACTAAACATTTCATTTGGTAAAAACATGTTTTTAGCGAAAATATACATATATGGTCTTAGCAATACCATAGTGGTTCATAGCATTCGGATTTTTTATAAGGTTTCCTTTTTTTCTGTACGAATCTTCCAGAGCTTTATGATAGAGCTACAAAAGCGATTTATATTGTTGTAATGTATGTTTTAGATTATTTAAACTTATACCTACTTACTCATATAATTTTTTTTTAAAGTAAACAGTTAATGGAAAATCTTTTTATAGTTTAAAGTAATTTCAAAAAGTAAATTAATTTTAGTAAAATATATTGACTTATGCTTGTGTTACACTTGATATTTATTTAAGACAATTTTTTATTCGTTTGAATACTTGCTTGTTAAGTTTAATTAATAATTATAAAACCTGAAACGAACGTCACAATACCATTATTCAGTACTAAATTCTTTGCAAATTAATAAAATTTAAATTAATTTATTCGATGAAAATGTTTTTGATAACTGGAATTTCACTTGGACAATGACATTTCTTTGTTCATATTTTTGGCACGGAAATACAAATTAGACTTTAGAGCTGTAAAAATTTTCACAAATGTCTGTTTTCTATTTTTACATTTTATTGAAATCTTCACAAGAGTTCAAAGCGTCGACGATGTTTGCGATAAAAAAAACGGTTTAGCGATTTCACTTTTCTATATCTATGGGATGTATGATGCTATAAGTGGCAGTTGGTTGGGATATGGTGGCAGTTCAATGAAAAATTTAATAATTAAATGTTTTTGAAATTTTTATATAAGAAGTTATTTTAAACGTATACTATTGTATATCAAAAAAAAAATCACAAATTTACTACAGAAAATAAAATTTGGAGTAGCAGTCGTCTCGGAGGATTTCCTACTGCATTTTCTCTCTGAATATTTTACCACCGCTTTCCGCTCCATGCTATGCTTTTTATCCGCTAATGCTATCGGCGACATGTGTCCTCGTATTGTCATGATCGTGAGTTCGATACATTGTTGGTCCACGTCATTTGCTTCACGCTTGGTTTGCGAAACCGTTGTGTAAATGTTTCTTAAGTTTTGGTATACAGGGCTTTAGGTAAATCTCTTTCAACCTCTCGGGTGGTTAATCAGTCCATGAAATGAACAACTTCCCCAAGGAACATAGGTCAAAATACGAAAAAAAATTTAAGTTCCCATACAAACTTCATCAGCATATAGCGCATTTTGTATGGGAGATCAAAAAATGTGAAATTGACACTAACGTACTATTGGATTAGCTACCGAGACACGTCAAATCAGCGCTCACATTCTGTGGACTTATCATACCGCTGAAACTTCTCCCGCCTTGAATGGCTCGCATCAGAATTTGTAAAGAGTCGACGTGTGCCGCATGCATATGTCCAGGCGCAGTTTTAACAGGGTACAGTATCCATAGTTGGTGCCAAATATGTAGGCGAGCGGCAGATATAAGTATTAGATTCTACGCTTCGATAGATACTTCACTTCATTGATTCGGCATAGCTAGACACGTTCATTCAAGAATATTTATTTTTCATTTTACAAATTAAAAATTTTCACTTGATAAGAACTTAAACCTAAGGTTAACAATATTTATTAAGCGTGTCAGTATAATATTCCATTCCAAGCCAAGTGATCCACGAATATTTAATGTTACTCAATAAACTTCGAATGATTTGCGTAAAACCGTTAAATTTTTTCAATATTTTATTTTATATTTAAAACCGAAATACTTAGGTAGTAATCAATCATAAAACAGTTGGTCCAGGAGATAATATTAACTGATTAAGATGTAAGTAAGTGGGTACATACAATGACCTTTACCAAAACAACAATAAATAACATTCACTCGATAAAACAATTTAGTAATTAATTCTACAACATTTTTACATATTTAAACGCAACATCTATTAGAACTCACAAATTGTTTAATGCAACTTAATAAAGCTATAATTCATTAAGATAGAATACTCTTCACATCTCCTAATACCAGTTTTTACTCAAATGAAAAAAATCTCGAGATTAAACAGTGAATTCGGTTGCGTCAACTTTCGAAACTCGGTTTAATATCCCGCGATGTACCAAGAAAAGCGATATACTAAGATCGGATCAGTTGACAAGTAGCTGTCAGGTACAGTCATCGTCTATGTTAATGTCAGAAATTCTATTTCGCAAGTAAGTTATTAATTGTTAAAAAAACATGTTTGAACAAGGATTTATTTAAGTTTTTTTTCGTATTATAGCGTATCTTTTCTTTGATTCCTGTTTTATGGAAGTGTGAAAAAAACAACTAGTCCGCCATATTGAATTTAGATTAACGGCACTAAGCTAACTATGCATTGTAATCCAAACTACACTATATGTATGCTATCGGTTGAGGGTAACTGAATTAAAATTATTTTGCAAGATTTGATCCAAACAAACACATATACAACTTACTATGAAAATCTACTTACCTTGCAAGTTAATTATAAGCTTGTAAGAACGATGCTTCGACTGAAATACTTCGTGTTTCAACCTCCTTTAATCTACTGTATCACACAGTACTGCGCATTCGCCCAGGCGTTATCTTTCAGCTTCTCCAGAAGTTTTCGAGCTGTTGAATGGCATGAACAGTTCTGTAAAAGCTGACAGTGCAGGAAGGAGACTTGCACAGATACAAATAAGTAGTAAAATGAGTAGAGGTGAGTTTGCGACTGTTCATTTCTGAAAATTCCGTATAAAAATCCATCTGCAGAAACATCAATTTATATCTGCATTTTGAAAGATTCTTCATTATCTAAGAAGAATCTTCAGTATTGCCATCCTTACTTATACTATAAATGTAAATGTAAGTTTGTTTGTGTATGTTTGCTTTCACGCCTAAACTACTGAATCGATTTTGATGAAATTTGATATAGAGATAGATTAGACCTTGATAAATGCTATAAGTTACATTTTATCCCACAGCTGGGCACGATATAACCTGTAGTCCAAACGGGCGGAGCCGCGGGTGGAAAGCTAGTTAGAAATAAAATTCTACATAGCCGATTTTTTACAGATTTTTACGATAAGTAGGTTAGTTGAAAAGATAATTAAGTAGGTAAGTAATTTTAAAGAAAACTAAAAATGCAATTAAGATAATTTACAAATAAATGTTATGGAAAAACAATATATAATTTAAGAGAAAAAACAAAATAATAATTTAATAATAAAAAAATTTAATGCAATTAATTTGTCCTGAAAATGTTCTCACCTGCTTTATCAAGTTAGTTTATCATCCATCCGAAACTTAGACAGCGGTTTATACCGATTTGAGTTAGTAGATAATTCTAGGAAAAGGATACTTTATTTGAAGTAAGTAAATCTGCGTGGAATAATTCTTATGAAACGTATAAGACTGAAATCTTCCAGTCTGTATGAAATGCGTACGTAGGAAAGGTTCCGGCGTATGACGTCGCAACGTCTCAATTGATCTGTGTCATTGCATACTATATACGATAACGACTCACCATTTAAGAATTTGAAACTGTATAAATACCAATTAGAGCTTACTGATACTGATAAAAAAATAATTATTTGAGACATTTAGCCCTTCAGGCATTCAGCCCTTAGTGTTTTTAACAATATTAACGTAATCTAGTGTTAAACAGAACAAATAAAATCGGCCAAGTGCGATTCGGACTCTATAAAAACCATCACCTCTATAAAAGCGGCAAAAAAATTACGTTTGTTGTATGGGAGCCCCCTTACATATTTCATTTATTCAACTTTTTAGTATTTGTTGTTATAGCAGAAACCGAAATACGTCATCTGTGAAAATTTCAATCTTGTAACTATCACAGTTCATGAGGTACAGCCTCGGACAGACTTTCTATAAAAACGAGCAAAAAAATCACTTTTTTGTATGGGAGCCCCCGGAACTGTTAATCCATAAAATACTATTTCTACCTACAGTGAGAACCAATACTTACGGTGTAATCTGTGTATTACGTATTTACTCAGTTTGTATTTGCCAATTAAATTAAGAGTATTAAAAAAAGTATCGAGTTTGACATGAAGTAATTACCACCTACACGTATCCCGGCGGCATCAGGTTCGTTGCTGTAGGTACAACGAGTTTTAATAATGACTATTATATTCTGCTTGATGGCATCAAGCAGGCGTAGGGCGTGGTAACTGATAATATACATACTTTAAATATATAATTATGTATACAGAGTGTTTCATAATAAATATTGTTTATTGTACAATAAAGGATTTACGTACATACATACATATCATCAGCCTGTATCAGTCCACTGCTGGACATAGGCCTCTCCTATGGCACGCCACTGAGCTCGGTCTTCAGCTCTCCTCCTCCAATCACTGCCCGCTACTTTACGAATATCGTCACCCCACCTAGTAACAGGGCGCCCTACGCTACGTTTGCCGATTCGTGGTCTCCATTCTAGAACTTTTCTGCCCCAACGGCCATCGGTTCTACGACAGATATGACCAGCCCACTGGCACTTAAGCTTGCTAACTCGCCGGGCTATGTCGATAACTTTGGTTTTCTGACGGATTATTTCGTTTCGAATCCGATCCCTCAAAGAAATACCGAGCATAGCCCTTTCCATAGCTCGCTGAGCGACCTTAAATTGGTGGACTAGTCTCACTGTGAGTGGCCACGTCTCGGCTCCGTATGTCATCACGGGTAGGACGCACTGATTGAAAACTTTCGTTTTCAGGCTTTGAGGTATGGGTGACGTGAAGACCCGGCGGAGTTTCCCAAACGCTGCCCAGCCCAGCTGTATCCGTCTCTTAGCTTCCCCATCGAAGTTGTTTTACCTACTCGGAGCATCTGTCCCAGGTACACATATTCAGAAACAACCTCGAGGGGGACTCCGTTTACCGCGACCGGCCCCGGGTCAACATGTTCGTTGAACATGACTTTGGTTTTATCCAAGTTCATCCGGAGCCCTATACGCTGAGACGCATTAGCTAGACTGTCCAGCATCCGTTGAAGATCCTGCAGCGTTTCAGCCATAATGACGATGTCGTCTGCAAATCGTAGGTGCGAGATGTGTTCACCGTTTATATTGATGCCGTACTCTTTCCAGTCCAGCATCTTGAACATATCCTCCAGAGCGTTAGTGAACAGTTTCGGTGATATGACATCACCCTGTCGCACTCCTCGACGCAGGTGGATATGTTCGGTCTGCTGATTCTGTATTTGGACGGTCATCGTTGCGGCTTCATAAAGACATCTCAGCACTTCGATGTATCGCCAGTCTACTTGGCATCGCTGCAGGGATTCCAGAACAGACCAGGTTTCGATTGTGTCAAAAGCCTTCTCATAGTCCACAAAAGCTAGACACAGGGGCCGATTGTACTCTTCAGTTTTCTGTACAACCTGGCGCACTGTGTGGATGTGGTCTATGGTTCCGTATCCACTACGAAATCCGGCCTGTTCGGGAGGTTGAAACTCGTCGAGTCTTCTCGCAAGACGATTCGTGATGACCCTTGAAAACAGCTTATATACGTGGCTCAAGAGCGATATCGGCCTGTAGTTTTTCAATAAGGTTTTGTCACCTTTCTTGAAAAACAAGATGACTACGCTCTTGTTCCACGCACGCGGAGTTCTCCCGGTAAAGAGAACGGTGTTAAATAGCTCCTGGAGCTCCCTCAGTACGGGAATTCCCCCTGCCTTAAGAAGCTCAGTTGTTATACCGTCCTCACCTGGGGCTTTTCCATTTTTAAGCTGTTCAAGGGTCAGCTCGATCTCGTTCAGGCTGATTTCGGGCAGGTCTTCTGTGAAGTGGCGTGTGAGGGTAGCTCGATGGTCGCTATTTCGAGATTCAGGTCGAGGTGCATAGGAGGCGTAGAGCTGGATGTAGAAGTTTTTAACTTCCGAGAGGATCTCCGGCTTTGAGGTGACCTTCATCCCCGTGGCTGTAGTCAACTTCGTCAGGTGGCTTCTCCCGAGTGACTGGACGAACACTTTCGACCCCCGGTTTTGCTCAATTGCTTTTTCAACCAAGAGCGTATTGAAAGCTCGGAGGTCACGTCGTACCAGTTTCGTGATTTGTTTGTTGAGCGCCCGGTGTTCTGACAAAGTTGACGGGGGATTTTCTCGTCTTTTACTCATTAGCTCTAAAGTCCCTCTCGAAAGTTTTGACTTCTTGCCTGTACGCCTCGTTTGGCAGAGCTTTGTGCCTTCCTCTCGAAGAGTGCTCAGTACTTGATCGAGCTTCTGGTCAACATCACCTGTGGTTTCAAAGGCAGCGAATCGGTTTTCCAGTTTTATCCGGAACAGTTCGGAGCCCATCACGGTTTGGAGCGTATTTGGTCGGAGCCTAGACTTCATCAAGCGGGTTCTTTCGCGTTTGAAATCGATATTCAGAGTGCCCCGGACAAGTCGGTGATCGCTTCCGGTTTTAAACCTAGCAATCACTGAGACATCTCTGAATATGCGCCTTTTATCCGTCATGATGAAGTCAATCTCATTTTTAGTTTGACCATAGGGGCTCTGCCACGTCCACTTCCTTTGGGGCTGTTTCTTGAAGAACGAGTTCATTATAAAGAGCCCCTCTTTTTCGAAGAAGTTAACAAGCATTTGCCCCCGGTCATTTCTGCTCCCATAACCATGCGGTCCAACTGAGCGTTCGCTGCCGGACTTTGTTCCCACTTTGGCGTTAAAATCTCCCATGACAACGTTGTAGTGGGCCCTGGAGGTGTTATGCAGGGCCTTTGATATGTCTTCGTAGAGAATCTCCACATCCTCATCCGAGTGTGTCGAAGTCGGTGCGTAGGCCTGCACGACTTTGAGGGTGTACCTTTCGGTCAGCTTAATAATTATGTACGCAACCCTTGTCGACACACTGGATACTTCGACAACGTTGTCAACGAGAGTTCTATGGACCAGAAACCCGACCCCGCCCTGGGAAAGTTGATCCCCTTCTCTGAAATACATAAGATGGCCCGATTCTAAGGTTACGGTGTCCTCTACCTCTCTTCGGACTTCACTTAGTCCCAGAACGCCCCATCTTATGCATTTCAGTTCCTCTTCCAACTGTAGAAGGTGCTCGTCGAGTCGCAGCGTGCGTCCGTTGTACGTAGCCAGGGTCAATTGTTCGTGGAGGTGGCGGCCTACCGTAACCCGGGGATTCTTAGCACCCCCTACCCCGCCGTAACCATGACCGCCGCCTTGGTCAGGAATAGCGGGGCGGCCGGGAACTGGGGGCCTTGGTAAATGTGTGCTTGCCATAAAAGGTTATGCCCATAATCGCCACGCTGGGCAATGCGGGTTGGCGATCGCAGAGCGTAGCTTCTCGCACCAGTGATACTGCTGCCCATCACTGGTCTGTTGCATTTAGCCACGCTATTTGAATGGATATACCGCCATTGTTTCGGTCGTCAGAGCCTCGTTCGTTGATCAGCAGGATGCACCACGAGCAGGAGAGGTTGACTTGGGGCACTGAGATAGTGAGCGTACCCCCTTACATCCCCATACATACATACAAATACTCAATTAAGAGAATATCCAAAAATTAAAAAAAAATGCTCAGCTCCATTACAAATGTATGTAAAAAAACCTGTTGGAGCCTTTAGGGATGTAATTACTGATTTTGAAGTTAATTAAAAAAAAAAGATTTACCTTTAGATTACAATTTTATTTAATTTTTTAAATTTTAAATTATTCAATAATTGCGAATATGGGAGCCCCCTTAAATATTTTTTAAATTCTGGTTTTTAGTATTTGTTGTTATAGGGCACAAAGAAATACCTCATCTGCGAAAATTTCAACTCTCTAACTATCACGGTTCATGAGATACAGCCTGGTGACAGACGGACGGACGGACGGACGGACGGACAGCGGAGCCTTAGTAATAGGGTCTCGTTTTCTCCCTTTGGGAACGGAACCCTAAAAAGATAATGTTAGGTGTCTTGTATGTATTTGTTTGTAACGTATAGCACAAAAACCCGTAGGTCTCGTACGTATTTAAGGTAAATGTTAGTAATTTATACTAGAAATAAACCCATAGCATTTTATTAATTACATGTATAAATAAATTTTGAGGTATTTATCTGATTAACCACTACTGTGCAGTTCTCATACGTGTCCACGAGGTAACTCTTCAAAGCCTTTGTTTGTCTTCACTTTGATTACCTGTTTTTGAACTTCATTACGTAGACGACATGTTTGCAGAAACTTTTGTTATTAGTTGACGGCTTCAGGAGTTCGTAACCAAATATTTTGGCTTCAAACTGTGTCATCAATGATTATGCACTTTCTTGTAGCTAGCCTTAAGGATATTATACCAAATTGTGATTCATTTCGCCCTTTTAATATAATTTCGACTTTTTTGTGATTCAGTCCGATTTAGATTTAACCCGCTTACAAATAAGTAGTTGACAAAAACTATCTCAGTAACGGAATACTGAAATAGTACACTATTTGTGCTCACATGTAAGTCTATTAGGTGTTATTTAATTACGCGTACTCACCACATCAAGTAGGCGGTGTGGTGTCTGTCTGTACTCCCACAAGGGGATCGCCGTCTCCGGCCTGTCTTAGCCGCATGAATCGAGAATTAATTAGTTATAGTCGCAACCGAGTATCCATCCAATGAATTTCACAATTAAAATTTTAGAAAATAAAATAAAATGCAAAGCTCGGTTTCTATAAAAACTAATCAGGGACAGCAAGACACCCTAAAAGTGCACGAAATGCGTAGGTACACTTCGTAACAAACGGGCGCAAAAACAGGATGGCGAAATAATTTGAATACGTAACGAATCGGAGGGTAACGTACGGTCGAACCATTCTTTAACTTACTCTCCTCCGGATAAAGAGCTAAACTTGTTTTTAAGGGATGACCGATCGTGGAAATTTATGTATCGCTAACACTGCCGGCGGCCGGGGTCGGCAAAAAGAGGTTTTTGCAAGGGTAGAGACAGGAAGATGGCAGATGGAACGAAGAATTATGCTCCCCGCAGGCTGATGAGGACAATGTGATTGTGAACTTTCGACGCTATGCAAACGTATTTTGTTGCCCGGCAACGACACCAACATTAATTTACGAATTTGACTGACCTATCCATATTGACATTAAGTTATTGAAGGCGAACCAACCAAGTATGTTTTTTGTTGGCAAAGGCAAGGTATTCACCACTACCAACTTTGTATAAACTTCGAGGAATGGTGCCTCACTTCAATATATTCAAATTGATTCATTGAGCACTGATTGATGGATGACCGGTTTGGGAAAATACTAGAGCTGAAAACATTGTAATAATAGTGGTACGTTTAGGTGTTCGATGTTGGCTCTATGTTCTGATAGGTCTGTTTAGATAGGGTTAGTGTATTTTATTGAAATACAAATGAGTGTTGGAGGAGCGCGGCGACCCGTGCGCAGTGTGTGCCTCGAATAAAAGGGCCACATTTAAATAATTTGCCTGCTGAACGGGTACAATTCTTCACATGGAGAGGCCTTAAATTTCACTATTTTACATACTAGGGATTATCATATCTGGGGGTGTCGAGGGGCCGGACTAGCCCCTACTTTTTGCGATCCGCACCCGACCTCTATCGGCCGTCTCCGAAATATTTAGTTGTTACTTTTTGTTAGGCGGCACGTGAGCGAATTCTTAATCATCGCAGGCTTTCTATTTCGTTTTTGTGAGAGCATTTAGTTAGTACTTTGAAAAGAGGTTATAATAGAAGGTATTTGTAGGCAAATTTAAATAATATCCCCGTGGGTTACATACATTCGTAGTTACATATTTATATGATTGTAGATCTGCACTAAATTGAAATTCGAGGTATAAATTTGCACAAGAAACAGAATACCAATTGGTAGACCTCACTTAACCCGTGTATTATATAGGTGCGGTATTATTGTTGGCGCTAACCGGCCAGACGAAGCCCCGCAACCCCTCGGCTGCTGAGGGGCTGAACTGATCGAAGGTGGGCGAATTAGCCCAACTCTAAAACCTCAATTAAGTCTCGTCTAGCGCGCATTCAGAACGACCACGTCCAATTATCGCGGAAGAACCTTTGTTTCGATTTCGAAACCGAGTCTCGGTTGTTTCGATACAAAATGAAGCTGTGAATGCATGATGGAACTAATTTATCTACGGTACTAGGTATTTCAATTTCAATACAATATTTTAAGAGGGTGATGCTGTGAAACGAAAATTTCAAAACGTTTTGTGATAAATTTTGTTTGCATGAGTTCTCAGAAAACTTTGGCACTCTATTTCATTTGGAATCGTAATTACACGCAAAGCTTGTCTACCGTTATTTTAACTTGACTAAACTATAGGGCAAAAAGAGCAAATCACGGTGCTATAATCATTCACCCCTTTATTCTAGAGGATGATCTTACAATTAGAGTCATAAAGACGTGTCGCGACAGCCCTCAGGCGATGACGGATGGCGGTGCGACAGTCATCGCCAAATGAACACCGAGCTAAGTGCGGAAATGTGTACACAATGTGACATTGGTGATGAGGAAATTGATGTAAGTAATACACCCTGCTTGTGTTTTATGATGGTTCCATTGAATGAACCAATTTTTATTTGCCAGAAAACTACCAGAAAATAAACAGACTTGCCATGTTTTAATTAGGTGACTTTAAATTACGAGTATAAAGCGAAACTTAAGAATGTGAAGCTAGGCTGCTTCACATTCGAAACTGAACAATTTTCCTGAAAGAATATAGGTCAAAAAGTGAAAAAAAAATCATTCGCATCTCCATACTAACTTTTTTTGAATTTGGTATGTTACTCGAGGAAAGTTGTTAAATTTCATGGGGAAATTCAACTTATAAAATTTCGCTAACTATAAATTAAATTATTTTTATTGTTCTGAGTTATTTGGGTCATAAAATGTTTTCCAGTATGATATTCACTTTTCAAAAAGAATTTTCAAAATTTTAGAAATGTTACTAGGACACGAAAATTGACTGTGCACTATATTAAAGATTACATTTGGATTTATCTATAAAAACAAGATTACATGAGTACCTAGTTCTGTAAAATCTGAGACATTACGCTATTGAACAATTTTATGGAGTGCCAAACTGTTAAAGGGACAGCCATAGTCCTAATGTTTTATAGTCAGGTGGCGATTAGATATCATTGTGTTATACATTGAGGAAGCTAACATGGGCGCGTGAGATGATTTTGTCATGACGATGTCGATCTGCCTGTTCCATACTCACGCTATGTGATAAAACATGTGGAACGAGATACATACGAAAAAATCATGTCATGCGTCCATGTTAGGTCTGATCTTCTCAAATGACATTCGTTTGGACCGGTAACTTTGTTGATTATAAGAAGCATGAAAAGTTTATGAAAAATTGCTTTCGCATGAAACTGCAATCCCGTATTAGAATCTAATTTCAATAACACCGTTCTCTCGCAATAGATTTTCTAACATTAGTGTCTAGTAATTAATTACATTTTTGCCGTCACGCCCCGCGGTGTTGCCAGCGCGCGGAATTCTCCTTGTAATTGGGAAATTTATTGCAAGGTGCACACCAAGGCGTGATGTTTCACTTTCTCACCAATGATTTATTGTCTTCCGAAACAATTTTAATTGCTCTCAGTGACACGGTGTAAACAACTATTCGATTAAGTTAATTCCATTATTTAAACGCAGCAATTAATCTAAAAGCACGATTTTAACTACATTGATGCTGTTTTCGGGAAGATTTTGTAGTAATTACTTAAAGCAGCGGTGGAACGGAAAAGTAGCTTGTGTTTTCAATACAAAATGTTGATCCAAACTTAACCTAATTTCGCATTATTAACACAGTAATCATACAAAACCATTGTTGTAAAATTAAGCAGCCACGAAAATGTCATTAAAAGTCAGGGTTAGAAAATAGGTACTCAATGTTAAACACTGCAAAATTCTGGCCACAAAAACAGCTTTTCAGAGTTGGTAATTATAATTAGAGGAGCGACCTCGGGCGATAAGATGTGCTATGGAGCATGAAATAAGGCCCTAGCAGGATCTAATATGGTGGTCCACGCGAGCAGTCATGCGTCGAGAGTGCGAAGTGCGCGGCTTTGCCTCTGCTTTGCCCACATGACGCCGCTAACTGGCTACTTTGCCTGCTCGAGTGTGTTTTATTTTTGCTTAGGGTGATGTGAGATTGCGCCGCTTACGTTTGTGTTTATTAGAGGGACGTGTCTTTTGGTTGTAAATGCATTAGTTAGCCTCTAGGTGTGTCGGAGTGTTATGGTCAATACATAGTTTACTGAAGCGTAGCTTTTATACATAATAAGACTTCGTTTCCTTCGGTGTTTCATATAATCTTTTGGCTTACATCATTACGTGAACTTTTGTGCCATATTTCAGTTTTCTAGGTCTAAGGTTTTGGGCTGTGCGTTGATGAGTCAGTGAGTCAGAACCTTCAATTTTATATAGGTACGTGTATTAAGATAAGGACCGTTCTTAAGTAAGTTCTACTGTAAATTATGCGAACTCTATCTATAGGTAAGTCCTTTATATCAGTTTGATGGGTAACGTAATAACTACTCAGACTAGACAATTTGCAATTTGAATTGCAGACCCCAACCAATACTCGTCTTGCCGACCATGCGTCTTGTGAAACGTATTTGTAAGACGGTAATATTATACAAACTTGAACCTTTATCATTTTATCCTTTCAGTTATCAATAATACCTATTTGATTTCATTGTTACTTGTAATCGAATATATTTCATTTAAATATGTTCTGTTTTAATGTTTTTTTTTTTATGATGAGAAGGGTTAACTTTTGACCTCAATCTTGACCAACGTCATGTATTTTTTGGTTGTATCGCTTTTATTTATTTTCAACTTAATTTATTGCCTATATCGAGCCCTGGAACCTATAAAGTTTGTTAGATATTCAATCCACTAAAGTGGCGATATCTAATCTAGAGGAAATAGTAAAGCAGGCATATAATAAACACAACGTTCTGTTTCATATTCCCAAGCATGTTTTATTTGTCAGTATACCCCTAGTTTTGTTTTTTGGCCAAAAAGTATTTGCAGAAAATTTTAAAACAACGCGAACTGAAAACAAATGTTAGTACATGGAAAAAATATTTTATTTTTCCACCGATCGGAAGAGGTTCAATAAGTCGGAAAATTTCTAGCAATCTTGTCCCACCATATCAGATACTGATTTATTCGTGAGCGAGCCGGCTAGGGTGGACGCGGCGTTTCTATCCAAAGACCATCTACCAATGTAACTTGACCTACCCCGCCATTCTGATGTACAGAAGTATGTAGACCTGGAAAGGATGTTAATAGTGATGTAGGTGTCAGATAAGATTGGTTGTCTTACATGGCCTTAGGAAACAAAGATCGCTCGACGGCCGATTGAGCATACCTCCCTGTAGTAACTTCCCTCCCATTTAACGCGAATCCAAGCAACAAAAGAGCTCGGGCGCGAAATAACAAAACTACCAATCCGTCGACTTCCGACGTATCAGAATAGGTTTCATTGTACGATCCTATTTGTATGCAGAAGAAATGACTACAACTTTTTATGTGAGTGTCTCTTACACTAGTTTGTAAATCCAGACGAGTCGTAAACCTAAGTTAAAGTTTTGCATTCGATTTTGTTACATCCGGTCAAATATAGAATCTATAGTTTTATTGCACTGTTCTTTATGACATAAAACATCATGATATTTTCTGTAAAATTATATAATACATCAACAAGTTTATTTTGCGTGTTCTACATAAAAGTTTATCAAAAAATATAAGATCAAAGTAGATTTTTTAAATTAATTAAGTTTCGTAGTGTTTACCCATATCAATGTTTTTAAAAAACTTTTTAATATAATTCCGGAACGCTCTTGACCACATATAAAAGACTGAAAATCATTAATATTTCATCGTTAGAGTATGTATTGTTTTGATTGTACGTACATAAACAATACAAATTATTACCCATGAAAAGTCATTCGTTCGTAAAAGTACCTATTCAACATCTCAATTCATATATTTAGATATTGTTTACCTTCTACCCAAAATTCTCAATAAAACAGCGGAGGGCCCTCTATTTGCAGTATTCTTAATAATTACTTCTTCCGATTTGTTTGCGAGCGAGGGGCGAAGTGAAAAGTGAATCCGGGCATCGGGGAGAGTCAATAAATAATAATACTAAATGCCCATCGGGTGACCGGCCGGGGTCCGGCGCGGGGCATTCTCATTACATCTTCGGAAATTGATCAAAATTAAATTTCACATATTATTTTTTATTTGTAACATTCAGATTTTTAAGTAAAAAAGTACATTTACATTTGCAGATTTTTTGGGTAATTAAAGATACTTTTACATATCTTTTTGGAGGCTGATATCTAGATATGATATACAATTAGGTATAATAATTATGACAATGTCGAGTTTTAAGTTCTGCATTTTCTGTAATATCACTTCAAAAAAAAGGAGGAGGTTCTCAATTCGGGTGAATATTTTTTTTATTGTCAAACTACACGATCTGTGATTCAAAGTTACTAAAATAACTAATTAATATAACTGCAGCTGTCCCCTTTGATCAACAAATACGCTGTAGTACCGGATAAGAAATGTAGTCTCCAATGGCAGAGTCGAGTTAGGAATGAACCGCAGACGCTAATTATTTAGGATCTATTTTGTTAGGACACGACGTCCCCTGGTTTGCATGTTTGGGTCAACTCACTTCCACTCCATTGGCTGACGTTTTCGCTTTTAATAACTATAGCATTTGAATGCAGTGTTTGGGATTTAACCGTAGAGCCATCTGCTCTATTTCAAATCTTCCCAGAGTCCTTCAACAAACTTATACATATGGGAAGAGCTAAAAGCTTTTGGGTGATTTTGCGGTGATTTTTCACTTACGTTGCTGGTGTAAAAGTTAACGCAATAATCGGAAAATTAGTTTTATTAACACAACATGCGATTTTGATAAAAATGAATACAGTTAATTAGTCTAGGAAAAATTTTGCAAAAACGAAAATCTTTTAAATATCTAAAAGCCGCGTAAGTAAATTAAATGCTTTCGACGAGGGAATAAGATAGCCGTATTCAAAATCTTAAGATAGATTTTCGGACTGAAAATTACTCGCAAAATTTTCTAATAAAATCACACAATTTTCAAAAGTACTAATTTTTGTAAAAAGAAACCAGTTCTTAAATCTTGATGGAGCAATATAAATATACTACAAAGACGGCTCCACCTGTGGAGAATTACTCGGTCGTTACACGGTTGGATACCTCAGGGGGCGGTTGTAGGACCGCTATCTTTTAAACTGCGCATTGCGGGAACCTATCGCGACGAGTCTTCTCTGCAAATTACTGTACCATCTTTTGAATTAAAATCTGGAAGGAATAGTTGCATGCTAAGATTGGAACTACACTACGACATAATTATGTTGGGGCAGATAAGTAGCTAAAAAACAATAGCATGGGTTTTTGTCATAATATTATTATAAAGCAAGAAGATTCTATGTTATTTTTTTATCAGCCCAGTCAAAATTTTGTTCAAATTCAGCAAGAGCACAAAATTTAAAACTACTGGATGTTCTATCCAATAAATAAAGATAAAAAGATAAAAATACAACGCCTTCGCAATTCAGTAAAACAATCGTGCTTAGGATGAGTCGTAAAGAATAGACGGGCCGGGGAAGTTTTCCCATGGAAGACATAAATTGGGTTCGGAACCAGATCACGTAACGGTTAAGAGTTCACAAAACTGGGCCATAAATCCGCCGCGGAGGTGCGCAGGAGACAAACGACGCACGACCCGGCCAACATACTTTCAATTATCAAGATATCGTTCTTCCTGTGTATTTATTTGAAAGTATGGTTGTCCCGTAATATGTCTTTAGAAAATCGGTGTTCCGAAGGAATAATAGTAAGTATGTAATTCTTGAGGAGTTGATGCTGTGGGTTTTGTATTTCAGTTTAGATCTGTTTTGGATGATTGCTGGCTCGGATCAAAGTTAAAAACAAGGTTAATTATATCTTTTGATTTCTTCTCTTGTTTTCTTTGTTTTTTTCTGTCCGAAAAATTATTGTGATATATTTGGGCCTAAGTGCACACCGATATTACTCAACCAACAATAAAAATAGTCTTAGCTCCCCTGTCAACAATTAATGAAGAAATCTTACTCGTACCAATGTAATCATTGTAAAACAGTAAATTTTTATAGAATTAGTAGGTCTCTGTACCTTTTACGAGGCCCCCATTTTACTGTCATTCCAATACATCAGCCATTCTATTAGAAAGCCTTAAATTTGGAGTCCGCTAGATATAGGGTAGGCAGTGAAGTGAGAAGCGAAAACCCAGCAGCTGGCGCTAAACCTCTACAGAGCATAAAAATGTCAGCTAATTCACGTAAATAGCTGCTCCAGGCTCTACAGCCCATATTAATTTTAAGACCTTTCTGAACTGTGATCTTGGATCTTGGACAGCCGTAAAAGTTTTTAACGATTAATTTTATAGCTTATTATTGAGACAGAATGTCTGCGTAATATCAGTGCCTTAATTTAGGACTAACCTTTTTTATTGAAAAGACGTCGATGTGGTATTTTCCATACCTTAACCGTTAATTTAAGATTTTAACCGCAAGAGCAAAAAAATTTGAAATGTGTGTGCATTTGCAACGTGTGGTGAAAACCATACAAAAAAAACATGTAGAAATTTCTTGACAAAAATTAGCTTCATCGACCATTCAATACTCCTAATAACCGCACAATAATCTTAATACAACCCCTATTAAGGCCCAACGTCAGCGCGTCTAGTAGCAAGCCTTAGGAAATCCCATTTCACGCGCCTAATACAGCTCCTTGTTTGGTTATATTCCAGTTACATTATACAGGCTGGAAGAAATACATCTTGAGCGAATTTATATTAGACATGTTATTTTAACAAAGCTATCTAGTTAGTTATATGCCAAGTTAGTTATATGACTCTTTTTTAACCCACGACGAAAAAAGAGTGGTGTTTTTAAGTTTGACGAATGAACTGGTTTTGATGTTTTTTTTTTTGCTTGAAAGCTAACGTGGTCGAGATGGTTAATAGCTATGTTTATCAAATTTGGTTCAGTCGTTTAAATGTTACTGCATTTTAGGGGTAATACAACATTTTCAATTCAAAGTTATATTTACTAGAGTCAAAATAAAGGTCTCATTTTTAATAAATTCCAGGCGAACTTGCGATATCCTCAACCATCTGAGCTAGATTGTGGTCAAGAGCGAACCCATTCTTTATCTGTTATTGTTATACACCTTGCCTTACCTACAACGAATGTTTTTTTTTTCTTTTCGCGATCCGGTCATAGCAAAATTGAAGACATTGTGTAAGGAACAAAAGAAGAAATAACTAGGCCTCTACATGGGATCGGAGCAGATAATAAGTTAAGCCTCATGAAACCTTTTCTATGTGATCAATAATTGATAAGTGATACCTAATCCTTTAGTTTAGACCATTTATAACTATACAGTATTTTGCGTTTGAAACACCCTGTATCGACAAGCTACGTTATATAGTTAGTTAGTCCCTATAGTCAGGGCTATATTTAGAAGGTCGGAGGCAATCTAAGAGGCATTCAGCCTTGGGAGCCGACGACAAGTCAGCGGCGGTGCCCCACGTAGGTTTTGGTATCCCAAGGGGTTTTTACGGACGTAATAGAGATGATTTCTGGATATGGTATTTAGAATAAATTGTATTTTATATTAAAGCTGTTGATTCATAGCTTCGCGTTTAATTTGTACTTACTTGAATTTAGTTTTACCAAAAACTTTGACTAAATTATCCGCAGTTTTGCAAATTCAAATATTTTGAGATATTAAAATAGAAAAAAAATAAAAAAGATATTCAAACAATTTTCACAATCTTGTACAAAATTAAGAAACTTTGACTTCAGATAGTACCTTATCCAAAAGATATCTACGTAACACATCTTCAGTACTTAAGGGCCACCCTGTCTCATTATTTACGAAGGGCCGATGGGCTGAAGTGTGTGACAAGCGGCACGTTCGTCCGCTAACGAGACGCTTTGTGACCATCTCTCCACTGACCACACTCTTGTTGATTTTTTTTAATGGACAAATTATATTTGCGCCAAAATCCCAAAGGAGTCACCTCGCGTGGCATTGTGAAAAGAGGTTTCCTTACTTCACCTTTTAAAGCCAAGGGGACACGCGATCGCATGCGATGTAAGCGGCGGGTTTAGAGAATTGACGAGCGTTTAGAAAGTTTTCGAGGAAATTTAAAGCTGGCTTTAAGCGATCAAGGCGATAGAACTCCTGCACTGACTTGAAAAGATGAACTCGTGATCCGTTTACCAACGCCTATCTACTCACGTGCTAATGAACTGACGCTTATAAAACGATCGTAACTGAACGTGTCACAGACTGAATTTAATAGTCTAACACAAAGGCAAAGTGATATATCAAAGTAGTATATCATAATTCATATCCCGACGCAAACATAAAATCACACTCAGACCTTTCTGTTCGTACTCCTATAAAATCGAGCAGACTCTGCGAAACCGTTTTCCTCCGATTTGCTCTCACAATAGCTCATTTGTTATAACCTGATAGCGTAGCGTTATTACCGCCAAACAAATTGAGTCGAGCCTTCGCCACCTCAGACTAATGTAATTCCGGAGTGCGCGCGCCCAAGAATAGATATTTAGAGTGGATTGTTTTCGACAGACCGTAATGAAACTCTGATGCCGGGGCCCAAATCAGTTTCGGAGGTGAGCGCGCCGCAGGGGAGGCTACATTGTAATAAGACGTGGAATAACCTAAAATAAACCGGCGACTAGTGGCGTGGAGATGGACACGGGAGGCGGCGGCGGCTGCGGCGCGGGGCGGCCCCTTACTGCTTAATTTGCCTACCGTAATTACTGTCCTCTCGGGTTGGGGAAGGACCTCGGGGCTCGACCCGCCGTCTTCCAGGTTATATTGCACTGTGCGGGCGCCGCGTGTGTGCTTAGCAAATACTACTACCCCGGTCGTTAAGTATGAATACGGGTGTGGACAAAATGTATTAGCTTAGGCTGAGATTCGGACCGTGTTTGCGTAGCGATGATAGATTTATAGTAATTGTGTTATTAACGTTATGGGGTAAGGGTTTTACGAGACTTAAGTAATGAAGGCTTTTACCTAATGCAGGGATTTATAGAGAATTTGCACACGTGGTGCGCACTGACTAATCAAGTTAGTTTGTTCGGAGCGTGGACTGGTGGATAAGGTGTGTTATGTGACTCTGGCGAACTTGTTTATTATACTGCGCGGCTGTTTACCTGCTCGACACAATTCTAGAGTTCTCAACCTAACGAACGTCGTTAACTAGAATAATACTTATTTATTTTTGAAGTTACTCCTCAGAGTCAGTAACGAGTAAAAATGCAAAAACTTTGCAACTCATAATGATGAGGACATACTTTCTTTTGTTTTGGCGTGAGCACCAATTGAATAAAACATTTATGTCAATGGAGTCCATTAGGGTTCCACGAAGTTCGGGAGTTTTTAATGCCCGCGTGTATTGGTCCCCGCTTGTTGCCACACCAAACAAAAGCTATAGCCCCGAATTGATATTGGATTTTCGCTCTGCTTCCTTATGGTGATTCAATTAATAAAAACCACAAGAACCTCACCAGCGAGACAAATTTAATTTTTTTACGTCCATACGTCAGGCGGAAATAACTCCAATTTCTAAAACATAATTAACACTTTTACGACGGCGGTTACTGGGGATCATCCCGTAATAACCTTGTTAACCCTGGCACACCGAGCGAGTTGGCTAGCCTTTTAACGGCCTTGTACATGGACATTAATCCGAAAGCTATCGGCCTTTGTCCTTTTCCCTCTGCACTGTTGTGGGATGTTTTGTCCCTCGCGTCTCTGCGGGTCTAGTCCGGGGACCCGTGCCTTTTAGTGTGAGGTTTTCACTCGCCTTAACGAAGGGAAGCAGAGCAAAGGTCGTCATTAGGGCAAGCGCGGTGTAAACAAGGTCCGAAGCGCCCGCTAATGGCCAATTCGTGCGTCCTTCTCGAGGTGACCCCGAGTCCGTCTCAGGCCGCCGCCGTAAATGGGCTTTTAATTGCAATTTTGATAGAACGCTCCCGGATTAGTTTTGTCGTGTTTCGGTTTATATCTGTGTAGTTAGTTAAACGTTGTAAATTTTGAAAGGCACCCTCTCAGCTTCTTACATTGGCGTATTAACACAATTTGTAATCAATCTTTATTGCAGCAGCGCGGTGCGGTATGGTGTCTGACTGTCGCGTCACCGCAGCCTGTCGCGCGACACGTGTTTGTCGCGGCGAGTGTTCCCGCTCTTGTTCGGATGTGAAATTTAATTTCCGCTATGCGGGAATCTGTCAGCGGGGCGGGGGTGGAGGGAGCCCGCGAAGAAATATGCCCCGCTCTAAACTTTGTCAATTTATTTGTGGAGCGAAATTAACTCGATCCAATCTGCGGGCGTCGCCGGGCGACCTGCGTGCTGATACCGAGCACCAGCCTCGTCATATTTCCGCTGCGGAAAGCAATGCAGGAAAAGGTGAGCACTGACAAGCCTTCTACAGATAAATGGAAAAACAAAATGGAAATATCGACGCAGACTTGTGAAATAACTCCGTCGTAGCACTTGCTACGATACTTCTTAGCAACACAAATGCTACGAAAGTCGCTATTTAGTACCATTTTGTATTTAGTACCATCAGCCAAGTTTCGTACACAATAAATTAAACCAAATTTCAGAAATCTACTCCAATACTTATTGAGTGTAAAAATTTGCAACAAATTGAAGTGAGAATCAGTCTTACACACAGATTGAGGAACTTTTGGAATAAAGTAGAGAGCACGGCGTTACTAAAGTTCATGTTATTATACAAATTATATTCAATCAATCAATATTATTTATTTGCGTAAAACATGGTATAATACAGATGGTCATATTAAATATCTAGGCACAGTCATGTTATGCTGGTCAAATAATCAGAATGCAAAGTGTAAATTATAATAATAATTAAAGTGAAGATTATAAATTACACACACATGTCAAAATAATTCAAATAGTAATTAAAATAAAAAGATGCTATATTTCACTAGAATTCCGCACGGGACTTCGTCCCCGTGGGAATCCGGAAAAATTATGTAGCCTATGTTACTCAGGAATTTTTGAAGTAGCTTTTAAGTTTATTCGTTACATATAAAAATACAAACCCTTCCTCTTTATAATATTAGTATAGATTGATATACGTATCATACTCACACACACACTCATTTCCACACAGACACAAATACGCGCACACGGCCTTCAACATAATTTCCTTTCTTTATTTTTATCTTTGTCTTCTTAACAAGTAAAGATGTTTAAACTTAACCTTTATCTAAACACTTAACTATTAATTATTTATGTTTATTTTGTCTAAGAAAGAGAGGTGCTTCCTGTAAGGAGAGACTACCTAATGAGAGAAAGCTGTTATTTATCAAGAGAAATAAACTTTATTTATTTTTATCAGTCTTCTCATTTTTTGAGTTATCAACAAATTAATTTGCTTCGTCTAATCACCTACGCTTATGCCTCACTAGAAGTTCACGATGGCAATTTCATTTTTAAATTAGAGAGGTACCCGTCCGTGGCCAAGTAAAAATACGTATTTGCAACTTCGTTATCCATATCACGGGGTCGGAAGTCTCCGGAGAGTGCGTTATTAAAATATATTGTGCACACACCTTCATTTTCGCGCCGAGTAAGAGCAAATAAATTAGTTATGCCCAATATTTTCACCCTAAATGTTATTCGAACGGGAGAGTATGAGTATGCGGAAATTGGGAGGGCATATTTATCGGGTTGGTTTTATCTGAGGATCGGTCCCTTCATTTCGGCATTCTTATAATATGGTGCAGAAATGTGGGAAGCCTGCGGATTTGCATACAGACGCCTCGTTCACAGGTGACGCCGTAATTACATTCGAGAAGTTCCGGAGAAAGTTTATGTAAATAATGCACTCGCTTTATGGAAAACCGAAACAATTATAACTTGGCTTGGAGGTTAACTTAAAAAAAAATCTTCACAAAAATATAAACTTTGACTTTTCGTTACATTTTTATACTTATTATAGAAAAAAGTATTTAATTATTTTATGTATTCGTAAGAAAGAAAGGGATGAAATTAAGGTATAATTTAAATTCACTGTTCAACTATGTTTATAAATATAAAAGCAAGATTATAATTCAGGTTTAAAAAAGTAAAAGTAACAATAAATAAGTACTTATGACTACTAAGTATGACTTGGTAGAGACATATACCCTTAAAAAACAAATAAACAATGATTACAAAATCTGTACCTCGCATACCTCATTAAAACCATAAACACTTTAAATACAAACAAATTCTTGAAAACCCAAATATTTGTTCGCTATTCGAGCTAGCGCGAAACTGTTAAACGAAACATTTCAAACGCGACTAATGAACCTACACGCTTATTAAAACCAAATATTGACTGGCAAATTAATAAATACCGTCTTCTTTTGAACACAACGCCGCATCTTTAATTACGGCTTAAATAAACAGTGTGTTTAGTATATTTAAACGGGGACGTATCTTTGCATACGTCTAAATGAAAGCTGAAGAAATCCTCAAGAAACTACTTATGGGAAGGTTTTCGTATTTGCGTATGCGGAGGAGATAAACAAACGACGTGCAAGGACCTCGTAGGTATGGAATAGCGTTAAAGTAAAATTGTATTCCCTTTTAAATAAATTTTAAGATTTTTTGCATGTAACTGTAACTTATCGTCAAATTGCGGTCAAGAGTTAACCCTTCTCATAATAAAATAATAATGAAAAAGCAAGTGCCCAAAAAGTAAAAAAACCTTTCTCACGACGACGTGTCGTTTGTCGTTACTTGTAAACTTGGTTCCACGTTCTATTCAAAGTAATGTTAGTTACTAAGTCCACTAAGATAGCTAGCTACTCTTTCTAAGCTAGATTTTCCAAAAAAAATTTAACAATGTACTTAGATCAAAATGGTGTTAAGAGTAGGTACTCGAATCCGAAGAGCATGTATGAAGCGAATTATGAACGTAGAAGAAGCGAAAGAGGTGTATTTGGATCGTAGCAGAAAGCAATCTGTGGTCTCTGCCTACCCCAATGGGACAAAGGTGTGAGCTTATGTATGTATGTATATTTTTACAAAAAACTTAATATAGCAGCTTAAGTAAATATTTAAATAAGTCTTTTCATAAACTGAACAAAAGTTAATTTCCTGGCCGGTGTACAAGTGTGTCAAATTCTTATCACTTCCAGCAACTCTATTCTGGATTGAAGAGTTGCAAAGTTGGCTCGACAAAGGCCTCGAGAGGAAACCATTATGGCTCTCAACGTCGGAGGCATCGCGGCCGCTTCATTAGAGGGAAGTAAGTACCTAGATAATCTTGTGTGCTAGTAGGTCTTGGAAAGAAATGAATTGTGTTTTGTTGATAATTGAAACATTTTTAAATTAACAAAAAAGTTGAGACTCGTTCATACAATCATCAACGCTTAGGCCAAAAATAAATAATTTTAGGCAAGGAAAAATGTTCGGCGCGAACATTCGGGTTCGTGTTTTTTTTGCACTAAAATTATTTGTGAATACGATGGGTAAGCATTTTAAGATGCTTTGGTCAAACTTCAAAACCTAAATAGCTGAAATTTTGCAAATGAATTCCTTTACAAGAAAAAAATCCTAGTTCCAATATCGTTTCAGTTCCAACGTTGAACAATTCCGTCGCTTGATTTTTTCCACTGTTTCCGCTTTTTTTTCATATCACACCGTTTCTGCGATATGCATTTATTTTTAGATAATTATTACACGTAAAATGTGGAGTTTTTTTACGTGTGTCCACATTAAATAGTCTATGCAATTCTAGCTCATCCCAGTCCGATTATTCTGTAGTAAGATATATGCACCGTGTAAATTACTGGGGGTATTTCTTCATTCTGTTGTTCTTGTATTGGTGAAGATAAGAACGTGTTTTAGAATATTATTATGTGACGTGCATAAAAACATTCATTTCCGAGCGTAGTCACGCTAGCCTGGACTATACGTTATACTATATCGCGTGGGTTCAGAAGTGTTTTGGTAGCCTATGTCTTTCTTCAGGGTTTCAGCTATCTTCTTACAAAATTAGGCAGTGGCGTAATAGATAGACAGTCTTTCATATCTATACATTTAGATTTCCTTATTTTATTAACCCCCGACACAAAAGAGGGGGGTTATAAGTTTAACATGTTTGTCTGTGTATCTTTCTGTGGTATCGTAGCTCCCAAACAGATGAACCGATTTTCGTTTAGTTTTTTTTTGTCATAGATAATTTTATCCCGAGTTTATCTTAGCCATGTTTCATGAAAATCTGTTCAGCCGTTTGAAGATCATCAGCTCTTTTCTAGTTGATGAGGGGATCTGACTAACTTCCTCATGTCCGATCGATTCGAAATTTGGCACCATGTTACTTCAATGATATTGAAAGTATATGGTAAGGTAACCATGACCTGATGAGCCGTTTGAAGTTCATCAGCTCTTTAATAGTTGATGAGGGGGTCTGACTACCTTCTATATGTCCTATCGATTCTAAATTTGGTACCGTATTACTTTAATGATATTGAAAGAACATGGTAAGGTAACCATGACTTTTAAATATGACATGTTAGGGTAAGGTTTAGATTTCGAAGGTGGGTATTTAAACGGGATCCTACCGGGACCTACTTTAAAAAGGACAAAATAAAGTAAAATATAAAAATTTTAAAACCCCCCGACACAAAAAATAAACTCTAAAAACTAACAAATAATAATTTAAACCTATTATAATTATTATCGTCACATATATTATGTAAGTTCAAATATTTTTATTTTCCAAGCGACGTCGTGAGAAAACGGTGTAGTCGCAGATTGCAACAAAAGAATTTAATCTGAAAAATTCGCAAAATCGACACAACCGTCAACGTCCTGATTGTCAGCGGTCCCCCGACGCGACGACGCTTGGAAAATATAAATATTTGAGCTTACATAATTATGTGACGATGATAATTATAATAGGTTTAAATTATTATTTGTTAGTTTTTAGAGTTTAATTTTTTGTGTCGGGGGGTTTTTAAATTTTTAAATTTTACTTTTATATTGCATTTGTTTGAAAGCTTTTGTGAAAAGTGAGCTAAACTTTGAATAAGAAACCTTATATGTTTTGCACTACAATGCCTTGGGGTCTGAAGTAAAAAAAAATACTGCTCTGCCCAAAAAAATTCACATTTTTACAAAAATCTGCTTCGATTTATACTTCCTTTCTTCTTCGTGCCAACTCTCTTGTACGACTAATAATAGCATATAAACAATTTGCTGACGTCACACGTAATATGACATAAGGCCCCCTCCACACTACCGCTAATTGCGAGCGGCGGGCGCGGCGGCAATGAGCGGTCGCGCGCGTCTTATTAGACACGTAGAAGCGCGTGCCATCTTGTCGTCACATGTGAGCAGCTGTGGGAAATTGCAAGAAGATGAGAAATTGCAAGAAGATCTAGCAAAAACGGTTCAACCTCATGAATACTGCTTTTTTATCGTGTCAGCTCGAACTTTTCTCCACACTGTGGTAGATTTTAACGTTATTTAAGATTTTACAGATGTGTTGCGCAAGTTCTCGATGCCATACGATATCTCTTACTATTAATATTTGTTAAGTAATCAAACGTATATCTTAGATGATTTTAACAGCTCACAAGTCAATATCCTTACTAATAACATAAGTGATTGCAACATATTATTACATAAGTTATTAGTAAGGATATGTGTTTGATAGTTTTTTCTTCACGTCGTAACTGAGCAACGGATCGACCTTGTTATTGCAGAGGCATAGTTGGAGAACTGGAGTGTTATATTCTCAACTTTTCCACCGGCAGGAAGTCGCGGGCGAAAAGCTAGTATAACAAATAAAAGGTCCGTGAAAATTTTGAAATGTCACAAGCAATCGTCAAAATACTTGAGCGATCAAGGGTCCTAAGGCGAGAGCCTTGGCGCGTCAGTCACGTAACCCCCGCAGATGGGAAATCGATGTCATTATGATAGATTATCCGTTGGGGCGACGTATGCCTCTGATTGGCTTTGTTAGCGATGCCCGTCTTCGGCACCTGAGGGTGCACTCCATCGCTCGAGCGACTAATTTGACAGATCGATGGTCGCGCGAGGTGTGAGATGACCTTAATGACTTGGCCGAACTCGATGGCCCATTTGTGTGGAGAAGACCGATGACATTTTGGTATTTGACGTCGCAAATGTATCTCTATTTCATAACATTCCTTGAAAATGTGTCTAAGAAGATGTAAACTCCTATGTCATTAAACCTAGAAGGCTAGTTGTAATTTTTTCTAGTCTCGTTCTGCATGTCTCACTTACTCGAAGACTTTTATACCTACACCTAGTAAGGAGAAACTGATAGAGGATATTTTTCACTCGAACAAAGTTGCGGGCAAAAAGATGGGGCAATCCCACAGAAGAAATAGAGCTGATCAGGAGCGCTTGGAGTGGGTCACATTGTTGCCTATTTTCTGGCTTTAGATCACTTAAAGATACATCCATATTTCTGTAGTCTAAACTTAATACTTCCGAGCATCAAGTATAACGCAATAGAGAGGTACTAAGTCCTCACATCCGATGAAGACTTACCAGATGCCCTGTTTTTTTTATTAGATAAAACTATTTGGCGATTTTTATAAGGTTTTTCATTTGCCTACATTCTGAGCTATTGTAATTACTCGTACATCTGCTTACTCCGACAGGAGCTATTTAGGCCAGTATTTCCCAAACTATGGGTCGCGACCCACTGGTGGGTCGCGAGAAGATTTTAGATGGGTCGCGGTGGTAACACCAAAAAACGTGTGGTTCGGTCAGCATCCACACGTCGTGTGTAACTCAGCTCAGCCTACACGGTGGCGGCGGCGCGCCAGCGGGGCAGCGCGCGGGCGGCGGTGGAGAATGCAACTAGCCAATGAGGGATTTTCTTTTTATTTATTTTTTATTTTTCCTCAAGCGCCGGATAGACGGCGCTAAACTAGGTACGTTACTGCAACAACGTAAAGATACCATATCCTTTAACAAATTTTTAGGTCGAGGTGGGTCGCCAAATTTGGACTATTATTTTGGTGAGTCGCCGCCTAGTCAACTTTGGGAACCACTGATATAGGCGTATGTATATCTATACTAATATAATAAAGAGGAAAGGTTTGATTGTTTGTTTGCATTGAATAAGCTCCGAAACTACTGGACCAATTTGAAAAATTCTTTTACCATTAGAAAGCTACATTATCCCCGATGGACATAGGCTACATAATTTATGCGAATTCCCACGGGAACGAAGTCCCGAACGGAATACTATTGTATGTATATTTGTTATGGTAAGAGACTGCAGCGAAATATTTTTCTTAAATTACGGATAAGCATTAAGGCAAAAATAAATAAAGAGCATCAACCCTTCGTACGAGTACTTAACATGAATTTCTTTATTTCAAAAGCACAATAATATATTCTTATGATGAAACATAACAATCACGTAACGCTTGATTTCATGCAAATTACGACATACGGAAACGGAAAATTTGTTCCGTGTGTAAGATACTTCAAATTCACCCTAAAACCACCCTTTATTTTGCTCAAAAGGATGGTATCCCCGTAATGAACCTAGTTCAGCCCATGAGGTGCATAATATTACGTGATGTGCAAAGTGTCTTCACATATTACAGCCATAGAATCGCAATTGCTACATTTTACCACAGAATCGGGGAGCTTAAAACTTCCGAAATTTATTTCTAAAATAATCATAATACTGTAAGTAAGATAAAGTTAATTGCAGGCTTTGATAAACAAGCTTCTGAATAAATACTGCTGTTAGCTTCAAGGTGCAAGTGTAAATACTATTTTCAGAATATTCTCGAAATGCTACTCATCACGAAAATTAAAGCGGACGAGCGCAAACTGAAAGTTGCAGTTGCAGCTATTTATCCAACGTGTGTGATGCACAAAACTGTAGATTGCAACATGCATTAGCTGGCATTAAATTTGTAATTGCGTGAATTTTAACAAGGTTCTGCTTAGTACGTCTTATATTTTTAGGAGAACTACTTAAGCTGTTGTAGATATTTATAGCTGTGAAGGCTCTGAAGGCTGTCTCTATGCATGCATCGTGAACACTCGGAAAACACCCAATTGGCTTCTTTTGCAATCGGTATATTATATAGAGCGTGACAGTCTGTTGATGGAAATATTTTTATTAGAAGGATTCATGTTTTCGTTTTAGTTTTGTATGAGCATGACATATCTTGAATAAAATATCACTGTGTGATGGTGATATATCAATGATTTTACAGAAGATTAGAAAATTCTAAATTATGTATTTCATTAAAAATATCTCAATGTTTTCGGAGCTTAAACACATCGCTGTAACCGACAAATTAGATACTCTACAGTCTACATTGTTTTTATCACTCTTTATTGTCTAGAATAAAGATATTATGATATTTTTTTATTAACAGTTTAGGACTGGAATCCTTTCACGTGCAAGAAAAACTTAAAATGTACCAGCTGCCAATTCTTCCCAATCGAACTGTAAAAGTCAACAAGGAGACGCGAGTCAATAAGGAACCTCTCGAAACTATTCATCAACGTTTCATCTATAATAACTGTCACAATTTATGTCAAACGTAGTATCACGTGGTTCTAGATCTACTGAAGGTTTACCTTCCCCAATGGCGATTAGAGGCGTGAGCGTACGAGTATATTTTTTTAATGATAATTTATGAATCTGAATTGTAAAAAAAACATGTTTGTTTAATACATTCTGAGTTATTAAGGGGTTGATAGTGGCTCCAAATGGTCCGTGTAATATTACACTTGGTGCGTTGCTCACCAGTTTCTTTGAACTTGGCTTGCCACGCTTCCGCGTGTCTAGATATGCTATGAATGTAAAATGTAAGGGTGTTAACCTATTCGCCCACGGTGGAACAGCTAGTGCCCCGTGTGTAGCATCTCGACAGCCTTACGAGGGCAAATTAAGCGCATTTCATCTCGCCGTTTTACAGAGCATGTCACTGTCAGCCTCCGTCGGTTTATTAACTTTTTGCTAATTAGACAGGCTGGCTCGTAGTATGTTGGCATTTTTAATTATGAGCTATAATTTCGTCTGACGTGTTGCACAGGGCATTTATTCCGCTAATGAGTGGTGTCTCAATGGTGGTGAATAGAAAATGGTGTAACTAATGAAATTTTATACAATTGATAACAGCTCCTTGACTAGCAGCTCCACCGCTAACTGAATGTTAAATTGCTAAGTATTTCGCAACTTCACTTTCAGTTGGCAGTGGTGCTGCTGATCTTGGTGGCTGTTATCAAGTGCATTTGGTATGGATAGTTTGAAATTTCGCCACCTAAACAGATAAAATGGCCACCATTGATATTGCACTGCTATTGAGACGCAATTGATTAGTGGAATAGATTCCCAGTACGATTAAAAAACGTAAAATTGTGCCGGTTTTCTCTTATGCCTAATTCTCGTTTGCTTAAGTGGTTTTATTGAGAATGATACGCGTCACAATGTGGGGTAAAAATAGCCTTGAACAATGTGGGTTGTCTTGTTTTGAAAAAAGTTTCCGCTTCCATCCGCAGTGCCGCGAGTTTTTTTCCTTTTATAAGACTTCCTCTTATTCGAAGAACATTTTATTTTTAGTGTTTTTCTAGTAGAAAATGTTATAAATGACAAGTTTGTGTATTGGAATGAAAATAAAAAGTTATATGAGTGCAGTTATAGTTAATTTTTATGGATATTATTTTTCCATCATAATCTCGTGTAGTGTAATAGACGAAAGCCTCGTTACGTATTTTCCGATGTTCTGATAATATTTTCTTTTGTTGTACTTATTATTTTATTTTATTTTACCTGATGTTACAAGCAATGTTACAAGATCGCGATTCGTACCTTACTTACGAATAATAATAAAAAATATCAGTTTGTGTGAATCTTTCAATTAATTTTCCTCACATGAGGAGCTGCGAAAAATGTCACGATTCGAATTAAGGCAAATCAAAACAAACGAACAGGGGTATGCAGTAACAATCACTTGGTACTGTCAAACACACTCCTCCAGCCTCGGCTACGGCCGCATTTAAGTTAAAATTTTCACTCCCCAATAGCTTTTTACTAATTCGCCAAGTGAAAAGGGTTCGAAGTAATACAGTTTACTGCTTATTCAGTATTTATACGTTTGAGGGGCTGCCACTCTACCTATCGGATGTAGGTAAGGAGTTTTACAAAATTTGCTGTAATTAGCGCCTGCATGTTGCTGCAGAATTTACATTTTGGAATTCAACCTTTATTGCTTACATATTTTGGATTTTATTTAACGCTCAGTAGCTGTCATGAATATATCCGCATTAGTAAACATTTAGAGTAGAGGGAACGCGAGGTTATATTAAAATCCGTCAAAGTTAGATAGGCAATAAAGAGTTAGCGTACAGAGCGGGTGAGGTGCCTTGTTTACGGGGTAGGATAACGTCTCCAATCGCGCGTAATGTATTTATGATCATTGCCTGGCTTGTACGAAAATACAGCCAAAATATGGAGGTAAACTATATTCGAGATATATTGACGTAAGTCTGTAAGTCTGATATATCAACAAAAACCTGTGGATAAAAATGTATTATTTCAATACTAACTTAAATGAGAAAGTTTGCAATCAGTTACGAGTAGGTACGGCTATTCATTTTATTTTAATCTTGTATTTATTTATGAGTTTCTGTTAAAAGTAGCTGATATAAAGTAGGCAACTTTTTTAGTAATCTTTTCGTCAACCCTTCGGCTATATATTATTTTCATTATTTTGAGGAAGATTCATGAAACTCTCTTAATTAAAGGGTAGGTAACAGAAGTCAGTACTGTGTACATAAACATACAAAGAACAAATCAATTTTAATTCTACCTTGAACATTTACAAGAAAGGGAATATGAGTAGCTAGATATTCCACGATTTAACGCGTATAAATGAGCTACAACGAAATTCCCCGAACCCATCGGATCGTGAGGGTTCTTCGGCTAAGTCTATCGCCTTGCAAACATTGTGTATTAGCCAGGGATGCCCTAAATATTGAAGCCTGCTTAATCCCGGCGCGGTAAGACTCAGCCGCTTCTTAATCCATCACGTAAGCGAGAGCCGTCGAGAAATCGTGTTACATCAACGAAAAATGTATTAGAGGGGGTGTATCCCCCCATCGGACAAACTTTGCTAATACCACCCTCTAACATAATCGCAGAGCCTTTTACGAGAGGAATTTATGGGGATGGTCCCGATTTCTTGGTGTATTTATGAGTGAACGTGGCGTTGGTTCGCTCGTGCCTCGTGCCTTGTGCCTCGGTAGTTAATTACGACGAGGAAAAACTCGGAGCGTGCTACCGACAACTCTAACGATTCTACAACTTTATTAGTCCTTACCTGTGTTCTGTTTTCTAGGAAATTCGCCAAGAATTTATTTTATACGATTTAATTGCTGTTCCAATACAAATAAACACAAGCAGTTCAGCTAGGTATTCAAGTAAATAAAATTACGAATGCTTGAATTGTCCTTTATCATACATATCACAACATTATTTGTTACATGCTATTTTTATTATGCATATTATAAGTTTCTTTATAAATTTTATCGCTGTTGAAATTCAAATTGTTATTACGAGTAACAAATACTGAAACTGCGTAACACAAAACTTTACGTAATTATAGTCTAGTTGAAAAGCTGAGACGTTTGAATAGAAGTTTATTGAGTAGCTGTCGTAGTGAAGGGCTATTCAGTCAATTGTGGGGTCTGGCTGAGTAATTCACCGCCGCCGTCAAAGTTGCGAAGTCTTACCAAGTCGGCCCCAGGTGAGAATGTGCTAGACGATGCTCTAGACGAGCTGCCCGCGAGCCAATAATACTACACGATAATGCCACATATGGATTGGACGAAGAGACAACACTATTGAATGAAATATTTTTAACAAAAGTTGACCGCCTTTAAAAGGGGTGAAATAATTTATGAAATAGTAATCATGAAGTAGCGATTAATGGTAAATTACTGGTAACGTTATGTGATAAGTAGAGAGGAGGTTTCTTTTCTTTTTGGAGCGATAGGATAGCTCTTATCAACATAATAGTAGTTTTCTAAAGACGTTTCTTTCCCTACACTGCGCGTTGTTCGACACGCTCTTGGTTTTTTTGAATTGTAAATTTAAATGTACATAAAGTTCTTATTAAAAAAAACACAGTTTTATAATTTGAATCTGTTAACCTATTAGCTCGTGTGTCACTTACGTAAGTGAATTCGACAATGCACGAATAGGTGTACTTATATGTGAGGAGGACGCCAGTGGCTTTGTCCCGAACTTCTCCGATGTATCTTATTGCATAAACGGCTGCTAAACGTAACACGGTACTCTAATGTATCCGCTGCCACGCCAATTTCATCCAAGGATTGCTTGTTTCCTTCCCCAATAAGGACCAATTTCCTATGATGCTGATTTTGAGGTGATTCAGAAGGCGATTGTATGAGGTGCTTTATTGTTACGATCAGATGGGATAATAGTGAATTATAGGTATTTTGTATTCAGTATACATGAATGATTACATGATAAAATATAATTAAGTAATGACGTTTTCTCGAAAAGAAAATAATTTATCGAAAGTTTAAACGCAAAATTGAATATCTGAAATCCGAAATTGCTAATGACTTGAAAAACAGTTGGTTTATTTATTAGAACTTCGTTCGAATTCTGTTAAAAATACAAGAAGAGGTTCATTGAAAATTAATTATCATTCAGAAAACTCGCCGAGTCAGCCTACGCGAAATCTTCACGCTTCAATTGCTTTGGTTTATGGCAAAATTAATTACAGGCTAGAGAGGATCGACTATAATAGTTTCCCTGTGAAATCATTATTTTGAGCCCACGGGCTATTCCCGCTGTCACTTGTTTGATGTTATTACTTTGTGAAACTTACACTTTGAATATGAATGAAATGAAGTACTGAACCATAGTAAGAAAAATTTATTTGCAAAACAAGTACAACATTCTATCTAAAAAGCTCAAATGTCTACTCAAATGTCAGTATAGCGAAAATTTCGCCATCATTTACCTGACTCACCAGGGCAACTATATTATAGTAAAAATATAATCACGAAATTTCGTAATTGTTTTTTAATTTTTAGAGTTTTAGAAAACATTAATGAACGCATTATTTTTACTGGCGACCAGTGCAACTGACCGGTTTTACCTATTGCAAGTTCCTGTTTTCCACTTTTCTCTATGTGCCGAATATTGAATTATACTAAATAATTTGGAGAAACTATACATTATAATATATTGATTTTTATTACTTTTCGTCGTTTAATAGAAGAAGATGCAAAGGGAACAACCTTAACCTACGGGTCCCAAATTGTGTCCGAGCAAGAAAATTAGTGAGCGGAAAACAGGGTGTAAATTTGAAAACCAAAGAGGCTGCAGAAGTGGAGCCATTGTGAGGAACATCATTTACATGGGACGCCACCTATACACAATTTCAGATAGTTGGAAATTCACACAAGCGGACATTTATTCTGTAAATATACGACCTATACTCACTACCTGTCACTGTCATCTGTATAGCACAAGATAAAAATAAATGTACTAAGAAGTATTAAACATACATAAATACGCTCATGCCTAGAATCCCTATCTGGGTAAGCAGAGCATCCAGTTTTTTCTACAACCACTTGATGCCACATTTGACATACATCCTGATGGTTATTAGATGAAACATGATGACTGTGTAATAGTGAGAGGTTGTCAGCTTTTCGCCCAAAAAGCAGCAAAACCCTCAAGCCTCACTTACTGACTTACACCACTAAGAAGCATCGATCGCATTATATCGAATAACTTAAAATTAGTAAGTGAAAATTAAGAATGTCAATCAGTCCACAAAACTGAACAACTTTTCCCAAGGAAAATAGGTCGAAATATAAAAAAAATTGTCTCCATACAACTTGTGATTGTAAAAATCAGCTTTTTTTGTTTTTTGTCGAAATGTTGTTTTGAGGATTTCATGAAGAATCCTTGAAGAAGGTTGTTCAGTTTCGTGGGGAGAATCGCCCCCTAAAGTTTCACTAGCTAATTTAAAATCATCCCTTATAAAAGACGTTCACTTTTTTCTCTTGAGTGACCGATTTTTGACAGCACTGTCACTATCACGCTGACACAGGGTATCTATTTCGTAAGTCTACGACCGATACTTCGAAGCATCGTCGTATGTCAGTTCATCTTGTGCTACCTATTTACAATAGTGTAGTGATAAGTATCGGTCGTAGATTTAAATACACTAGTTGGGAGACCTTTTAACTCTAGACATAAAATGAGAAATTAATAGTAAATATAACTATGTATCGTAAGTGTACACTAGCGAACATAAAACTCCGGCAGTTTAGTTCAGACCTCTTAACACTTTTTAGATGTCAGAGTTTTCAAGCCGCAACATGGCCCGGTTTAGTTTACGACTGAGTAAATTAATAGGAACCGGGAACGACGACGATCTAACTTGGTCTCTAAAGTGCTCTTGATAAATTGGCATTGTGGTGACCCATCAGGCTCCCTGTCCCCGTTTACGTTGCTTGACCTATCTGAATGAGCTCTTCATGTGTGCCTGAAGTCATATATTCTATAGGTAATGTATGTCTAAATATAGATGTCACGAAGATATGTAAATAAGTTCTTGAGATATACAGGGGGTAAGTGACAGCTTAGCAAAAACTGAAACTCTGAATTCAGACCATATTGTGCTTAATGATTTTTTAGTGGAATCAATGTTTTTTTCTTTAAAATTAAATCACTTATTTGAATACACTCCATTTTGCAATAAAAAAAAATATAAGCCCTCTGGATCCCACTGTTGGGCAAAGGCCTCCCTATTCTTTTTCCACATAGTCCGGTCTTGCGCTAACACCTGCCAATCCCGCGTGAAAGTGGCGAGTTCATCGCACCATCTCTTGCGTGGGCGACCCCGCTTTCTTTTTCATGTAGAAAAGGGGGATGGACGATTAACACACCACGCTCGTCCAAAAATAATAATAACAGACTAAAACAAATACATCGCATTTTGACAAAGGCGCGGGGTGCGAAACCGCGGTAGGTGCGTTGCATAATACCAAAGTAGATAAATAACGAAAACTCTTTAATAAAAATTGCTTGTAGCCAATCATAGTTATCAGTAGATTCCACCTTTTAAGTGTTTGCTATGCTGTCCCTTACACCTTGTATAAGAACATTGTTTAACGCTAAGATGCGGGATGCGGGAATCAAAGTGCAGTCTCTGCGGGCGCGATATTGCGATGTATGGCTGCCGAGGGAGGCCAGCTGCGAATCTAAACAGATTTATGGGTTGCTTTCGCGAATATTAATCAATTTCTACCGCGTTTTCTGCGATAACAAGAAATATTACATTTATTTTGATACTTCTTTGTAATAAATACCACCAGGCAACGATTTTATCCACAAGAAAAATAAAATAACCTCTCGTCAGATTTGCATTCGCATCGTTTTGTTGATTGTTCTAACAACAGGCCTAAAATTATTGTTCTACAATAACTGAAAGCAATAATCTAAATAGTAAATTTGATTTTTTTTGCACAACAACTCCTTGAACGGAATGAGCTTAAAAATATCTATGTTCTCGACTGAAAAGTGAAAACGTACTTAAGATTGACATTGTTAATGAGATACTCCGAACAAAAACTTTTTTTTTTCAGTTAATTCAATTTTTCAATATAAAGCTAATTTTAATTTCCATTGATACCACAAGTCTCATGCCATGAAAATTATAACGCCCTTCTTTCGCATTTTAATCCCATAAAGTGGGTTTTAATGAAGTTATAATAAAATTATCCGTTGACGGGCTACCGGCGGCGCGGGCTGCGTTTTGCGGCCGACCTTCGTCACACATGTCAGCTGTGTACACGATAGATAAAAACGACCTTTGCTGTTTAAATTTCACATTTCGAGAGGAATTCCTCCAAGCAAACTTATTTTGTAAAATATCGTGACATGCTGCAACGAGAGAACTAAATGTTAACAATTCACGCCAATCGGATCTGGCAACGTGTTTCATTTTGATTTTCATATTATTTGAAACTTCCACATGGTACATACATACTTTATCGTCTCATTATCAGGCAACTGACAAGATAAGGTCGGAGAGCATACTGGCAGAATGCGCAACAGCCGTTTTACGAAACAAAAACTTTTCCCAATGCCTGTTCGCTGCCTTTATTAAAACCTCCCGCATATTGTGCATAGAGTTGGGAAGCTCTGATTACTTTACTCGGAAGTTTACTTCAAAGCTTTTGTGATACTGAAATATCAGGGATTTCCTTGCCGCTCAAAGCACATACCGACAAATAAGAGTTATAAACTCAGTACAAAACTACAATTTATTGAAAGAGGAAGATGTAAAACAACAGGGAGCATAAAAGTAACTTAAGATATGATTTTTTTATTGAATAATCTAAAAATATTGGTTAACTGTAAAGGCAAAAAGATTCTAAGAAAATTTTTAAGTAGTCTAGGAACTTTAGGAACTAAACTAAGGAACATTTCAAAAAGTTGAAAAAAGTTATTAACATATAGGTTCCTTTAAGAAAGATAAGTTTAATGTAATGGACTTATTTACGCAAAGAAAAGAGACTTTTTAAAGTATTTACACGTTGCAGTTTTTGGGGTGCTTAATAAATAAAAAATAAAACTTTACACTCTTCTCTTGGCTAAAGAAAAATAAAAATCCAAAATACGGAAACTGTTCATTTATATACTGGCGTAGGCTGCCTAACTCTCCACCGCAGGCCTAAAGCTGACGGGCGCTAAGTAAGGCGACTCTGCCAACGGATTCAATATTCACGTCGAAAAGTTTTATTATTGCGGGTAAATATAATGAGTGCAGGTGAGCCCGCCAGTTTCGTCTGCAGGGATTTACGTCCGCCATTATACTTCAACCACAAGCACAGGCAGTTTTAACAAGCTATAGGTAAATTTACATTTTATACTTAAATAAACTAGCTTTCCGCCTGGGACTTAGTTCCCGTGGGAATTTGGGAATATTATGTACCTATATTCATCACGGATAATGTAGGATTCTAATGGTGAAAGATTTTTTCTAATCGGTCCAGTAGTTTTGGAGCATATTCAATGCAAACAAACAAACAAACAATCAAATCTTTCCTCTTATAATATTACTAGCCTCCCGCGCGGGACTTCGTTCCCGTGGGAATTCGGGAAAATCATGTACCCTATGTCCATCTCAGATAATGTAGGATTGTAATGGTGAAAGAATTTTTCAAATCGGTCCAGTAGTTTCGGAGCCTATTTGATGCAAACAAACAAACAATCAAATCTTTCCTCTTTATTAATATGTTTAGACTAGCATTCCGCTCGGGACTTCGTTCCCGTGGGAATTCGGGTAAATTATATAGCTTATTTCCATCGGGAATAATGTAGCTTTCTAATGGTTATAGGATTTTTTTAAATCGGTCCAGTTGTTTCGAAGCGTATTCAATGCAAACAAACAAACAAACAATCAAATCTTTCCTCTATAAAATATGTATAGATTAGTATAGATATCGCTGTGGTATTTTTATATTTACTTTGCTAGGGTTGGATACCAAAATTGTAAAAAAAGAGTATTTAATATATAATTTATCAACTCATCAGTCACAAAACGTGCAACACGGCAACTACGTACATACTACTTCATTTGAACTAAGCTTTCTTTTTATTTTAGCTTTATAATAATCTATAATGGAGTTGAGTTTTGGTAAAGGTTTCGTCTAATTCGTAGACTATGACAGTATGACTATCAAGACTGAGTCTGTCCGCAAATGGTTATTATTTGAAGATTATCTACTATAAATAACATCATGTATACTGTTGCAAGGCAGACAAAATTAACTTATGCGGCGAGAGCTTAAATTAGCTGCTAGTTCTGAATGAAGCCTTTTAAGATAAATTCGTTTTTGATATTGCATTAAAGCGGCATGAGATTTTGGCTCGACCGACCGTCAGTACTTATTGCGAAATCAACTAGAGGTGACTATATTTTTATGGTGTTTATGGGCCTTTACAATTTTTAACATACAATTGTACTATTAATATGTATATCTAGAGAACAAGTTAATCTCACTTGACTAATACATTCTACATTGTGTATCCAGTTATCTGTAAAATGTATGTGTTTTTGTGTACGATAAAAAATAACCAATAAAATGTACTGAACAATTAGGAAATTAATCTTTGTCACTTAATGGTAAAAGGCATTTTTAACCGACTTCAAAAAAAAGGAGGAGGTTCTCAATTCGGGCGTTTTTTTTATGTTTGTTACCTCAAAACTCCGTCATTTGTAAACCGATTTCAGTTTTTTTTTAGTTCGGAAGCATCTTCTACCAGATTGGTCCCATAAATTTTTTATCGAAATCGCTTCAGTAGTTTAGGTCATAAATAGAAAAAAAGAAATTTACGGTCATATATGCGGATGATAATAGGTCATCAATAAAAAAAAAATAAACGCTACACACTCAAAGGCCCACACTAAGGTTTTCCCTTGTGCCGTGGGTCCCTTGGAACACACATAAAGACAAACACAAACACCCATGACCCGAGAACAAACATCTGCTTTTTACACAAATGTTTACCCCAACTGGGAATCGAACCCAGGACCCGCCGATCAAGAGGCAGCGTCACTACCACTCGACCAAACCGACAATATAAACGAAGCAAAAATGACGTAATTCCCTGAGACTTTTAAGTTATTTTTTAGGGCTCATTTGTGGGGATCTACCGTTTAGTGACCGGTAGCGTATATTAATTACCACCACACATCTTCCCTGCTGTCTGGTAATCGGTTAATAATATCACCCACCAACCCATATCTTTCATGCCATCTTGCGATCGGTTTGAAAATTGTACTACCCCGTATCTTTCTTGCTATCTTGCGACTGGTTATGAATATCACCAGCTCATATCTTTCCGTGGGGTGAAAGTAATTGATCACTATATCGCTCTTTAATCTCGAGTGATTTAGTGCTTTATAATAAACTAGCTTTCCGCCCGCGGCTCCGCCCGCGTGGACTACAGGTTATGTCGTGCCCAACTGTGAGATAAAATGTAGCCTATGTCCTTTCCCAGGCTCTAATCTATCTCTGTATCAAATTTCATCAAAATCGGTTCAGTACTTTAGGCGTGAAAGACGGACAGACAGACAGACAGAATTACTTTCGCATTTATAATATTAGTATGGATCTACGAGGGAGTTATATGAATGATAAATGATAACCTTTAAAAAGAATAAAATATTTTTTTTTTAACAAAAACTTGACTCGCCTTCAAAAAGGGTGAAATAATTTTTTAAAGCTATGTTCACGAGTAAGTAGTGATTACGGGTAAAACAGTAAATAGGTGATTAATAGCGGAATATGGTAAATAGAGAGGATTTTTTTGACGTCGGCGCCGAACAACTGTTTTTTTTTTACGGCGAACCGGTTTTTGAGGGTTCCGTACCCAAAGGGTAAAAACGGGACCGTATTACTAAGACTCCGCTGTCCGTCCGTCCGTCCGTCTGTCACCAGGCTGTATCTCATGAACCGTGATAGTTAGACAGTTGAAATTTTCACAGATAAGTATTGCCGCTCTAACAAAAAATACTAGAAAACAGAATAAAATAAATAAATATCCCATACAACAAACGTGATTTTGCTCGATTTTATAGATAATGGTACGGAATCCTTCGTCCGCGAGTCCGACTCGCACTTGGCCGGTTTTTAATCTAGATAATGGAAACAATGTGGAAAATTACATTTTCAAACTATTGTTGATTAGTTGCAGTGCAGCTACCTAGCAATGTTGCTGGAAGCAACCTGATCCTTTAAAACAAGGTAGGTTGAAGCACGTCAGACAAATGGGATATCAAGTGTAGCACCCACTAAAATCTAGAGATTTCAAATATAAATTGAATAAATCGGAACGTCCCGCGTTCTAGAAATTGATAATGGCTTTACTGAAATCCGCGCGCTGGCTACAATAGGAAGTCAAGGCAATTTGTTGAGTTGAGACCATTTTAGTGATCCTTTATGTAAATTTTAAGAACAAAGTTGTTTATTCGTTTTAAGGTTTACTAAATAAACCATATTTCTTTATTTTCACGTTTTTGTTATAGTAATACATTTCTAGATGTAATACATCTAGGATGTAATACATCTAGAAATGTATTACTATAAACAAAAACGTGCCGTGCGGAAACGTTTTTGTTGATGCCTATATGTTATAGTAATCAATCATACTGAAAAAGAAATTAACTTTTATTCTTGGGTTAGTGGAATGAAAAATGTTCCCTTATTAGTTTGTTGTAGGTTTGTGAAATTTTATATAATTTTAATTTTTAATTAGTTATAACAGCGGCTCTATTATCGGCCAGTACATAGAGTTTTTATAATTTAGGTTGGCGAAGTGAAAATTTTCAACTTATTAGTTTGTTCTAAGTTTATAAAACTTCATGCATTTTTTTTTTCCTTAGTTATTATAACAGTGGCTTCATTAGTTATTATTTACCATTAACATAGTGTTTCCAATTTTCGTCCTGTATTTTCTCTAACAGCCCTGATGAAGGTAATTTGATCCCTTCACATCGCGTTCGCTCTCGGCCCAACGGATAAGTCATGTTACATCCGCACGAGATGAGATGCAGTGTTTACACGTCCTAAAGGATGCTCTCAAAACAAAATCATATTAGAATAATAAAGATGATTTAGTCCAACTAGATTTTAAGTCAGGATTTTGATTTCAACTCTAGTCTATATTTGATCAAATTTAAAAAATCAACATATGGAACGAGTGGATAATACTGTCTAACTGGTTTTTTTCTAAGTTCATCTGATATGAATCAAATAGTTCTACATCTTTTACATTAATAGTTCCGTAACATAGACGAGACAAATACTGACATGCACTAAAATTATGTATGGACTGGTTTTTTCACAAAAGTAAATAAAAACAAAGTATACATCCCCCAAATCAATTATTTTTTATGTTAATTATACATAGTTTAGATTACGGTAAAATATATTTTATATGTATGTTAGTCTTTATGGTATGTATCTATGGGGCCTACTTGCCTTAATATATAAAGTTTTATTATTACATTATATTAAACTTATATTAATTGCCTTAAAGCTTAACATTAAGATATGAGCAAGAATATTATTATTTAAAATAAACCAGTGACTAAAAGTTAAACCTATGCTTAATCCAACATGTCTTTATTTCACACACGAGATACTACCGCTATCACCTGGCAAAAAGATTATCACCCCTTTTAAAATGCAACAAAGGTAAAATAGAGGATACAATGACGTGAGTACATTATCAGGCACACCTGCACGGAAATTGCATTAGATGCAGCCACCTCTCTGTTGGAGCGGCGCATTGAAGAACCCTGTTTATGCTTCAGTCGTTTAGGGGTTGTAGACGGGCGGAAAATAGTAATGGGTTGAGGTTTACATATTCATATTTTTAATGAAATGAGTCCAAAAACTTATACGTGGCCATCTTGTTTCATAGGAAAATTTTATATTCGGGTTTTTAATATTTTGATTGTTTTTGGAGTCAGTAATGCAATCTTTAGTTTATGATTTGTAATCTGGGCAACGTTGGAAAGAAACAAGAGTTTTTGTGTATCAAAAGAACACTTTTAAAATAAAGCTTACTCCAAAGTACGTCAACCTTGATACTTTGTAATTTGTGCCATTCTTATTCCTTACGCATAGGAGGGAAAATTGCATATCAACAGTCCAGCGCGAGCTGCTCTAAAACAATTCAACATAGTATTCGCTAAGTATATTTTTTCGGATAAGAAATTACAACATCACGTTAAAACCATCTTCATATATTTTATTTAACACTAAAGCTATTCCTGATGTTCTAACATACGCAATGAGAGTTTCATGAGAGTTTGGTAAGGAAAACGTAACCTTAAATAAAGGGTAAAAGTTTGCATTTTTTTTATTCAATTGACGTTTAAAAAATGATCTTGAATTGCTAAAAGGACACATATCCAAATTCAAACTTAGGAGAAATAAAAACTTCTTAAAATACAAACAGGCTCCAATTTCCTTGTATTGATTTTTTGATTCAGAAGTCTATACTCTCATGAGAGAGAAGTCTCATTGCGTATGCTAGTGTAGCTCATAACTCAAACTGCTCGTCTGCACCTTAAAGCGATAGCCTATTTGCTTACTCGGAGTAAGCACTCAGGCGCACCTCTGCCTAGATGCATCGGATTCCATAAAGAGCTGCAACATCAAAAGTTCCGAGTTCAATACAGGAAATTGAAGGAGTCCCGGCTCAACGACGCTTTGTAAAGAACATCTCATTTATCTGCAACTGGTTTTCTGTCACTGCAAATTGAATATCGATTTCAAAGTTGAAAGGTCAAGTAGTGGTTTCCATTGTATTGGTTTGATTAAATCTCTATCTCGATAAACTGCACGATTGCACATTTAACGGAGATGATATAAGTTTTCTCACAAAACGCTTTGAAAGCTAACAAGAATGTGGATTTGGATATTAGCTAAGCTAAAGTAAGAGGAAGAAGATGGCAAGACCTTTTTTCAAAAATAAAAATTTCTCGAACCGAGTAACATACAGATGCTGTAAAGTATTAAAAAAAAACGGGTTGCACTCCGGGAGTGCCGGCAGAAGTGAAAACTTGAACATTAACGTTGTGCAATATTTAATTACATTTTTTCTATGCTTCTTCTTCTTCTTATCGTGTGTCAGAGTTTTCAAACCGCGCAATGGCCTCTGACTTGGTTTTAACGACTAAAGTCAATCGACAACAACCGGGACCGATAGCTTAACGTGCCCTCCGAAGCACGGAAACGCTCGTGATAAATTGCCACTTTGGTCACCCATCAGGTTCCCTGCCTCTGTGTACTTCGCTTAACCTCACTGATCGGTTGAGATCAGCGAGCGCCACTGGGCTACGAGCGCTTCATGCTTACACCGGTTACATTTTCTATGCTGACACCGGATGACATCTTGACTTTTACAGTTTTAATTTTCTATATTTATCAAACACCCCTCCGTGACATCTTGACTTTTGCAGTTTTAATTTCCTATATTTATTTATTAAACACCCCTCCGCCATACGGATTTTCGATCAGGGTCACGTGACACGTGACCCTGACGCGAATCCAACATTTTTTACCCATACTTCAAAGTGCACAACGCCGCTAAAAAAGTTTTCACTTCAAAAACTCTAGTACCTATAATTGTTCTATATCATGCGTCCGTCGCACATAGCACCAAATGAAATAACAATAGTAAACATAAAATAAAAGTCCTTGCACGAAGTATTGGAGAATGTCAAAACATACACAATTTTTTATGATTTCCGAGCTTATAACAGATGAGCTCGGATTAATAAGGATAATTTTGCAGCAGACCGCAGGCAGGTAGGTAGCTCGTGCCACACGCTATTGTAAATATTAGTTCGCGAAACTCATCAATTCCGCTCTCAAACTTAATAAAATACTTGGCGCTTAATTGAAAATGAATACTGGCGGCGTCGAACCGATCGATAAAATATTCCGCAGGCTTAATCCGCGATAATGAAGCTCCGAAGGGTTGCTTTGAGGGGGGGCAGTAATAAATGTTGCGTCCCAAATTTAAAATCAAAGTGCGGAATAAATTTTGATTAAGCGATTAGCCAGGCCCTGAGAGGTGTTTGCGTTTCTTGGCCGGAGACACCCGTTCTGGTGAGGATTTGCGTGAGCTTGACGCATATTGCTTTTCAAAGACATCATATGAAAGTGATTTGCTTTTATTACATAATTGAAATTATATATAATAACAGAAATTGCTTTTATTATTTCGTTGTTTTTATTCCTTAATTTGCAAAAGAAGATAATTTTTTGCGGTTTGATTTGCGGGATTCTTCGTTTGTAGGACGTTTCTCAATATTGTTTTTTTATGAAGTTTCAGACCAATAATCTGAAAATCTGTGCTTAAGCGTTATAAAATGATAGTTAAATATGCAGCTCTACATCACCGAATCCATGAATAGCATGCTAGTAAAATTTAAATCATTCCTGAACAGGCAATTATATGTAGTTATTCCTCCCGAGGTAGCAATTTCTGTGCATCTTGCACCTAATGCATACGACGCCACGTTTGATCTACGCGACGATAATGCACCGGTGAAATTCATTATAATTTTATTCATGCAGCAGCGGAGTTTATTAGCTACCAAGACTGCAACGTATCTCAGGATATCTACGTTCAATTCGTAGAGCTCTCAAGGCTTATAGAAGTCAAGATGATACAGAAAGAGCTTGGTTTTCTTAAAATGTCTGTATGTTTTATAATTCAGGCAGTGGCGTTATTTTTAACTATGAAAAATATTAAAAAACACTCAAAGGCCCACACTTAGGATTTCCCTTGTATCGTGGGTCACTTGGAACATAGATAGATAGATAAATACTTTATTGCATACGCAAAGACAGACGCAAACATGTCCCGAGAACCAACATCTGTTTTTTACATAAATATTTGTCCCGACTGGGAATCGAACCCAGGACCTGTCGATTAAGAGGCAACGCTAATACCACTCAAAAATGTAACCGCATATTTTTTAGTTTCCTTTACACTCTAATCATATAAGTTGACCTGCCAATACGACACTACAAATATTATTCTTGGTAATTAATAGAAGTTATAATTATTATTGAGAAACATACTTCAGCCATTTTATTCAGACATATCAAACTACAAAACGCATCAGCTGATCAACTTTATCCTACAGTTATAACTTTAAGATTACAAGCGTATAGGTAGTAACTGCAGTGCCGTCCAGTATAGATCTTATGATTATTATTTCTATGACCCATCGTTTTACAAGTGCACTTTACAATGTAATATGGATGTCTGATAGTTTCTTTCGCATTCCAGATGAGGTTTTAGTAACAATGTTGCCATCTCACATCCTGTCTAAGATAAAATGAATATATCCTGAGAAATTTGCATACCCTCACATTTCTTCCTCGTTATTCTTACCGAAACTTCCGGTTCTAAAGTTTTAGTTATTTTACACTAAAGTACACTGATAAGTGCATGTAAAATTATTTGTAAACGAGAAACGATTCGTTGAGAAGATTCAACTGAGGACACAGTAATGATGTATCTAGGGACTGTGAAAGGGATTCACCTTGAAAGACCTTTTTCACATCTCTTCTTTAATAATGTGAAAAAGGTCTTTACCTGGATATTGATGTAGTGTGAACTAGACGAAAAGTAGAACTCTAAGAGTGGCATATTAAATTTGATGTTTCTTAATGCTTAAATTTGGAGTATAAGTCAGTACCCTCTACGTATAAAATCCCACGTCACTCGGTTAATTACGCGATGCGCGAATGTGTATGATTTACGACGGAGGGTATGCAGACTGGGCTTTAAGAAACAGTCAGAATTAGTGCTATGTTGTTTATCGGTGAATACCTTATCTTCATATACATAAGTGTGAAGAGATTTATTTTCTGTTGTTTTTAACGCATTAAAAAGGAGTTTGCTTTTCGTTTTGTTGTTTTCATTTAACAATTTTTCATAGTTGTAGGAAGCAGTGGAAGAAGTTAAAACACACTAAATTATAATTTTAAACTTTTAATTATCTCGCTCAACCTTTCTCTTTACAACCACCATGACAGAGAGAGTGTTGCCAACAACAAACTTAATATTGTACCCAATACCCCCCCTCAATATTAAGGTTTTACTCTAATTATCTCTATATTTTCTACTCTAACTTATACTACATAACATTTATCTCTTTTCTAAAATTTATGAACTTTGTTTTTCCTAACGGCTTAGTGAACAGGTCTGCATTTTGTTTTTCAGTACAAATATATTTTAAAATTATTGTTTTTGATTTTATTTTCTCCCTTACAAATTTTACTTTAATATCAACATGTTTAAGTTTATGGTGGAACTGAGGGTTGCTGCATAGTTTAATAACACTCTGATTATCTTCATAAAGAATAACGTTAGTCTCATAACCTTGCAATTCTTGAATTAAATTTCTCAACCAGCAAGCCTCACTTACCGCCAAACTCAATGCTATAAACTCTGATTCTGTCGATGACAGGGCCACCGTAGTTTGCTTACGTGAACCCCAAGACACACTACAGTTAAATATTTTAAAAATAAAACCCCCTGTGGATTTACGATCAGCTCTATCTCCGGCCCAATCAGAGTCTACATATCCAACAATGACTTCACTGTCTTTATTTTTCACAAACAGTAATGATAACTCTAGTGTCCCTTTTATGTATCTTAGCACATGTTTTAAACAATTCCAAAGATCAGTACTAGCACAGGATTGATATCTACTCAAAATAGCAATAGCAAAACACAAATCTGGGCGTGTACATAACATTGCATACATCAACGATCCTATAACAATCCTGCATCTATTCTCTATCTCACTACTCTCTGAACTTTCTCTTTTTAATGAGCTATGATCAAAATTTTCTTGCATTGGTGTTGAAACTGAATTACACTCTGACATCTTAAATTTTTCTAACAGTTTTTCTAAATAAGCTCTCTGATTTAAGATTATTACATTTTTCTCAATATTCTGATTAATATTCATCCCCAAAAATTCACTTACTAACCCCAAATCTTTCATTTTAAAATACTCATTTAATTTTTGTTTGTAATATAAAATATTCTGCTCACTACCTGAAGTTAACAACAAATCGTCTACGTACAGCAAAACGTAAGTTTTACAATTTCTCTCATCTTTATAAAACAAACAATATTCATATTCAGATTGCTGAAACCCTAGCTCTTTCATTGTAATAGTAAATTTTTCATTCCAGTTCCTAGGTGACTCTTTTAACCCATACAGCGACTTCTTAAGTTTCAAACATTGATTTTTATTTATTTTTATTTTCTCACAACCCTTAGGTAAGGTAATGTAAACATCCCCTGAAATGTCTCCATTAAGAAATGCACTACACACATCAAGTTGATGAATGGGCAAACTATTCTCATTACAAAAAGCAAGAAATACTCTAATAGAAGTTAACCTCGCTACTGGGCTATAGACATCTGATAACTGTGATTGTAAGAAACCCCTGGCTACTAACCTCGCTTTATATATATTTTTATTGTTATTTATTTTACATCTAAATACCCATTTACAATCAATTAACTCACATTTACTCGGTTTTTCTACTAACTCCCATGTATTGTTCTCCTTTAATGCTTGCAACTCTCTATCTACAGCTTTTCTCCAATTTTCTCTCTCTGTGCTCTTCATTGCTTTCTCATAGGTAGGATACTCTTCACACACTAAGCTTGTATAGTAGTCTTCATATTTCGATGGTTGTTTTAGGGTTCTCCGGTCTCTTAAATTATATGTTCTCTCTCTACCTCTCTCTGTTTCTCTATCTACTCTCTCATTCCTCTCTTCAAGTGTCTCTTCATTGGTTAGTGTTTTTTCTGGCTCCTCTAGTACATCCTCAAAGTAGTCCTCTTCACTCTCACTCTCTCTCACCTCTGGTGTTTCACTCTCCTCTCTATTTCCAATGTCTAAGGTTTCTTCTCTTGTAGTCTCTTCACACTCTTTCTCACTCTCATTTTCCTCTTTTTCATATAAATTGTACTCCTTTTTAATCTCATCTTCTGTCAGGATCTGCTTTGGTAAAAATATTATATCACACATTATCTCTACTCTCTTAGTTTCTTCAAAATAAACTCGATATCCCTTTGTGTTTTCTCCATAACCAACTAATGTTCCATATCTATTCTTTCGATCCCATTTCAGCCTCTTCTGTTTTGGTATGTGGACAGATACTCTAGTACCAAATTCTCTTAATCTATCTAAATCTGCCTTTTTGTCTAAGAACACTTCACTCGGCGTCTTACATGGTATTGGACTCTTGCCAGTGCAGTTCAGGGTGTGTGTCGCGTAGCTCACCGCCTCAGCCCAAAACTTTTTGTTTAGGTTTGCAATGGATGTACGTGCCGCCTCAACCAATGTACGAATCTCTCGTTCTGCCCTTCCATTTTGTTGTGGAGTGTAAATAACGCTTGTCTGATGTTTTATTCCCTTGGATTCTAGTAGATCACTTAGTTCTTTGTTAACAAATTCCAACCCATTGTCTGATCTGAACACTTTTACTTTCATTCCTGTTTCTGTTTCTGCCTGATTTAAAAACTTCTCTATGTATTTGTTAACTTCGGATTTCCGTTTCATAAAGTATGTATATCGGTAGGAAGAATAATCGTCTTTAATCACTAAAAAATATTTTGCTCCACCGAGGGATATTTCTTCCATAGGGCCGCAGACATCGGCGTGCACTAGTTCTAGTTTTTCTTTCGCTCTTGATTCACTTGGCGGGAACGAAATTCGGTGTTGTTTGCCGGCTAAACATTGCTCACACACAAATTTTTCGGAATCATCTTGGAATTGTATGTTATTCTGCTTCAAAAAACTTTTACACCACGCTATATTCTGATGCGCGAGCTTGGCATGCCACACAGATAACCTTTCGATTGTTTTGCTCAGGTGACAGCTCGAAATGTCACAACTGTCATCTCGATGTTCGGATACAGACGTTTGCGTTTCGTTTTTCGTTGTTAACGAAGGAAAACACTGTGTTTTGTTCATCACGAAGTTCATACGGTACAATTTGTTTTGGCGCTTACCAGTTGCACGAACTTCACCACGTACGTTCACAAAATGGCATTCTTCACTATTTGATGTTAAACTAAGTCCTTTATCCAACACATAACCCGCAGAAAACAAGTTAAATCGCAAGTCCGGCACAAACAAGACATTTGTTAACACTGTTTTTATAAATTTTTCATTAGTCCAAGCATACAGTTCCACAGTACCCACACCCACAACTTGCAATAGCTGTCCGTTTCCTACTTTCACTCTTGATTTACTATTATGTTCACTCAATGTCTTGAAAAAACTTTTATTACCACACATATGCTCGCTTGCTCCAGTGTCCATGTACCACACATCCTCGGCCTCTTCGCTTGTTACAAGAAATGCATTGTGCTCCTCGCTCTCAGGTTTCTTATCAGTCCTCTCATTTCTATATCGGCATTTTGCTGCAATGTGGCCTTTCTTCTTACAGATAAAGCAGTCTCTCTTGTCCTTCTTGTTACATGACCTCGCATAGTGACCAACGGCACCACAATTAAAACATTTGCTCGCTTGTACATCTCTGCGTTGAGCAGCCAGCGCCACCGTCTCTTCAGTACTACTATTACGCTCTTCTTCTAGAAGTAGACGACTCATTAATTCTTTTAAAGTTTGTTTCTCACTCGCAACTGACTCCCATGCTGATCGGAAATGTTTGAACTGGTCCGGGAGGGTCATTAACACTTTTGTTATAATCATGTTATCCGACAAAGGCTCTCCAGCCAATTTTAGTTTAAGATTAATTTCTTCAAGCCTAGCAAAGTATTTTGACAGAGGTTCGTTGCTCTCTACCGTGGTGCTGAAGAACTTTTGTTGAAGCAGATGGACACTCACTGTGGTCTCTTTGTCATACACTGAAATTAGTTTCTCCCACATCTCTTGAGCTGATGTGCATGAGAACAAGTAAGTAAGGGGCTCCTCCTCCATTCTATTTACGATTAGCTCTTGCGCCTTTGCATCCAGCTTAAGCCACTCATCCACACCTTTGGTTTCCGTCGGACATGTGCGTTTGCCCGTAGCAATCTCAAGTAGACCTCGGCCCCTCAGCGTAACTTGCATCTGAAATCGCCATACCGCCCAATTCGTCGCTCCTTTTAGCTTGATTGCTGTTGATGTCGTGTTACTCTCCTTTTCCGCCATCGTCGTGTCACGTTTTCGTATAACCTCAAAAATTCTCTTTAAGTCTCTGAATCTCTTTTTGTTCACACCTGCAATACCACAAGGTTTGGGACTGGGCCCATAACCTGTAGGAAGCAGTGGAAGAAGTTAAAACACACTAAATTATAATTTTAAACTTTTAATTATCTCGCTCAACCTTTCTCTTTACAACCACCATGACAGAGAGAGTGTTGCCAACAACAAACTTAATATTGTACCCAATAATAGTTAATAGATTAATTGCTTAAAAGTTTAAGAAAAGATAATAATATATATACAAATAAATTCAAATTAAAAATGTTGCCAGCTAAACGTTGTATTTTTACATTCAATATCAAAAAAGAAAACAGCAAACAAGAAGAAAAGAATTCTCCAGCTGGCTTGGATTATTGTTTGTAATCTCCTCCAACGAATTATTGCAGATAGGTCAGCGACCGGTAGAGAGTGCTCACAAATCAAACTTGCCATATCTACAATCTTATATTGTCTATGGAGTAAGGTAGTTCGAGAGCCCTTAGTCCCCCTACCTATTGTATTAATTTAATGATTTTATTGGTAAAAATTGCGTTGTGTATTATAAAATTTATATCTGTACTAGTTTTTGCCCGTAGCTTTACTTGCTGAATCGAAAGTCAGTGACTTTCGAACTCTGGTCCCAACTCCAGGTAAAACTCAAATTAATTACTTGTAATATGGTTGCCTAATAAGGAATATGACTCAATCTAGTTTTTTTTAGATAGCTAGGATTTCGTCCCACAGAATACCTAATCTTGTCCCTTGAAGGTTAACATTTGAGGCAAAGAGTGAATATTTACTACACCAACCGCCGGATTCCATAATTTTCGAAAAGTTTTGGTTTATCATCTCAATTTTTACAATGAAACAAAGAAAACACTTTCTAAATATTTTTGTTTACCAGAACTAGAAAAGAATTTGTTAATTTAGTGTTAACCTTCAGGTGTATTTATTCTCCCTCTTAAACGAGGTGTGTGGGAAGTGTAATAAGAGCCTTATTTTCCGGTTAAGGTGTGTTAACACGCGGGGTTAAAGTGGAGTGCGAGAAACGAATTCTTCTAACGTAAGTCCGCTGCGCTGTTTGTAGTTTGTACACACGGCTGTCTGGAATGAGAGCTGTGTACTGTGAAGCTTCAATAAATAATGTATGAAACTGAAAAGTACAATTTTTGTATTTTTTTTCTCTATTAGCTAATAAGTGGGGCATCTTTCAAAGAGTTTCAAATAAAATACCATGTGTGGTTCAGTCTAATAGTTTACAAACCTTGGAGATGAGGTTCAAGGTCTAACGTTTGACATGATGAGTGCAGCATGCAATGCTTTTAAATTAAAATATACATCTGAGATAATAAGTTTTAAAACTAGAAAAAATATCCCAAAGCTCTAAATATAATCTAAAGTGCGGCAAAGTCACTGTCCATGAGTCCTGAGGAAGTACACCCGAGTAATAAGCTTCTCCACTCAGCATAATGAGTTTACTGCATTCTCAAGACAAGTTTATAAAACTGAAAGACTTGGTGCCGCCTCCGTGCAGCAATTAAAGTCCTCACTCAGTTCTCGCTGCAATCAAATATTTGTTTTGGCAGTTTTTAAGTGTGTTTACCAGATGTAACTGTTGGTAATTTATATGGAAAGAATAACAGTTAAGTTACTTGAAATAATAGCAAACAAATTTTGACGTAAAGGTAGGTATCTAGTTTCTTGTAGTATCCGTTTTATATTTATAGAGTTAATTGAAATTCTAGTGTACTGCAATATTAGTTTCTTTATAATGGTAAATGTCTTTATTAAAGCATCATAGGCTTATTTGTTAGTAAAAATATGGTCTAAATTTAAAATTATATTAGTCATAATAATAATAATATATTAGTTATGACGCTACATTTTTGTTTGGCTTATTACAACAAAAACACAAATAAATTAGATTAAGAAAAGTAGAAGGAATCGAAGTAGATAAAGGAATACTCGGAAAAGAAAATTGCAAAAGCTTTTTCTCAAGCTGCATTCTCAAGCCATAAATTCCTTGACAGTCATAGTGCAAAAAGATAACATTTTTCATTCAACCCACTCCGGGGACGAGTAACAACGTTAACCGGTCCATTTCTCAATTTTCTCGGGTATGGGCCCCTTTATTTCTACTACAATGTACTAATGCAACCCTTCGACTGCCCGCGGCTCTCGACAGGAGTCAGGACCTCTTTTATTGCTTTTCCAAGAATTTGTGGTTTAAATTTCAAGGAGATAAGAGTGTTGTTTTCTTAGGAGATGAAAATTGTGTAGAAATTGTTATTATAATTCACTGCCAAAAGGTCTTGCAAAAAATCTTTATTATAATTTATTAAGAAGAAATGTATGTACACATACTTATGTAAATTGTACATATAATATACTCATCTTTCTTAATTTATGTACAGAGGCCAGCGCATCAGGTTACTTCATTTTCATTGCAAAACCGCTCTTATCACCACAGCACAGAGTGCATGCTTGTGGTAACCTGATGTGCGGCCGTCCGTATAAACATACCTGCCCGTTCAATTACTAATTCTAAAATAATTATAAATCAAACATTTTTAAAGTTTTTATAAACTTCCTTTTCCAAAAAATGCTCATTTTCTAAAATTTAAGTATTGTTTACAGATTCTGATAAACAAATAACCAATAAAAAAAAATACACATCAATGTTTTTTTTTTTTTTTTTTGTATATTTGTTACGCGATTACTCCGGCAACTGTTGTCCGATTTTCAAAATTCTTTATTTGTTCGAAAGAGTATACTCATGAAGAGGTCCCATATAAATTTTATCGAAAATGATTCAGCGCTTTTAAAAAAAATCAACAAAAACAAAATATACTACAAACTAGAACATCATCTAAATAAATGAATGACATTTCTGTTTGTAGTTATTTGCTAATAGGCATTGTAGTCCGCAAAAAACTAGATATATACTTTGTGCGAACTGTTGTTGGGATTGAAGTCGGTGACTCATACGTTTTTAACGTGGAAAATTATATTTTATTACGAACCACATTTATTACGAACAGGTATGTCACAAAAGCACACGTCATTCAGAGCTTGAGGCAAGCCTCAAAAGCGCACTGAAATCTGTCCGCAGTCTCCCGCGGTCGCATCCGTTTCCTGGGCTATATTAAATTTTATTATCGCCCTGGACTAAGTAATGGGAATATCGTGTAAGGAGCGGCCAGCCCCGGGGCGGTGGGGAGAGGGGTGATTAAAATTTTCGACTACCCGCGTAGATGACACAACAGCACCGAGTGGAAGGATTACAGCCGGCTTTACGAGTGGATTACTCTGTTGTAGTGCCGTGATTTTACTGTTTAGTTATGATATTGTTTTGGGTCCAAATTGCACCGTACAATGTGCAACTGTTATTGAATGGTTGATGGTCAATTTTAAGGCTAATAATAGTTTGGGTTTTAATTAGGCCTGTTATAAGCAAGTTAGAGTTGACAATTAACAATCCATCGTCAAAATTAATAATTACGGACTCTACAAAACAGTTTATTGATTTAACACCATTATACACTGGTATACAACTATACCAATAGATAATATAGTCAGCTTCGGTACCTAACTTACGTAAGTATACCATTAAATATAATGTCGATAACATACTTGTCACATTACTAAGCGATATAAATTACAAAAGTATACAAGACATAAGACAATAATTTACATAAAAAACTGTCAAAAATGCAATACAATGGCAATTTGGAGGCATTAGCAACAAAAACTATTTTATATCTCTTAAACATGGATAAAACATCGAAGTTTCGACTGTAAAAACGGCTAACAGGCTCTCAAGGAGAAATAATGTCCAAAACAAAAGTAGCTTGAAGAGAAAGAGAAAGTTTTATAGTTTCTTCATTCCCTTAAAAGCAAAATAGTATGATGTACCTACTCGTAATATCAACAAATGATTGACTGCTAAAATGCCAGAGGTATAATAGGAAATACACTTTTACAATTTTATTAGAGTGTACTCTAGATGCAAACGAACTTAACCAAATTTTATATGAAACCATAGTACTTTCAACGCCGATTCCCAATATTTTTGTGAAGAGTTAACAAAATTTATTCTCATTGTAAACGCAAAATTAATTATATAAGTTATACATAAGTGAAAATTAATTAACGTACCTAACAAACAATCGCTATACGAAACGATATGGCTGAGGGCATGTAAGCTTTATTTAAAAGTGGTTTAAGGTAGATTTCGAAGATAAAATCGATATGCCACTTAATTTGCTTTAATTACTTTCTTTAAGAGACTTGAGTCTGGAAGCTTTAATTATTTCTCAATAAATCTTAAACGCACCAGTTGCCACGTTGATCTTTCAAGTGTGAAGGTTTATTTAAGGGCGGCAATATTTTTTCCTCCCCCGAGCAACCAACTCACTTCGTTATATTTATTAAAACATCGCCCGAGATTACAAAGAACACGATATTTTTTACACTGGAAGATGTGAAAACCAATTAAGGAGATAAAAAGGGAATCCAGCGAGGTGCCTGCATTAATTTCTTTTTTGCGGGGATTATTTTAAAATTGCATTATATTCTTGTTAAGACGCGCTCCCGGTTAATGATAGCACTACCCTTCCTTTTTAATTGCCTCAGGCTATAGCGAAATGAGTAATCTTGAGGTGCTCGGCCGGTACGAGAGATAAAAGTTTCAAGTCTTCTAAAAAGTTTGCGACGCATTCTCAACTTTGGCTAGGATTTTTGTATGGAAATTTAATAAGGGTAAGGTTTACTTGTGATTTATTGTAGCTGTACGTAAAAAAACCATCTATTTTGTAATATTTTGCTTCTTCTGGGTGAGCTCGCTACATCCTCGACCGCATCTTTGCCCTGAGCTAGATTGTGGTCAAGAGCGAACCCATTCTTGATAAAAAAAAAATATTTTGCAGCATCTGAAGAAGGTTCGTCTTTTTTAGTTGTACAGACAACAGTGACGATAGTCTTGTCAAAAGTCAGATGCTCTAACTAAAGTATCGGTTGTAAAACAAGATACCCATAGTAACGACCAAACGTCCTTTTTTTTACGCAGCTGATTTTTCCAAGTCCATAATTTGATACTAAATCAGCGGCCATTTGGCGGTTGGAAAACTCTGACACCACGTTTAGTCAAGCTCGCCACACAATTTATTTTGATATGAATAAAAACTTGAACTCTTGATTATACTTATAGGAAGGATAGGGTAACAGGTGAATAGCAGTACAAATAAAGCAGTAATTTTCCTCACATGACAAATACGCACAAATTACAACAAAATTACAGCAGGAAGTATAGCGACATTTTCTGATCACGTGCGTTGTGTAATGCCGTTCATTAGGGTAGTGTTGACAAGGCAGAGGTGCGTGCGCGCCGCCCGCGCCTGGCACCGTATCGCGCCACCATCGATGACTAATAAACCCCATTATATAAAGACAAGCCCAACGACCAAAAAAATACCTTTTTGGCTACTAAATAAGGCAGTAATAAACGGCAAATGTAATTTGGTTTCTTTTTAATCCAAGCTGGAAAACCAACTTACGGGTGCGACTGATATAGCTCTTAAATCTGCAAAATAAGAACGGTTTTCGATATTTCATAAAACTATCAGTTTCTAATCAGTACCACTTCTGAGGAACACTTCAGTCTCGGATTGAGCGGTCGTGTCTGGGTTATTTAGTATAGCACGATTTATATGTGCGTGAAGGTTATTTCTTCATTCCCTTTCCGGTGTCGTGGCGTGTCGATTTACTTTGAAACATGTTTTGGAGACATGCTAATATAATTCAATTTTCGAATAATAAAACTAGTCAAACAAAAATATTTGTTGCGGAAGGATTTAATATTATTTAATTATTTATTTTCTAATAAAGTGTTCTGTGTACTTAATTAAATAATCAATTGATCTATGAAATGATTGAGTTAGAAACTAAGCTAGTTATATTATTTACAGTGACGACTAATTTATATTATACCTAGTATGTCTATAAAGAATGTCGTTAAAAATTAAAAACTCAATTTTTTATTCTCATTACCGAATCAACAATGCTCATTCTTGTCCCTATTTTGCGGTGTCTTATTACAGTTCGTGTGTTTTTCCATGTCTATCACGAGAACTAATAATTAACGTTAAACTAAGAAGTAAGCATTTGCTAGACTAATGCTAATTACCTTTTGTATTTATGCGACTGCAGTCGGTTGTGTTTCGTGACATCGCCTTTGCTGGCTTATAATAAATCGCATTAGACCTTGTACTCTCGGTAGTGTTAGTGTATTTTATGCTTAAAAGGCACAGAACAGCAAATTTGTCAAAAAAAATTGTTGATATTTTTGGGTAGCAGTAGGCTACGTGCTGGACTTGACCTAAATAATTGTCCGATTTTTTGCAACGATATTAAGATACCGTATAGTGATTAAGTCAAAAACTTAGGTTTAGTTTTTGATTGCTGTCTGTCATAGTCAGCTCATATTAGCGAGTTAAGTCGGCGCATGCACTATTCCTATCATTTTCACAAGCGACTTAAGTACTTCCTTCCTTTAAAAAAAATCTGCTAGCCCAATCTCTTCTTCTTCCTATTCTTGACTACGCCGATGTTTGCTATTTCGATGGGAGTGAGGAGTTGCTTAAAAAGTTAGAATGACTTCAAAACCTAGCCATTCGATTTAGTTTTGGTCTCCGAAAATATGATCATGTATCAGAATATCGCATGCAGATGACATGGCTTCCCATTCGACGCTGCCGCGATGTGCACATCCTGTATCTTCTATATAACATCCTCAATAATCCTTCCTCTCCTGATTATCTCCGTTCCCGATTCAATCAGCTACCTCTTGGTCATTACCCCGTCGCTCCCGTTTCGCCAACACCAACTTCTTTTTTAACACATTTACTGTTCGTGCCACACAAATGTGGAACAGACTGCCGAGACCTATCCAAGAAAGCAACTCCATTCACTCTTTTAAAAAAAGATTACACTTTCTTTCGAGACTGTAATGAGCATATAATAAATGTTTTTTTATATGGAAAGAGGCCTGAGACGGTTTAACTTTGGTGCCGTGGGCGAGGGGGAGATGCCTCTTGTGGGACGCCACGTGTGTCTGCACCTTCGCCCCCTGTCACCTCAGTCGCACGGTTCGGGCGCCTAGCGCCGCTGCCGAGGAAGCGGCCCTCAAAAAACGCAATAAGTACTGTACCCTGCCCTGACACAGACCTACGCTATCGTACCTTTTGCTGTGGAGACCACGTGTTACTGGGGAGCAGAAGCTAAAAGTTTTAAGCCGGAGCTCGGGCGGCGTTTAAGGGAGAGCACCGGGGACTATCGCACTCAGTCGTTCTTGGTGCAAAGGCTGGCCATAGCGATCCAGCGTGGCAATGCTGCCAGTGTTATGGGGTCCTTTGCGCCAGGATCGACTGTGGGCGGTTTAACAGACTTAAATTTCAGTCTTATTGTGATTTATGTTATGACCGATTTAATTAAATATATTAATTTGAACCTTGATTTTATATTTATTTTATTGTAATAGGTAATGTTTTATTATTATTATAGACTTTTGTTTGAACTCTGTGCGCAAATCTCTCTATCCCTTCTACTTAAACTATTTCTTACTAGTTAGGTTGGCTGGAAGATATTTCTTTTAGAGATAAGCTCGCCTTTGTACACTTCTTGTCTGATTGTTAATAATAACTTTGTGCAACAAAGAATACGAGTATACATATATAAAATTGCCGTTGGCTTGATTTCTTATAGGAAAGGTAAGCCAAAAAAATATTGCAGATTATATTTGTAAAAGAAAAAGGCAACGATCGCGTACATACCTTAAATTAGCTAGCGATGCCTTAGGGGATGATTCTTGCCATGAAAGTAAACAACTTTCCTCAAGGAAAATATATAAAATCAAAAAAAATTGTTTTCTTCCCATACAAAGATAAATCAGCTGATTGCACAAATTGTATGGAGATCTGAAAATTTTTCACGTTTCGACTTATTCCTTATGGAAAGTGGTTCAGCTTCATCGGTTTATTCACATCCTTAATTTTAGCTTACAAATTTTAAGCCACCCAATATAGAGACTATATATTGTGGGCACAAATTATGCTGTTTCATTGCCAAATTATGCCGAAAATTGAATTATAATAGCATAATTAACCCCCGACGAAAAAAGGAGGATGTAATAAGTTTAAAGTGTATATCTGTGTGTCTGTCTTTGGCGCCGTGGCTCCTAAATGTGGTTTTTTATTTGACACGTAAGCACGTGATCGAAACGGTCCTCAACTTTATTCAATTGACACAGCCGTTTTAAAATTATAAGCGATGAATGTCGGGGTGATACAAAACTTATAATTTTAGAGTTATTTTCTTGTATTTAGGTTATTTTGGATAATTTTTAGGGTTCCGTTCCCAAAGGGAAAAAACGGGACCCTATTACTAAGGCTCCGCTGTCCGTCCGTCCGTCCGTCTGTCACCAGGCTGTATCTCATGAACCGTGATAGTTAGACAGTTGAAATTTTTGCAGATGAGGTATTTCTTTATGTCCTATAATAACAAATACTAAAAACTAGAATAATATAAATATTTAAGGGGGCACCATACAAAAAACGTGATTTTTTTGCTGCTTTTTATGGAAAGTATGTCCGAGGCTGTTTCTCAAGAACCGTGATAGTTATACAGTTGAAATTTTCACAGATGATGCATTTCGGTTTCTGCTATAACAAAAAATACTAAAAAGTAGAATAAATTAAATATTTAAGGAGGCTCCCATATGTACAACAAACGTGATTTTTTTAACAAGTCATTTACTTAATTTATTACATTGACATCTAATGAACAACCGTTGCGTAGCAACACGTCACAGACTAATATCAAATGAGATTTAAAAACACTGATGGCACAAATGAGTTTGCTTTAACTTAGGGATTTGCAATTATTTACAATAATTGAATAATTTAAAAATTAAATAAAATTGTAATTCAAAGGTATTAATATATTTTTTAAATTAACTTTAAAGTCAGTAATTACGTAAGTACATTCCTAAAAGCTCCAACAGGTTTATTTTTACATACATTTGAAATAGAGCTGAGCATTAATCTGTTTTTTAATTTTTGGAGAGGCTGTATCTCATGAACTGTGATAGTTAGAAGGTTGAAATTTTCACAAATGATGTATTTAGGTTTCTGCTATAACGAAAAATACTAAAAAGTAGAATAAATTAAATATTTAAGGGGGCTCCCATACAACAAACGTGATTTTTTTGCCGCTTTTGTCCGACTCGCACTTGGCCGGTTTTATAGGTAATGGTACGGAACGGAACCCTTCGTGCGCGAGTCTGACTCGCACTTGCCCTTTTTATTATTTACTAATAAATTACCTAAGTGCAATTAAAAATCTGATTAGCTATCCAATCAATCGACCTTTATCCGAATAAGTATGCTGCACAATTTTGTTCATAGTATGCGCGTGACAAAGCTGCAGTATCCAGGAATTTCTCACAACTTAGATTAGTAGACTTCCAGTTTTGTAAAATGGGGAGAAACATGATTGTTCAAAACAATATTTGCTCATAAGAATTAGTAATTTTAACCAACGCGCGTGTAACATAAATTTGACGAAACTGCAAGAAGATGATGGGTCCGCGTAGCTCACAACAACTTTTATAAAGTAGTGTTAATTTATGTAAGCAATTTCTATAGTAAAGTTTTATCCCAATAAATCAAATTCAACATCACATCAAGAGTGTTAAGGTCTGCTTTCGTTATCCCCATCAGCGGGAGTAATTCATGTGCGCTTAAATCGGTAGCAGGCCGCACAGTGATATTAACAACTACATTTTAACAGTATTTAATAATAATAATTAGGGACCGGTTTTTATGCCGTGATTTCCCATAGGAGAGATAGAAACAATATTAATAATAAATATTCTTTGACTATTTACACAGCGCCTTCTATCCCCAAACTAAGCAAGGCTAGTACTGGGTGCTAGATAAAACTGATATTTAACTTATATAATAAATAATTTGTATAAATTATCATCTGAATTCTCTTGCCTTTTCTGTTGTTTTTATAAGTTACCTGAAAAAAATAATTTTATAACATACTCAACAATGTAATTAGACCATATACCAAGCACTAAAGGATGTTGTTAATGGCACTAACAAAATGTTCCATTAGAAACTTTTGTGGTAATTTCATAATCGCTGGCAGGGTAACACAGGGTAACATCGTTAGGCTTTCAGGGTATTCTAAAATAAGCAAATAGAATTTCCGTGGCGCGGTTTGCAGGAGGCGTGGTCGGGCGGAAGCGAGCGGCAGGCCGGAAGTCGAGCCGATAGCCACATCCGAGCCACTGCTTCACGAGATATAGAGTTAGCTCTGGGAATAGCTGCAGAGTGTATGCGTTCATCGGAAGGGAATATTTTTGTACAATTGATTACTTTAAACAAAATTTTTTTACATCAGTCTGCGCTAATCCCCAATTATTTGATTTTTTTCAAAAGAAAATAACGATTACTTTCAATCCCGTATGTTATTTTTTGTTGATTGTGCTGTGCATATTACATTTACTTTATGTACGAAATCGCGTCTATCAAATCGTTCAATCCCCAAAAAATAAAATAATATCTAATGAAAATATCATACAATCACGAAAGGATCTATCGGGGTGACGATTGCTCAAGGGGTCCGTGCGCCGGCGCCTGGTACGGTCGACTCCGCGTTAATTGATTCACAGATAAACTTGGAATGTGAGTCAAACGTGAGTCGTGCCTTTTAAGAATTTTAGTTTTAAGTTTCAGTAGCAAAAGTTATAGAAAATGATACTGGGGGTGTGTTAAATAATTTTAGGTAGACATTGTTTGCAAGAGCAATTATTATACTGTAAATTCGTTCATATGTATAATTTCCTCTGAATATTAGTGTTAATTAAGAACATATTCCATATTAGCTACTAAACTCTAAATCCGTACTATTGTGTATGCGTGATTTTAACATAAACATAACTTGGAAATTATAGTGACTAAAATTTTTCTCGTACGAAAGTTTTAAAGAGTACGAGACAATCTATTGTCAAAAAATTTAACGATTACATTATGAGATACTAACTGTCCTCCAGGAATTCGTTCCCATGGGAATGTCGCAAAAATTATGTAGCCTATATGTTAATCCAGGGTGTAAGCTCCCTCATACATGTTAATACATACATTTTATCAAAATTGAACCAGCTGTTTGAGCGTGAAAGAGTAACAAACATCCATACATCCATCCATACATACAAAATTTCGCGTTTATAATATTAGTAAGGATTAGTAAGGACTTAACTGCAGCAAATGAAATCCAAAAATGCCGACTTTAAATCTTGACTTTACTGAGGTAAAATCGAGACGATTTTTATTGTTATCCTGGAGGGGAGGCGCATAATAAAATACTTCCTTCGATGTTACCCTCAATAACATTTTCCTTAATCTTAATGCTTATTTTAAGAGCTCCGTGGTACGTAGCATACTGTGGTTGTTTTTTTTTTGAAGTTGGGCTGATTTTTAGCAGGTTACCCGGCAAAAAATTTAATATTAAAAAAATACTATTTACCCTACTATTAGCCTAATTCAATAATATTAAATAAGTAAAGCAATCGAAATAATGTACAATTACCTGTTTAATTTTGAGAAAAAAAGACCTACTGGTAATTCGTAGAATTTATTACTTAAGTACCAGGAAGTTGCTCCTAAAATACGTAGGTACCTAAGAAATTAGCAAGGCTACAGACAACACCTTAAGCTACAAATTAATACTACTTCTTTCCTCCGGTCAACTCTACCCCCGCCCTTCTCTATTCGATGCATGTCGTAAATAACCAACCTTTGTTTTACTCGCTCATTACAAAGATTGTTCTATCCTATAGGGTGGGAATATTAACGTTGTAATGGAATTGAAAGATATTTGTGGAAGATGCCGTAAAAAAAAGAACCTTGTATGATTAATGCGCCCCGTTTTGATTGTCTTAAGAATGAATGCTTTATGAGCTTATTTTAAGGTGTTTTACAATTTACGAGATTAACAGCTGTGGTTTCAAGTTACTATATTCTAGATGATTTTTCTTCTCGTAAAAAAACCTATTTTTTTAAGTTTATAGACTCATTAATATTTGTATGGATATTGAATTAAATCACTTAAGTAAGTACAGACACTAGCACGTCAGGTTACCCATTTGCACTACGAAATCCAAGGCTATTACGAGCGAGATAAGGGCGACGTCAAGCTCAACCTTTTATCTGATTTTTCCTTTTTTTTTACAATTTAACAAGTAAAAGGCCATTTTGGCGGTTTGAAAACTCAGGACACAAGGGTTAATCAAGGCCCTCACACACTTGACTATACTTACTCGCTCGTGTTCTTTTTGTTACCTACAAAGGAAGAATTTTAGTTAAGAATGTTACTACGCATTTATAGAAGCTCCAATTAATTTTAAATTAATTTCAATTCTTAGCCTGTAGGATCCCACTGCTGGGCAAAGGCCTCCCCTGCATCCTTCCACTTCTTGCGATCTTGTGCAAGTTCTTAACCATAACATTTTAGCTAACATTATTATTTTTTCAATAAACTAAAATACACATAAAAATGCCAAGATTCGTTTTCAATATTTGTATTAGGCGTAGGAAATATAAATTAAAATTTGAATGGGCCGGGTAATTCGACAATAAAACGCAGCTGGGCCCCCAATCAGACTGCGATCTTGATAAACGAGCGTCGTGAGACTGCACTCTTAGGTACGGTCGACCTCACATTACACCATCAACAGAAAATTCACTATGTTGCAGCTTTTTCATTTAAATAAATAAACGCTACATAATCAAAGGGTCCACACCAATGTTTTCCCTTGTGTCGTAGGTCCTTTGGAACATATATAAAGACAGTGACAAACACCCATAACACGAGAACAAACAACTGCTTTTTACACAAACATTTGCCCCGACTGGGAACTCAACCCAGGGCCCGTCGATCAAGAGGCAGCGCAATTACCGCTCGACCAAATCAACCGTCAAATCAAAATATTTTATCAACCACAAACCATTGCAAAAAGTCGAGTCCTAGAGACATATGATGCAATGATGGCCATAGTTTTAAAACCAAAAGTTTTTTTCGCACTACAGTTTACGTTAGCTGGAAGTCGAACCAAGAAGAGTAGAATTAATAAAAAGCAGAGTAACTGACAACTGAACTGCACCAAACACAAATATATCTCTTACTGTAGGAAATATGTTTGAACAAAGATGTTCTTAATAAATGGATTACGAGTGCAATAAATAGCATAGTACCATAACATTTTGTGAATTTTTTTCGTGAGAGAAAAATTATATTCATTTTGAAGTTTTTACCGTCGTGAATATCCTTTCGACCACTATCCCTTAATACACTGTGTAAAAATAAAAAAAATAAAAACTCTCGCAGTTGCTAAGGAACAGTTTTCAAATAAATGTTTTGAAAATGCTTGTGCCATATAATGGAAAACCAGCTATTGTTTTCCTCAGTGTTGATGTAACAAAGAAGCCTAACCCTAGAGACTGAAAGCGTACAGGCCAACAGGCTCTGTCGTAACGGAATGACGACAGCACATAAAAAATACAAGGCAATGACAGAATAGAAATAATTACTTCGTATCCCGGGCAAGGCAGCCGTATCGCTCCGCTGAAAACTCGACGGCAAAAATACAACCATCTCGTTCCTTCATGACAAAATATTCACGACATAGAATGAGACGGCCGATGTTGCCTAAATAAAACATAACGACTGAGAACACGAGCCATATTGCCTCGCTGCAAAAGTTTTAAAAAGTTTTCTTTGCGGACCCATTACAAGTACAGAGTTTGTATGTGTGGGTGCGCTCAATATACGTGGTCGATGGTCTTGTGATATGATATGATGAAAGCAGAAGGTAAAGATAACATTCTGAGAGCTAATATCTATAAAGTTTTTCTTATCATATGAATTACTATGACTTATGTCGGCTTAAAATTATTTAGTTTGCTTTTCTTATAAATGTATCTCGTACTTACTGCTACATCAAGGTGACCTACAATCTTGTCATCTTGTCTTCTTGCAATCACCAGTTTCTTCCAGCCATTCTTCACAGAAGAAAAAGCATGTAAGAATACTACAAAACAAAGAACGTAGACGATTACTCTCACACCTTTGCTATAGTTAAGTAAGGAAAATAATCAAATAGGTAGTCCAAAAATACATATTGTATAAAGGGAAGGCACAGTTTTTCGAACCTTATCCGAAAGTCTTTTTTCATTTCAGGCCATATATTGCCAAAAATACCAGTCAAATTATTATTTGTGCAATCAGTTGGAATACGTGTGACCTCCAACCTCTACATTTCGTTTGTGTGGGTCCGACACTCACACAAACGTAGAGAGGGTATACAACGAAAGTAGGTTTATTTCCATGAAAAAGTTTTGAAAATCGATGGCTTTAGCTCCTACGCTGGGAAACTTTTCTGCCACATAGCCATAAATACGGGCAACGCGAAGCGTGTTTTGCTCACAGCTCGAACACATCTCGCTGCTGGAAATTTCTTGTTATTTCGTAATATGAGAGTAAAATGTTATGAATGCTTTAAAAGCGGGTACTGGGTACGTTGGAAAGTAGTGAAAAATAAAGTTATTACTTAGTTATGAATGCTGATATTAATAGTGGTACGATAAAACAAAACTCTATACTTAACTGTAATAGTCGTACAAACTAAAAATTTAATTTTCAGACATATACATACGACAGAAATAGACAAGTTTCTTCGATGATTCGATGATAAATTCAAATCGCCGTATCTACAAATGGAAAACCCTTTAATCGCAATTCGTGTTCAAACGTGTCAACTTTAAAATTATGTTTTTGAAAATATAAAACCAATTCCTTTGGAAATAATTTTCAAAACAGTCATCCATTCACGGCATGCGGTTTACTGTGACGCATCGTCGGTCTGCGGCGGGCGCCATCTTGAAAATATCGCTTTGATATATTATTGTTTATAAATAATGGCTTAAAGACCCTCTAAATTTAGCAGGGTATTCTCCAAATGGCTTATTAACCGGTCGGTTAATATTTCCTTAATAATGTAATTAATTTTGTTAGCCAGGTGCGACGCCCGCGGGCTCGGCTGTCTAACGGGCTATCAGAGCTGTTATCCACCGCATTATTTTGTCCTGGCCAATTTGTTTGAAACCTTTGACGAGATTCTGTTAATTACAACGTCGAAGAGTATCCCAACGTCACTCTCATTTTGTTTGTTTTCTACAATGTAATTAGTTTACAGAGTCGGATTATTGGATTTTGGTATTTGTTTTTCATTTCTTTGTGAGTAATTTCAGTAATTTTTGATTTTATTTCTTTCATTTGAAATGTAGTATTCAAACATGATAAAAATGTCCTTATCCTGGCTGGTAAATATTGTTTTCGGACGGCCATTTAATTTTTATACTGTCAATGTCATTAGAGCGAATATGACAACAGTTAAAAGTAAGTTTAAATATAAGTTCGAAGTTTCGAAGTGGTAATATCTCTTCTGTTTAGATTCAAAGATATTTATTTAACAAGTGAACAATTACTTTTATACTCTTCAATTTGTGTCTTTTAATCTTAAGGTAAATACAAAAGCAACAGCCTGATGTAGACTGTAATAATCTACGAAACTGCTAATTAAAAGAAGATCCAAACGCAAGTAAATATAAAAAAAGTGCATTTCTTCAACAAAAATCGGCTGCTTTGACACACCCCACACCACACGCGACTCGCTGTAGCCGCCAAACAATCCAAAGTCCGCGACCAATTAACCAACTATGAACAGCAACTAGTGTATTCAAACACGGTCTGCAGAAGTTATCGGCAAGGTCAAATTAGCGCCATGACCTTCCGCCTGCAGCCCTCGGCCGGACCAAGTAGTTTGCGAACTGCCATAACTCCGCACCTACTCTCCAACTGGGTGACGGTCCACGGCCGTTGACTCCGAGAAAAAGTTCCCTTTAAATATCCACAACTTTAGTTTAGCAACTCAAATTTAGTTTGGTAACAAACGGAGCAACAACAAGTCCCAACAAATCCGTTGGAAAGTTGCGCGCGAGTCGTTTTCAAGTTCACCGGAGTTTGTGCAGTTTGGAACGCGTTGTTTTCTCGGATGATGCTAGGCCTACTTACTGGTGACTTTTTCACCTACTTCCCCCACTTTTTTTTAAATGGAATCACGTATTGCATCTTTATATTTACCATTGGCTTATTCATGTTATTGTTGCAGTTTATAGTTACGTAAACCTTTACAATCTTTTTTGTAAACGTGTAACCTATAAAATATGTAAAAAACTCTAAAGCACCGCATGAATTCCAAAATGATTTTTAATTCCCTAAATGTTTCTTAAAAAACGTTGACAACCGTCAAAACCTACATAAAAATATGGAACATCTAATCTCTCTTCCTTGACTTAATACCTACCGTAGCGCGATCTACGAGGTGCTACCGACTACGTCGTAGGCGGTGCCAAAAGCTAGCCGCTACTTTGCTACGCGGGCGCGGGGCAGGTCGTATCGATTGCCCTCCCTGATGCCCTCAGCATGACCTAACTAGTTTTAAGAGCTCCTGTTAATATTGGTTTTGTTAAGATGGGTAAAAATCTCAGAGATTTCTTACGATGCGAGGTCTTACGTTTTATGGAAAAAAAGAAAACAAAGCTCTTTTTACTCAAATCATCCCAATCAAAGCCAAAAATAAAATGAAGGAAAAATTGGACTTTGAATATAAATAACATTATGTGCGTCATCGTAGTAGGGAAGCCGCATCGGTAGCAGTTACGTAAACTGCGCAATTCAAACGTCAGAGAGGCAGCACCCCTACGCTTGAGTCCAAGTCCCGTGTGGGACTGTCACGTCAGCTCTGCGGTAAGCAAACAGCGCATGCGTCTCCCCCCTCCCGCCACCCTCTGCCCGCAACACGGAAAACTTTTCCCCAACATAGCTATAACTACCGCCGCTCCCGTCGGCAACACTTTTTGCCCCCACCCCGTGGGGTAGGGTGGTAAAACTTTTGCCGCCCGGCTCGCCTCTCCGTACACAGCGCTCTTCCACTTTTTCCTGTATATTGAAATGGAGGTGCGGAGAAAAGAGTAGAATTTAGAAGCTGTCGTACAAATTTTAATGAGGAGTGAGAAGGTGAATGAAGTTTCGTGTAACGAGCTCCGGCCTTTGTGTGGACATTTTCATATTCTCGAAGTTGGAATTCTAAGCAGTCAATTTCGACACATTTCGATAATGAGGTTGTTTTAACACGTGTACTCCTTGATTGTACGTACCTTATCGTAGAGGTCACGAAATTGGACGGGCCTTGAAAGTTGGAGGGATCGTTTTGAATTCGATTACAGGTAATTCGGGAGCAGATAACCTGTTCAAGTAGATAGGCGGTACCTTTGTTGCGGTACATTATGGATGAGCGGGCACCGGCCAGCGTCCAGTTAGCGATAATCACAATTAGGCGAACCGCCACTTCATCACGTAGCCACTACTCGATAACAAGGAGCTGTTGTGAATGATTTATAATAGGAATCGCGGTTTGTTTGCATTTGGACGGTCCGCGTCCGTCGCCCCGGGGAGAATAACGAACTTATGAATAATATGCTGCATAAGTTGAACGCGCCTTAAGGATTAATCGATTTCCTTAAACAAGCTTTCAAAATGTGGTATCTTGTAGTTGGTCGGGTTATTCAAACATTTGGGAGCTGTCAACAGGGAATGCTGAGGTCTGCTAAGGGTACATTCATCACGGTGCACCCGGGTTATCTGGTAGGGCCAGTGACGGCCGGTCCGCTAGTGACTGATGACGCGCCTTAATTAAATTTTATGACCTTCTCACTATTTGGAGACCAAGTGCGGTTAGTAAGAACAACTTACCCTACGTCAGCTAAGTTGCTCTTTATGATAATTATGTAACCTTTAAATTTAATTAAAGTTATTGGCTTATAGACAGACATATACTTTATTGCACACCGTGACACAAAAACATTACAATAACAGACAAGGACAGAAAACAGAAATGTACAATCTCTAAGGTAGCAATCTCTTCCAGGCAACCTTTGGGTAGGTAAATAATGAAAAAAATATAAAGCAGAGCGGGTGGTGGCTAACAATAAAAAATAAAATAATAATAATAATATATATTTTTATATTACATAAACTACAGCTCTAATATTTAAGTTCATAATATAACAATATTACATATACTAATACATATAATACAATATTACTATATAAGAAAGAAACATATGATAACAAAAAGGGTTTTTCAAAGCAATTGTTGTTTGCTTTCAGTATCAATTAATAATATTTCATTCATTCATTCACTTTTCAAAAAGTCAAGCCCACTTTTAAGGTATCAAAATATGTAAAACAAGCAAAAACTATTGGTAGATCAAATGATTCCACAGCAGGTAGCTAATGATTAAACGTTGACCCTTAAAACACGTTTATTACTCATAATCCACGTCTGCGAGCTTTACAATTCTAATGCAATGACCGTCGTCTAAAAACCACGCTCCAACTTTGACGCGTTCGTATCCAAAATTCAAGGAAGTGAGTCAGGCAGCAATGTTCCAGTAGTTTCCAAACTTTTTTGAGGTAGGCCGTTAGGACATTTTTGTTCAACCGTTCAAAATTATCTAATTACGTAATTTATCCTTTTTACTTTTCCTGGATTTAGGTTGTATTGTTTAGCAGATTTTACAACATCATTGTTTTAAATAATATTACAAAGACACTTAATATTTTCTTGAATTTTCTTCTTACTTTTCCTTATTTTCTTGAATTTTCTTCTTACTCATTTTTATTTTGCGGTCACTGGTGGTTTGTTATGATACAGTTTGAGAGACAATTCAATATGTAGCGCTGTAATTCAATATGTAATGCTATGTGAAGCATAGGATTTCGGCCAAAATACAGTTGATGCAGTGAATCAAAGACGGATTTAGACTCATCTCCGAAATAAGACCAACGTAGTGGAGTTTCGAGCGAGTAGCTGACACGTACATATACAATAATATACATGGTTTGTGTAGTAACTGCGACTAAAGTCCAATACAGTCGCCGATCATTTATTTGTTTATTTTGGTGTACTAGTTCATGATCCGATAGGCGCGTTAGAAAGTACTCCGTTGGTATTTCTGTAGAATATTTTAGTGGTTGATTTCTACTTCTATGCTGAACTGGAAGAAGAACTTAAAATACGTTAGCTGCGAACTCTTCCCACGCATACTGTAAAAGCCAGTAAGAGGGACACGAGGGTTTTGCTGTAGTGTGAGCGAATGGCTGACAAGCATATATCACCTCTTTACTCATGTTCCATCTAACAACCCTAAAGATGAATTATGAAATGGTTTTAGAAACACAAGATGGCCTGCCTGCCTCGACGGGGATTATAGGCGTGAGTGTGTGTATGTATAGATTTTTTGTATAGACGTGTAGCAGATTAATGTATTTTTTATACGGATCACTCTTATCCTCAATGTAGCTCAGGTGTTCGAAGATGTAGCAAGCTCACCCAGAAGAAGCCTATTCATTATGCTTATTCACTAATGTATAGCGAATTACCCCACTTAACGTTAAATGTGGCTATATTTTTTATTTTATTGAAAGTTGGCTTCGGGCCGACTCACGTTTTGTAATAAACTGTTTTTATTACTTCGAATGTCAAAAAGAAACAAATATACCTAGACACACTTGCAAAAGTAACTATCCTTATTGTGGAGTAAGGTTTATATTTATCCTAAATCTAGTCAAATGAGGTTTCATTAACTGCTAGAGCCGCAAAATAAATTTTCACTTTAATTTAAGTGAAAATATAGTTTAGTAGTATATATTTTTGTTCCAAAATAACTCCCAACTTTTCTCACAGGCATTTTGTCATGAACAGAACGGTCCAATAAAATATTTCTGTAGACTTTTTCAATTAAATAAAATTGATAGAATTTTTATCAGCTCAGTCGCTCAGGTACTATCCCTCTATAAAACGTATCGCAACTTTTCCTTGCATTTGCAAAAATAGAATAATAAAAATAGAATGGATTTAAGTTTAATCCATTTCTAATTGAATTTTTGTTCTACCTATTGATACTCGAATTACCTACAAAAAAATTACAATAGCGTTAGAAAATACATCGCTAACGATTGTTGCGGTTTCAACAAAGTCGGCATTTAGTTGGCACGTCAATTAATCCACAAAGTTCGTGACGTCATTTCTGTAGTACCACATTACATCTGATCACTTCTTACTTTCCTTCTCGTGTAGGTAAATTTAAGTAAGCGGCCAAGCCTATTAGCTCTGGTGTCAGACTTTTCGAACCAGCAAAACGCTTTGTGTATTTCCATTAAGCTAAGCACATACATGAGGGTTTTAATACCTGAGTTCAATTTTAACTTGCCCACGCCCTAAGGGCCTCGACATATCAATCAGGTGTCGTCGGCGCCTGTGAATAAATAAGGAAGTTTCGAGAAGTTGCCTCCTACCCCTTACTACCCCTGGTGGACGTCCCACGTCCGCTATTTATAGCGCAACAGCCTTTGTTCTACCTCTAATGAATGTTGGCCTCGGCCTCGGCTTAAATATGAGTCAACGAGTTTGCTCTAAGAAGTATTTCTGAGTACTTCTCTTACTTTTGTAGAACACATATAATAAATTTAATTCCAAAAACAAATGCCAGCAGGCTATACATACCATGAAACAAGAATGTTCATGAAAACATTTTGTTAGAAATATCTTGCAGTTGAGGACCTCGTAGGGTCAGCCTTCTGAAAGTCAACATTCTGAAAGTCGTCACAAAACACCAAAACATCATTCACATGGCAAAATGCATTTGTCCGAGTCAGAATCTCGGGGCAAAACAAAAGAATGTCGCGACATTTAGCCCAAGACGGGGCCGTAACTCAAGCCACTGCTCAGATTTATTGACGCAATTGACAAAGTGGCAAATGGCCCATTAGAAATTAGAAGTTTGAGACTTTGAGAGTGCTCGCCGCAGAAAAATGTGAGGCAATACATTTCTCTGTGTACGCAAAATTGTACGCCATTAATAATGCCAAGTGTCTAGAGAGATCTGGATAAAGGTTAGTAATTTGGTGGATTGTTTGAGTTATGACATAATGCCTAAGACCACTGTGAAAGACACGTATTGAAATTGAAGAAGTAATTAAGGATGATGATACCCCATAAACTGACACGAAACTTCAGGATTCGTAATGCACTCTGTGGGATGTGGGATTAATCTGTGGGATTAATGTCACCTACACCCACAATATTTTGTAACTAGGGAAATATTTTTTTAAATTATAAGATGGGTTAACTCTTGACCTCAATATTGACCATAAGGTCAAAGATGAGGTCGACGATGGAGCGAGTTAACCCAGAAAATGCCTATAAAGGCACTGGTACTTCTACGCACCGACGGAACACATCAAGCTTTTTGGCGTCGGACTTCGATAGGACGGTGGTCGCGAACCAGACGGCCAGACACAGAGCCTACCACACCACATGAGACCATAGGACGACACCTCAGATTCAGAAAAAAATGAAGTGACGTTGCCTGGGATGGATTACTAAGAGGCAGGTCTCATTTGTGTTTCCTTAGTCGCCTCCGTCAGTTATTTAATAATAACTGTAAATATATCATTTCATTTGTACAGATATCCTTCATAATGTACCTGCTGCATCAATATAAAATAATTGCCTCAAATAAACAGATAGAACGCCCATAATCGAACACAATAATCGTAATAATCGCATGGAATAGGGAAAACTAATTCTATGAATGTTTTCAGTCGATAGCTTACGACATGTTTATTGTCATTGAGCTATAAAAGTGCGTCTAATGACTCAGAAAGTTAGAACCAGCCGGGTTGTCTCTCTATTTCATATATGGGTCAATAAAATTTTATGTACAGTTAAACTTTGTTAAACGCTCCGTATTTTGAGCCGATCAGGTGGGTATTTTATTATTTATTTTTCAATTTCTTCGGATAATGGAGACTATTTCTAAAATTTGTAACGTTACTTGCTTAAAAAGAGTTTTTGTAAAACAATAGCATAATATATGCTAATGCTATTTCAATGAATAAGCGACATCTGAGTGCATCAAATTGATCCTGTAAAGCGGTTGACCCTTGAAACCTAAGGGGGCCTTTCCACGAAAAACTTAGACTACAGTTTAGACAGAGTCTAAAACCAGCTTAAGTAATTTTTTATATGGAAAAAATTACATGAGTCAGTTTTAGACATTCTCTTATCTAAGTGGTGTTTTAATGTTTTATGGTAACTACTGCTTTACTTATGATATGTAACTACATAAGTAATTTTAAAATTGACTCCATTTTTAGATAAGACAAAAAAATATAAGACGGGAGCTTTAAACCCTTGCGCAATTCATGCACACCCGTGTGTGCAGGATTTGTATCGCACGCGGCGTAAACAAGCGCGTGACGGGTAATCGATAAAAAAGCTTTTAAACCGACTTCAAAAAAAAGGAGGAGGTTATCAATTCGGGTGAATTTTTTTTATATTATTTTTTTTATTTTTTATGTTTGTTACCTCAAAACTCCGTCATTTGTAAACCGATTGCAAAAAATTTTTTTTAGTTCGGAAGCATCTACTTCCAGATTGGTCCCATAAATTTTTTATCGAAATTGCTTCAGTAGTTTAGGTCATAAATAAAAAAAAACTGAAATTAACGGTCATATATGTGGATGATAATATAGGTCATCAATGTAAACGAAGCAAAAACGAAGTAATTCCCTGAGACTTTTAAGTTGTTTTTTGGGGCTCCTTTGTTGGGATCTACCGTTTAGTGACCGGTAGCGTATATTACCACCACACATCTTTCCTGCTGTCTGGTAATCGGTTGATAATATCACCCACCATCCCATACATTTCATGCCATCTGGCGATTGGTTTGAGAATTGTACTACCCCGTATCTTTCTTGCCATCTTGCGACTGGTTATGAATATCACCACCTCATATCTTTCCGTGGGGTGAAAGTAATTGATCACTATATCGCTCTTTAATCTCGAGTGATTTAGTGCTTTACAATAAACTAGCTTTCCGCCCGGTGCTCCGCCCGCGTGAACTATTCGGTTCAGTAGTTTAGGCATGAAAGACGGACAGACAGACAGACAGAGTTACTTTCGCATTTATAATATTAGTATGGATCTACGAGGGAGTTATATGAATGATAAATGATAACCTTTAAAAAGAATAAAATAAATAATTTTTAACAAAAAATTGACCCGCCTTCAAAAAGGGTGAAATAATTTTTTAAAGCTGTGTTCACGAGTAAGTAGTGGTTACGGGTAAAACAGCAAATAGTCAAAAAAAATTCCTCTCTATTTACCATATTCCGCTATGAATTCACCTATTTGCTGTTTTACCCGTAACCACTACTTACTCGTGAACACAGCTTTAAAAAATTATTTCACCCTTTTTGAAGGCGGGTCAATTTTTTTGTTAAAAATGTTTTATTGTATACCAGTTAGAAGTTTGATCCCGCAGTATATTATGTAGAAGGACATAATTATCCGAAATCACTTAATATATGATTACTAGGATGATAATGCTAGAAAAGTACTAAAGACCTTTTGAAATCGCAAGCGATTGTATTTCTTTTAAAAATTTGTAGAAAGTACTTTATAAAACCGTTTGCAAACACATCGTAGAGTGTTGCGTATAAAGAGATTATCTGGTAAGAGAGGAGGCAAGTAAACAGATTATAAAAAAGACGTTCAGCGACCCCTCCGGGCAGGCTGTATTCATAGGAGCACAGATTATATTGTCTCTGCTTCGGGACTTAGCATTTTAAAAAGATATTGAAGCGAAATTGAGTTTTCTGAGATAAAATTCTGAGATGTTTGAATATTTGAATAATGCTTGTTCGTTCAATATTAGGATGGACATAAACAATCGTGTGGATTAAAGACACACATATAATGAACAAACGATTGGGTAAGTAGGTAGTGCGAGGACGTCATACATACACATCGTAATAAGGATGATTTTGATCTATTGTCGTGATTGAACTTTCTTGTGATTTTGATACATTAGTCTTTTATTAAGATTTGTTACCTGATCGACCAATTTTCGAGCTTAAGTGCTAATAACTTATATTTTACTAAAAAGTCTGCCTCAAAAAAGTGATCTTTTATTACTTCTCTTTACTAACCCCCGCTTCAGAGTTAAAACAACAGCGCAGATTCACGGAACATTCCCAGCAATCCGCAACAAAAACGATCTCTATTCGTATACAATATCCAGATTTCCGTGTAAATTTTTTGTCCCGCTGCGGTCCCGTGGGTGCAATGCATCGGATCCCACGCTCCTGTCTTCTTGTTCCCTTGTCTCAAATTCCTTCCCCTCCTTCTTTACCAAACTACCCCTTCTTTCCCTCCCGCGGTCGTGCGTGTCGATAAAAAATAATTGCTTCCGTCACCCAGTATTACAATACAAATAGCGAAATTTTCTTAGAATTGCATTGTTTGTTGTGACTAAGGAAAATAATTTAGATTTTGTATTTGTACTACCGTGATTGTATGGTTAGCGTTGGTGTTTTTATTAAGAGACCTAATTACACAATCTTAAATGACGCAAAAAATCTCGTATCATTTAAAAATATGTGTACTTTGGTGCACACCTAAATATTACAAAAATAAGAAATAATGAGGATACATAAAAAAAATCATGATTTTAAAATAAAAAAGATTTAACTGTAGGATTGATTTTAAACTAAAAGTAAAAATCTTAAATCTTATCCAAAGAATCTTAGCATCTTCTTATTAGTGCTGAGTTACTATATGACACTACAACAATTCCATTAGGGATTACAAATGTGATTGCATGTATGGAACTCTTCATCAAAGTTGTTCTATTCAGGACAAATTAACTGCTTATTGTTCAAAAATTGTCATTTCCAGTCTCAAGGAGCTACAGGCCGCGCGTCTCTAGACTCAGTACTTAAAATTCCTCACCGCAACAGTCTATAATCGCCTTAGAGTCAAGTCAACAAAAGGTGAGTGTACACATGAGGTGTTGAACGTGTCAAGTCACAATCAATCATAATCACTGGCTCTTTCACGTGGACTAATGGCGCACGAAATGGCGGCCCGCTTAAATCTGCGAGGGCGTATTTGAAGGCAGCCGTTTGGAAACACAATGCGGTGCACCGCTGATCCATCACCTGTCGAGGAATGTGAGAACTTGGCTTTAGGACTAGTGAGGGGGAAAAATGTGAAGATAATAATGGTTAATCAGAAATACCAGCATGCAGGAAGAAATTCGAAAACTTGTGTAAATCATTGCATGTACGGAAGCCAGCACATAAAGTGACCAACGTAGTGTTACAATAGATCGGTTTTGCAGCAGAAATCTGGTAACCTGATTCTTCATTGCTTCTTTATAAAGTAACTAGCCCGCGTGCACTACAGGTTATATCGTAATTAAATTCTGAAACGCGTCTAAATTAGCGTATACATATTTATTTACCTATTCCCGATGGTTCGACGCGGTTACACGCGCCGTGGTCACGGGTAGACTGTTGTTGTCTCAGCAAGCTGTCATCGGAGCAAGGTTATATCGTGCCCAGCTATGGGATAAAATGTAGCCTATGTTCTTTCCCAGGCTCTAATCTATCTCTGTACCAAATTTCATCAAAATCGGTTCAGTAGTTTAGGCGTGAAAGACGGACAGACAGACAAAAAGACAGAGTTACTTTCGCATTTATAATATTAAGTAAGGATTAGATTAATATCTATTAAACCATCTGGTTATTGGGTGATTTTTTCTATTCGTGTCAGCGGTCATGAAGTGACACTAGAATCAGAATTTAAGCCTTTCAGTGAGCCTGGGTTAATACATATAATAACCGATTTTTATTTGTTAATTCAAAAAACCTGCAGCTCAGTCTTTACATTAATAAAAAAAGATGAAGAGAAGGGCTCAGTACGGTTCCGAGGAATCTCGATAAGTTAAGGGTGGTACCCTGCGGTGCATTTGAACGTCCGGTAGAAGAAAGGGGCAGGTGGAATGAGCTTATGCAGCTCATAAGCTTAATCTCTAAAGTTTTTTTTTTTCAAAACAGATTGTGAAGTATTTTTAATTTTGTCGTTACAACCGTTACTCACGCATTTAGAAGATATAATCGTATTAACATTCCAGCAGCTATGGAATGTCTTTGAGACTTTTCAAATTATGTGTGGTGTACAAAGATATTTTTCTACGTTTGAGCTTATAAAGGGCTAAAGAGAATGGATAGATCCGAGTATATGATTATTTTTTTAAATTTTGTGACGATGCGCAAAGACCACCGTGTGGTGATCGGTTGAGAATAACACCACCTCTTTCCGTGGGTGTCGTAAGAGGTGACTAAGGAAACACAAATGAGACCTGCCTCCTAGTAATCCATCCCAGGCAACGACACTTCATTTTTTTCTGAATCTGAGGTGTCGTCCTATGGTCTCATGCGGTGTTGTAGGCTCTGTAAAGGGCCATCTGGTTCGCGACCACCCTCCTACCGAAGTTCGACGCCAAACAGCTTGCTGTGTTCCGTCGGTGCGTGGGAGTACCAGTGCCTTTATAGGTATTTTCTGGGTTAACTCGCTCCATCATCGACCTCATCTTTGACCTTATGGTCAAGATTGAGGTCAAGAGTTAACCCATCTTATAATAAAAATGAAAAAAAACCAAAAATGTTAAAAGATAACTCAGCGTGGTGCAAATCGGTATTATAAAAGTAAAGAAATAATATAAAATATTTTTAACAAAAAATTGACCCGCCTTCAAAAAGGATGAAATAATTTTTAAAGCTATGTCCACGAGTAAGTAGTGGTTACGGGTAAAACAGTAAATAGGTGAATTCAATAGCGGAATATGGTAAATAGAGAGGAATTTTTTTTGACGTCGGCGCCGAACAATTACTCGCATGGCATAACTATCTTAATTTTTATACTGCCAAAAAGCTTGTGCGAATACTTATTTCATTAAACTAGGTCAAACCGGCGCCGAAGTCAAAAAAAAATTAATCTCTATTGACCATATTCCGCTATGAATTCACCTATTTACTGTTTTACCCGTAACCACTACTTACTCGTGAACATAGCTTTAAAAATTATTTCACCCTTTTTGAAGGCGGGTCAATTTTTTGATAAAAATATTTTATTTTATTCTTTTTAAAGGTTATCATTTATCATTCATATAACTCCCTCGTAGATCCATACTAATATTGTAATTGCGAAAGTAACTCTGTCTGTCTGTCTGTCCGTCTTTCACGCCTAAACTACTGAACCGATTTTGATGAAATTTGGTACAGAGATAGATTAGAGCCTGGGAAAGGACATTGGCTACATTTTATCCCACAGTTGGGCACGATATCACCTGTAGTCCACGCGGGCGGAGCCGCGGGCGGAAAGCTAGTTTATTATAAAGCACTAAATCACTCGAGATTAAAGAGCGATATAGTGATCAATTCCTTTCACTCCACGGAAAGATATAAGGTGGTGATATTTATAACCAGTCGCAAGATGGCAAGAAAGATACGGGGTAGTACAATTCTCAAACCGATCGCCAGATGGCATGAAAGATATGGGTTGATGGGTGATATTATCAACCGATTACCAGACGGCAGGGAAAATGTCTGGCGGTAATATACGCTACCGGTCACTAAACGGTAGATCCCCACAAAAGAGCCCCAAAAAACAACTTAAAAGTCTCAGGGAATTACTGCATTTTTGCTTCGTTTACATTGATGACCTTATTATCATCCACATATATGACCGTAAATTTCTGTTTTTTTTATTTATGACCTAAACTACTGAAGCGATTTCGATAAAAATTTTATGGGACCAATCTGGAAGTAGATGCTTCCGAACTAAAAAAAATTTTTTGAAATCGGTCTGCAAATGACGGAGTTTTGAGGTAACAAAAATAAAAAAAAATAAAAAAATATTCCCCCGAATTGATAACCTCCTCCTTTTTTTTGAAGTCGGTTAAAAAGCAGCAATGAACCGAATCCCTTTGCGGTCTGCAGAACGTTTGGGATTGTTTTTTGATGTGGCCACTTTGAATGTCGATAACCCTCTTTGCAATAAATGATTGTATGCCAAGTAAAGCCAAGAAGAAAAAATGTTTAGGTTAGGTCATATGTTAATAAGTTTTCCAACAAGTTAGTTATTCTAATTAATTTCTTGTTATGAAAAGTGACGTAAAAGTCAGTGGCTATGTGAAGGTAAGTCCTGTTTAGTTTAAACAATGTCCTACAAGTAGCGGTTGTAACAGTTGGTAAGTTAATCCGCGAGTTACCTCACTTGGACCGCTGGAAATATTTCTAGTACTTATCAATACGCCTTGTTTTTCCTTTGCTGCAGATCAAAGCCAACTTTGATTAATTTTTAGGGTTCCGTACCCAAAGGGAAAAAAACGGGACCCTATTACTAAGGCTCCGCTGTCCGTCCGTCTGTCCGTCTGTCACCAGGCTATATCTCATGAACCGTGATAGTTAGATTGTTAAAATTTTCGCAAATGATATATTTCTGTGGCCTGTATCAACAAATACTAAAAACCTGAATAAAATAAATATTTAAGGGGGCTACCATACAAAAAACGTGATTTTTTTGCTCGTTTTTTATAGAAAGTCTGCCCGAGGCTATATCTCATGAACCGTGACAGTTAGACGGTTGAAATTTTGGATGATTTATTTCTTTTGGTCTTTATAACAACAAATACTAAAAACTAGAATAAAATAAATATTTAAGCGGAGTCCCATACAAAAAACGTGATTTTTTTGCTTGTTTTTATAGATAAGCCTGTCCGAGGCTGTGTCTCATGAACCGTGATAGTTAGACAGTTGAAATTTTCACAGATGATATATTTCGGTTGCTGCTATAACAACAAACACTAAAAAGTTGAATAAATTAAATAGTTAAGGGGGCTCCCACACAACAAACGTGAATTTTTTGCCGTTTTTATAGAGATAATGGTTTTTTATAGAGTCCGACTCGCACTTGGCCGGTTTTATAGGTAATGGCACAGAACCCTTCATGCGCGAGTCTAACTTGCTCTTGCCCGTTTTATTAATAGATATTTTTAGTTTTTAGTAGTTTACAAAAGCCATCCATCAAATTTTTCTATGATAAGAAACTTCGAGCACCATTTAACGTATGCTATTCTTTATTGGTACCACTCGATATATGACATTAAATGAAGTTGTTGTTTTTTAGATTCTCGACTTGTAAACTAAAATGCTCAACAGTATGAGTCGAAAGAGCGGAAGCGAATATTTTTACTTGAGTGTATGAAATAAGAAAGATACTAACAGACTAGGTACAAAATGTCAAGTGTGATGAGTAGGTTAATTCACTGGTTATTTCACATTACCAAATGGCACCTTACCCTGAGTAACTTTTCGGGCAAATACGGAGTGTTTCAGCGATAATTTTGTCCAGTTTAATTAATATTATCTTGCGAGACATAAACAGGGATTGCGTCCAAGACACCGCATGGGTCCCGACAGCGCTGTCCGCAGCAATATGCCGGACGCTAAGCAGAAAATTCCACTCGAGAAAGTTTTGATTGTCCGAGGCAGCTGGCATTCTTGCCCGCACATTCTCTGAATCACTGGGAATTGTGAGAGCCTTGCGTCACGGAATATGACTGGATTGAAGATGGGTCACATGAAGGAATGATGCATACATGATCAGGACCAGCAGGACATTCCCTTAAAGATAATTGACGCAGAATTCTCTGGATAGACGAAGCGCTCACCCACCGCGCACGCGTTTTTTTTAACATATTATAAATATTTATTCAGAAATGGTTATTCATAAGTCCAATACTATTAAACGAGCTTATCTTTTATATTCATTTGTATATTGGATGACTTTAAATCAGTTAGCAAAAATAAAGGATAAGAATCGACCCTTTGAAGTACCGCTTACAAATTTTAAGTCACTCCGGGTATATGTATTATCGATTTCTCAAAAACAACTCTAACGATTTTAATGAAATTTACAGGATTTAACATTTTTTTATGCACTTTTTGACTAAAATAAGAAAATGTGCGTTCCAAAAAATGATGATAGATGGCGGTAATAGCAGAAATTAAAAAAATATTTATAAAAGTTATAAAACCACATCATATATGCAATTTATTTTGTATTAAATAGGAGAGCCTGTGATTAATGTGAAAAATTGTCTAGTAGCTTTCAAATTTTACCTTCTAAACAATTTCGTTCTGTGTCATCGTTTTATTGTGTTCATATTGGCCAAAGTTTATACCGCCTTATACTCTCAAACTCATCGGCAAGTGTCATTTGGGATAACGGGACCGGGACGCCTTACCGTCAAGCATCAATAATAAAAGCGAATGAAATAAATATTGTGTTGTGACCCGAGTGGCTGAAAATAAACATCATATTACGAGAGCTAGCAAACACAGCATTGCAAGACGGACTGTATTTACTAATTGTAACCAATTAAACAATATTTATTTGCCTACCGCTTTTTCTAGGCATATACAGAGGTGGAAAGATATCTTTCCGTGTGACTGTCGTAAAGCATCCTGGTCCTGGATGCCTACTCTGTTAGCCTACAACCGACATTTCGAAGCATCGGATGTCAGTACATCTTTGTGTGGCGCTATACCAGATGACAGTGACAGGTAGTAACAATTATCGACCGTTCGTCACTTCGATGGTAGACTTACAGAGCAGAAGCCCAGGGACGAATGGAGATAGTGCCTAAGGATAATCTGCCCTAAACTAAGATTTGCTTCTATAAAATTATTGTTGTTTATGTTATCACACTTTGTGGTAGTACCTATTAATTTTGTGGCTTTTAATTTTTTTTATTAAAAAAAATATGCATAAGTATTAATAAAAAAGTTTAACTGTAATCGTCTTTTTCTTCTATTTTGAGATTTGTTAAATTAGGATGTTCCAAAATCATGATGATAATAAAAAAAAATATTGCCAAACGATTCGAAAATATTAGACACAATTTTACTAATGTCGGCCCGAAGTTGGCTTAAAGTAAGCCAAGTAAAACTGTTTTTTAACTTCAAGTTTCTTATCTTCTTTTATTAACGTTTTTTTAATATTAACTTCTTAGTTAGTATCAAGACAAATGCAATATGATGTAAAACCCTTAATCCCAGCGATTTAATTTGTATGTGTAATCCGAAACAAAAGAAAATATTATGGATATTTTTAATTAACTAGTAAATGTTTACTTTCTAAGTAACATTTGAAATACTGCGCTACAAAAAACTTACACAATACTTTTCAGAGTCGTAAAAACTCATCATAACTCCTTAACCCCTCCACACCCTCTTAACCCCTCGGGAGCGAGGAAATCAGTCGCATAGTACTCGGTTATGTCCACTGCCCAGCCTGGTCGTTAAGACCCATTCTCAACACAAACTTCTTCTGGCAGCCCTTAATGGACAAGTATGTGGACTGTATGTACTCGACACATACTGGGGTGAAGTACAGACTTTCGCAAGAATTTAGTTTGAAATATAAAGCATTTCAAGATTTTAGGTAGTTAGAATATGTGACGAGATTACGTGGTTGATCAGTCAGTATTCAAGTTTTACGTATTTATGGATATCGACGGCATGTCGATATTTTGATTTGATTTAGGCATTTCAATTTTATAACCAAGATGTGAATGATAATAATCGTTCACTTATTATGCAAAAAAATTGAGTTTCAAAGTTCTAATGAATACAGATTAGCTTCTTCTGAGTGGACTGCGCTAGATTTGGGCAACAACACGAATAACACAAAAAGCTATAAAAAGTAATGAAAAATTAAAGTTGGCATCTTGCTCTTCCAGAAAACATAAAAAATATTTTACGGTTCACTAGGTATTATGATAAGTGATATGTTTTCAAGTCCATCAGTAGACAAAACACAAGTTACAATATTAAGCCTCCCCCATAAGGGTAATGAGCGTGATAAGAGCTCGTAGGACACCCTCCAGGATTACGTGTGCTGTATGTTCGCTTCGATTATTTTTAGACGAATATTACCTACTTAGCAAGTATTTATTTACGAAGATAATTAATAAGAGTTCTTAAAATTTTTCACAACAGTCAAAGTGGAGTAGGGACTCAAAGAGTAACATTTAATATTAGTGCAACTTTATTTAATGCTATTCGAAGTATCCTATATGAGGCTGTTAGAATTTCATAATTAATGCCGCAAGCCTCATAAAAAATAGATGAGGAAACTATAGTTTAATCATTCATAAACTTGCCTTACCTAACGAGGATTAAGTCAAGTAACTTTAATTTTGTTTTCAATGGCAAAGTTGTTATTTTAACCTAAAGGCTCACAACTGAAAAAACCTCATGAAATCGACTTGAGATTTTGTGATCTTCTAGCAAAGATACTAATTCATATTTTCAACGGTTTAACAATATATAATAAAGAAAACACCATAAATTAAAAATATTCTGAAATATTCTGCTCTTTGTCCCGCAACCCTTTCAACTAAAACAATTAAGTTAACGCATAATTTCCATATCCTCACAAAGCTACCCTTCGCCATTTTTATCCTTAATTGTAATTTCATTGGTAAAACAGTTTGCAGTTTGACCGGTCCATTAGTGCGAAACAAGGTGGTTGCCATAGATATGATCTGAAAGAGAACGAAATAGATCTGGAATGAGAACCACGTTTGGGTCTTAACGATTTGAGTTTACTATAAGGTCTTAACTTTAAGTAGCAAGGTGTCTTTATAAATATTTACGAAAATGGTTTAAAAATATATTTTTTATTAGTTTCTAATACGTAACTTTGTTAAAATTACAAGAAGTAACCAGCAAGAGGATTTTCTGTTCGTTACATTTGGTCATACAATTTTCGCAGTAACTAGATTCTGATCACAAAAATCAAGAGTTTCGAAAAGTTATTGGAAGTTATCTTCTTAAAAACATATCTTCCACTATTCAGATAGATCCTTAGCGGCTACGCATTTATAAGGTTTGGTATAGTTGGGCAATAATTTCATTAGTGGGACGCAGTACGGCCGGACAAGACAAATGGTGGCCATTAGGGCTGTAACGACGGCCCTCGTCAGCCCACAAACTTTTAACGACGAGAATCAGAGTAAATACGCAGCTATCTTGCCGATTCCGCCTAATCATAACGGTAGGCTAGCCTAGGGATGCCAGGTAAGCTCTTTGGGTTTCTAATTAAACCCTATTTAAATTAGCCTCGTTAGCATTGACCAACTTTTCGCAAATATTTGACGAGCCTTTGTTTAGTGGACTGGTTAGCTAATTAGTGGTATTGTGTAGTGATTTTGTTTAGTAGAGCTCACCAACGATCTGCTGAAAACTTTGCATATCCTGTAAATATCAGGGTTTTATAAAATATCCCGGTTATTTCGCTATGTTCACTTAGAAAATTCGTCACTTGCTATCCATAAAATCAAAACCATCTCTTTTAAGATTTTATTCCCTGATCTTCCGCTGTCTCACTTTTTTGTATTCGTTAAACATTTTAAGGGATAATGTGGTTTTAATTATTAAATCATTAGCAATGTTTGATAGTTGAGGTGATCGTTTTTCACCCACTTATCTTAGTTTACTAAAATATTATTCTTTATAGCTTTTCGAAGTTTTCATAATACTCCATATAAGACTACTCCCACTATAATCATTAAAATTTTCCCCACAAATGTCTTTAATCCAAATAGTAAACGTTTCACTATTTGTAACCATAGAAAAATATGATACGTCATGTCGAGGGGGGCTTAAGCCGGATCTTCATAAAATAACACCAAGTGTCCGCTCTGATGAGAGTTACGTCAACTCATTTGTACAGGGGACATGCAGTTGATAACAACAGTATACAGCCTGTGCAAAAAATCTGTATAATTTGAACTTTTGTTCAAAATAATCGTGAGTTTTCGAGTCAATTTCGAATGAAGTGACAATTAATTTTCTTGTTTTCATTCCTGGTATACGGTAAGAAATGCGACATGGTTTGCGAAATTCTGGATCATCCCAAAATGAGAAATGAAACAAATCTAGGAAGAAGCGCTAAGAAGAACTTGGGACTGTTTTCTGAAACATCATAAATTTACTAATTCAATAAAGAATAATAATTCGTGTTATTTTTGTACAATAAAACATTAATGTACATACATATAAGAAAAGGTTAACGACAGGAAATTATAAAAAAATTGGCGAATAGAAGGCAGAGTTTTTGCATAAAAATTAATTAACTTTAAAGCAATCGATGGTACAATATAATTTAATGGTCCAAAATTAAAAGATCACACTGTACATCAGCTAGTATTTCATAACGTACATATTGCTCAAGTAGCGAACGTATTAAGTTAATGAGTGAGTGCGTCACTCCACGGAGGGGATTCGTAGCCGAAACAGAATACACAATTTATTGTTTCATCAACACGGGATCATATGACATGTGTTTCGTCGGCATTCAACTAAGTATATTAGAAATTTTTGTGTATTAAGCTTAAGGTGATAATTAGATCATTTTTCTTTTTACTCAAAACGAGAACGAAGATTATGATACAAGATTTTATTTTTCTACAAATAAATTTAAAAATTTTCGGCACAAATGGGACTTGAACCCACAACCCCAGGATTAGATCTCCTGGTACTCTAATCAACTGAGCTATCGTGCCTCCAAGTCAAGCGGCGAACATTTTTCTTTACCTAAAATTATTTGTAAATATCCATCACGCGGGTAAGTTTTTACGTTTAACGAGAAGAATATATGTTTGTATTATTTTAAAATAATGCAAATATGTTTTTTTCTCGATAAAAGTACGAAATACGGAAACAATAAAGCTCTTTAAACAATATAAAATATTTGAAATAATCTTGAATGCGACGCAGGTTTAAAAAGTTTTATTTGTACTTATAGCAAAGTAAGGGACTAAAAATATTATGTAGGCGTTTGATGTTGCTGCTTAGGTGCTAATATTTAGGGATCTCTTCGTATTTTTTTACTTGAAATTAAAACGTTTTGGTTTCATTAGAAAATGTATAAAATGAGAAATACACGATTGACTGCAATTCGATAAGTTGTAATAGTGAGATTACAGTATTGCGGCTTTAATTGCATCTTTATGACATTCATAAAAAAGCCAAAAGAAAAATAAATTTGACAGTTTACAGAGGATACGCTATCATACTTTTTTCTTAATTACTTGATAACTCGGGTTAATACCAAAGTCATTTACTTAAACATAATATGAGAGCGGAATTTCTAAGTATGACATTTTAAAGATAATGAAGTTGGCTACATCACGAGTAGTAAATTACTACGACGCGTAGCAAAAATCTTCGATTTTTTTATAATATGCGGAATTCGTTAGTATTTTTCACATGAACTCTCCCTTGACTGGCGTTGTATTAATTTACAAAATAAAGTTATAATCTTGTTAGCGCGGGCGAGTCCATTGTGACGCGTTACCTGTACATTGTAATAGGATCAACTTATTAAACACTAAAGTATGCTACATCAAAAGCTTTTAAAAAGAATAATGCTTTGTTAAGAGGCTTTTTATGTGACGCTACGGCTGTATGTTTCCGTTTCTTTTCTATTAATTTGTTTGTGTTTTTTTATGCTAGAAATAAAAAATAGAAATGTTTTGTTTGTTTATACTAAAATGAAGATGTATAATAGTGAATCAGAAAAAAAATGAGTTCAGGTTCAGTTTAAAATAACATTTTCCAATTTATCACATTTGTGTAATAGCGTTTCATGTGTTCCATTTAAAATCCATACTTTTCCCTTTTTTTATTAATAATGGGTTTGCTCTTGACCACAATCTAGTACAAGGGCAAAGATGCGGTCGAGGATAAAGCAAGCTCGCCCTGAAAAAAATCATGAATTCATTCCATAACGTGGACGTGTGTTTTTTTTTGCTTGTCCATCATTCACGTCATGTTGTAGCATGACGAATCGATCTAATTTTGTAGATAAGATAGTTGGGGGGCCCCAAAAACATTTTAATATGTTCATTTTATTTTTACGAAAATTCAACTGTGAAACAAACAAGTCTTACAACTTTTTAGCAATATTATAGTGTATTCAACCAGAGCACTGCCATATCTTATTTAACGGACTAATTATCGATTTGGAAATTAATAGCGCCATAAAGCCATTTATACCAGGACCAGCAAAAAGCAATAAACATGATAACATCGTTTCGCTATAACGGTTATGGGGTAAAATATTTGGGGTCCATTTACCAAAGATATTAGTCGTGTTAAAGAGGTACTTGAAAGGTACCCCAAAGGTACCCTTCAGAGCTAGAGAACCAAGGAGGCTGTAAGGAGAAGGTGTTGCCCGGCCTAAATACGATCTAATTACGAAATAGTTTCCCTTCTTGATTTATAGGTTAAGTTTAGTACCGTTTTAAACACATGCGCCGCAACGTCTATAATATATTGCAACGATTTTTGGTTGCTTTAGAACTTGTGTTTACAATTTGCGTTTTGTTTTTACATTGCAATCTGGAGATTTTATTGTATGTACTGCTAAAAAATAAACATTGATAAGGCAAATCAGTTACGAATTTTAATAGACTGAGAACTTTATCAGATTATAGCGATTTTGTATAATCATAAAATAAATTAAAAACCAGCCAAGTTCGAGTCGGACTCGCGCACGAAGGGTTCCGTATTATTCTATAAAACTATAAAAACGACTGTATCTATAAAAACGGCAAAAAAATCAAGTTTGTTGTATGGGAGCCCCTTAAATATTTATTTCATTCTGTTTTTTAGTATTTGTTTTTAGAGCGGCAACAGAAACACATCATCTGTACAAATTTCAACTGTCAATCTATCACGGTTCATGAGATACAGCCTGGTGACAGACGGACAGATAGACAGATAGACGGACGGACGGACCCTTTGGGTACGGAACCCTAAAAAAGGAGAAGTTTAAAGAGCTCAAGATGACACTAAATATTCCAACAAACTAATCTTTTTAAAAATAAAAAACTTTAAAATACGCACATTAGTCTTCATTATAGGTATTAAAACTTGATTTTTCATGAATCAAGAATAACCTCGTGAAACTATTATTTAATTTTGTTTTGGTATTATTTTGTATTTCGTTTTTTTAGGAGTATAAATGAAGTACGTTCGTATACGAAAACATAGACCCAATACCCCAATTCGACGGGTTATTCTAAACACGTTCGACTTTGACAGTGTCCGTCACAACCGAACACTCTAATCAAGCGATGGTATCTGTCAAACGGACCGGACAACCTAATCGGTTGGACCAATCGACTTTCATCAGATGACAGGTGTTTACTATTGAAATGTAATTAGTGGACCCATTGATTATTTAGAGGGACCGAAGCGAATTTCTATTTAACGTCTTTGATAGTGCAATTTATTTTGGCACAATATTTTGCAAGCTATACGTGACTGATTTCCAGAATGTTTTAGATGTTATTAAAATAATTTTTCATGTTTTCTTTCACTTGATTTGAATCTTGAAGAAATAAAAATATGCAGCTTTTTTTTTAATATTTTATCTTGACGATTTTACTTCTCATATCCTTCTTACAGATTTTATTAAAATTCTTTTAAACAAGCTTAAAATAAATATATATTTTTAATAAAAGCCATCAGGAAACGTATATTGCTAGTTAAATAAATTTAAAGGAAAGATTGTAGTGGTAGTGGTTATTTTAAGTTAGGTATTTTTCTTAACGTGAGTGTTAATTTATTGAAATTTGTGTTACAGTTTCAAACTGCTCAGTAATTTATCAATCTATTAACTATTTACTAAAGGCAGAACTTGTAGACGAAGGGCTGGTCTTAACACGTGTATCTTGACCTCTCAACCTCTAAGCAGTAAATTTTGAATAATAAATTAGTTCGATTCGTCATCGGATGGGTGGATTACTAATTACTACTGTACTATAGAGTGGCGCAACTGGCGACCCAGCAGGCTGCGACTAACGACACGTCACCGGTAAATATGGCAACACTTATTCCACGATTTATATGGGGAGATAGGGTTGCTAAATGAAAACATACAACAAGAAATCTACTAATGCGTAATTTTTATTTCCATAAGATTCGTTCTTAGATGATATAAGGTATTATGTGGTTATGTTATGTACGTAACAAGAACTACAGCTTTTATTATTTTTGGTTCAAAATTAGACGCGTGCAGAATTATTTTAATTTAATTCAATAAATTAGATTTGTTGTTATGATGAAGTGTTATTTATTGTAGGTACTCGAAGTTGTGTGTTGTGCAGAGACAGTGTAATTTTAGTCGATTTTTATACGTCGTGCGGTAAAAAAACAATTCCAGAACCAATAGAGTTTGGTAACCCTACGGCCAAAGGAAAGGGGACAACGAGTAATAAATCTACAAGTGACTTCGTACTAAGTACAGGGCTGAATATCACAGAGCCTGTATTTGGCTTCTACGGTCGGTCGAACGACTCATACTAGAGCCGATAATACCTAGTTGATTGTCCGGACTTTCCTCTGAAACTATTAGATACATTAAGTTTAAATACAGCACACAAGCACTGAAGGGCTATGTTCACTATCTATCTATCACTCGGTATTAACCAAATATTAGATGACGCCATTTTCATAATTTTTTTGACGTTTTGTCTGATTATCTGACAAACGCAGATTAACCGTGGATTGAATAATTATACATTGCTTTGTTCGTGGATATTGCTGTCACAAGTTGTAACTTGTGACAGCAATATCCACGAACAAGGCAATTTTATTAAATCCTACAGGATTAAAGTAATAAATACACATGGACAACTCACGCAGCAACATCTCACCCCAAAATAAACTTGTACTATGGGTGCTAGATAATAACTTATATACCACTTATATGAATACATAGTGTACATAAACACCCAGGCTCCTCACTGATATTTCGAAATCATTTAAAATGTAATTTTCAATCCCCGAAAGCTTCTGAGTAGGAGGTAAGCTCATTACCAACCAAGCTAGTCTTTAATATCTTCTGGGTGGCCTTGCTCTATTACTGAACATTGATTTTGGTCAACAACAACGTAAGCTATCATCTCTTTTCTTTACTCTAACTTTTAATTTTAGTCAAGTGGTACATAAGTAGACCTTCATGAAAACAAATTACAAGTAATTTTAGACGTGGCGTCCGAATAAGTAGCGTATCACATCTGGACCCTTGTAAGTAGATGGATTTACAGTAGTGATAAATCTTGTGTCCATTATTAAAGTAGCCAAGTTCGCCACACACTGGACTATACCTACACGATAAGAAGAAGAATGTAATGCGAGAATTACTGCGCTGCTTTCTAACATTAACATTATTTGTTTTGTATATGTATCTGATTGTGTAATATGGGCAAAGCCTGAAATAAATGAGTATTATTATTATTAATGTATTTTTATAAATATACAATTTGGACCTGCTGTTGCAGAAATTGAAAACGTTTTGTTTTAATATTATAGATAATAAATGTTTGAGCATCTTTATTTGCCTGAAATATATTTCTAATTTATGTTGAAAATAACAGTTGTATATTAGCCAATGGTGTAAATGTACATAAATATACAAACATCAGTGGTAAAACCAAAAATATCAATTACAAATTAAAGGTATTTTTTTTAAAATCAGCAATATGCTCCCAAAGTAAAACCATAAAAATATTCCACCAAAATCTGCCCAATCATCGTAATGCAGAATTTCAGTCAAAGATATCCTTTATCGTAACGTAAAATTAATTATATTTGGGGTTCAATTTACATAACAAAATTTACACAAAACCCAATTCCGTACAATTATCAAATTAAAATGGGCGCGTCCGGCCAACAAGTAAGAATTATTTGATTAAAAGTGCAAGGACCTCGTACTTACATTAAAATTAAAATTAAACCATCAAGTTCTAATCATAGCACATAAAATTTCACAAAAAACAGAAAAAATCAACATCAATTACTGACTTCAAAATGTAATCCAGACCCATTTCAACTGATTAGCGGGTTTAATGCGTAAGTGTTAAGTAAATTTGGATGTAATCGGGCTAAGTCTTTCCGGGTAGAGGTTTGCGGGCCCCGGAGAAAAATGCGCCGGGATTTATTGGCTTGTTACCGGGATCCGGGGATGCCGGGATTTAAAAAAGAGGGACGAAAAGGAATGCTCTGGCGTCACGCACAGACCTGCAGTGTAGAGATTTGAGAACCTATCAATTTGTTCGTTATTGGACGCTTTACTTGTTAAATTTATCAACTGTGTGGTAGGAAGTTGAGTCTTTAATCTTCTTTTTTTGACTTTTTATCAGGAGAATTTTATGCGATTGCAATATTTACTGAATCTAATCAAATTTACAGAACTTGGGTTATCTCAATCATTTTGATGTATTTCATATTTCATATCTCTATTGCTAATACATAAAGTTTGACTATTAATATTAACTGCTATTATTTTTCTTCTTTATCTACAAGCGAAGAAGATAGGACAACTAGTGTTGTCCAGCGGCTAGCAACGCTTGCCTCAGACCCGACGGTCTTGGGTTCGATTCCCGATCGGGGCAAACATGTGGGTAAAATGCAGATGTTTATTCTCTGGTTTGGGTATTCGCGTCCATCTTTATATGTGTCCCAGGTAAATCGTAGTGAGGGCCTTTGAATGTTAAGATATTGTAATGAATTAAATCATAATTATAACTTAAGTATATGTGTATATTTTTATTAGATGTATTTGAATAACTTGTAAATGTTGTCCATATTTACAACATATCTGTGTCCAATGGTCCCGAATTTTAAAAAAGGGATGAAGGAATGTCCCACTCCCGTCTCGCTGTCGGCGCGTTTGAAGTAGACTACGGCACTTCGTCTGATATTATTTTTTAACGTGCCGATTTTTTTATTTCCTTTCTGTGGTATTTTCTTTTTGATTTGTTAATGGCTCGAGATATTTTATGCATTTTATTAAAGTGGTTATAATGAAAATTTTGGGAAAACTTTAATATCTGAAGAATGTTTCGTAGGTATCTATCTGTTGGCGCTGTTGGGCTTACCTGAAAATAAAGGAGAAAAAATATACTTATCTTCAATAATTTTTACTTTGTTTAAATTTGATATTAAATTAAAAGTAACTCTTAAAATAAAAATTCTGCGATTTCGCTAAGTAAAAACTACATGTTTTGAGTCCTAAGTAAAATAAAAAAATTAAAAATCAATTTATGAATAGTTATTTTCATTTTTGAGCTTATTGAATGCACGTTTCACAAAAAGTGGTCGAACTTTAACTAATGTAGTCCCATGTCAATACGCGTCAACTTTTTATAAGATACACACACACAGTTAATATCACAGTTTTAACATTAGAAAAAGCACTAAGGTTAGAAAAAAAAACAGTTTTGGCAGTCAAAATATCTCTTAAAACATTCTATCAATCTAACTACCCACGCCGTCTGTAACTTGATTGCTCATCAAGTATTTTAAGTGACTCTCACAATCCTCTTGAGACCTCTTCAGGATCTCTTTAAAATATTCACAAGACGAGCTCCCAATCGGAACTTTTAATCTCACCGTGTTTAAGCCGAGTACAACTAATACTATGATGGATTTATTTCTTTGATTTATAATGTATACTTGTAAATGTAAATGGACACGCTAAATCCATGAAAACGCCATAAAAACAAAAATTTGAACTTTTTATTTATCACATAAAAATTCACATATTGACAAAATGTATAAGTTAAACAGTACGAATAAACCCCAATGAGTTAAAATATCAAAGTTACTGTATTTAAAACATTGCATTGTTATTTGAAAGTTGCGAAAAGTTAAAAATGTAAACACTAATTCTTAGAGCAGAATTTTCGTTTAATTAATAGAGAACCGTGTGGACTTTCAGTCTATTTGATGGAGAGCAGTTTCTGCCAATTTTCGTTTACTCTAATCGAATTGAAATGGCACTTATTTACAACGACTTTGTAACTTTGCTAAATGATTGCATAAATTTAGAATTTCTGTAGGTGCTCTATCATTTCTATATGAATAATGTACACTATGTATGTAAACAATGCTTGATATGTGTTAGATGTACATACAGAGTAGGTTCCTGTAAAGGAGTATATTATATATCCTAGATGTTGTATGTAGATAAAAAATCAAATGATTCACCTATCGTCAATTTTCAAAATTCAAATAAACAGTGTAACGAATTAAGAAATCATGAATATTGTAAAGGAAACCTTCCAGACGAAACAGAAGGGTATGGATGGGATAAATTAATAAAAGGGGCCGGTTAGTTACAATTACACTTTTAAATGTAAGCAAGAATACCCAGGAGCTTGATTTTTTTTATGCGACATGCAATTTGTCGGCTTTACGGAAAAAAGAAAAACGACGTAAGTATGAATTGTAGGTTTTATTTCATATGAAATCGGTCTGAAATATGTGCAGAAAAAAAAACAGTTTTAAAATTTTGTTAGTCTTTCAGGTTTTATAAACGTAAAAAGAAAGAAATTATTTTTTTAAAGAAAGTTGAACCTGTTTAAAAATAGTATCGTGTAACACAGTTAAACTGTCACAGGATAGAGGACGTCTACGATATGTGACAATAATGAGATTATTATTTGTATTTAGTTTGTTAAGCTAGTTACTTAAGAAACTAGTTATTTTACATCATATCAAAACTATTAACTATATTTTATAGCGATGCAGCCATTCTACCAATATTAACTGATGATAGTTTGTCCTAGTCAGTTTCCGATTTAATAATTTCAGATTGTATACTAAGTCAGGTTGTTTGTAGTTAATATAATCGTTCAATAAAAGACTTTGTGGATAAATGCGTTATATATATCACTAAAATACAGAAAAGAGGGCTACTTCCGTTTACAAATTTTCTTAAAATTTATCAGATACTTCTTTTTTCAAGTCTCCGTCAATAGACTTTTGATTTCGTCAGAAAGCAAAGGGTTGGGAATAAAAATCGCGACCCTCCGAGAAAAATCGGGCCAAAGAGGGTTAAAACAGAAACACCGTCTTATTCATTGTTTTTTCTTGTTCATGGTAACCAGGTAGCCAAATGAATTGCAAACAGGGTTATTATTTCCTCCCGGAAGTCGTATATATTCTCAGGCGCCTTTATTTTAACGTTCCTTGCTTTATTCATTTTTTTTCTTACCCCTTTTTTATTGCCGACAACCTCGTAATATATTGTAAACGCACCGAATCCCGGCTGTAAACAACTATTACAACTTAATAGGAAAATGGGGTTCTTTTTAACAACTTTTAGAAGCAAGTTATCTTTTTGTTTAGTTATTTTGAAAGGTTTTTGACTGTTGCGATCATTGCAATGCCTACATAAAATAGTCACTGATCACATACTTGACTAATATTATTATACTTCTACTAAATGTCTAGAAGAAGAAAAGTGCGACAAAATTGAAAATTATGATTTGAAACTCCTACCTACAGTCTGATAATTATTTTTGGGTTGGTGACATGATTACGACGAGATTTTAAAAGTAGGAATTCATTTAAAAAATCTATCTTTTATAAGAAAATGTTAATATTATCAACTGAAAATTGTATTAAAATTAAATCTAAGTGAAATAAAAGCAAGCGTTTGAAATTAAATTTTAGAACAAGAAATAATCATTTCATAATTAAATTGATCCCTTTCTTTGATGATACATTTTTAATATTACTTTGTTATTATCAGACAATTTGTACAGCAGTCAGCTTTTGTTTTCTGATATAAATTTTGTATTAGTTAATTAAATTTTTCACCTTAACATTTTAGTAAAATTGATAGGAAAACGCGTTGGTCATGCTTGAAGAAATGTTTAGAGCTTGATCATATTTGAGATTATCCGAAATACTGTTCAAAATCGTACAAATAGAGGCTATGTGTTACTTTCTAGCTACCTACATAATCATATCAACAATCGACTGATACCTACTACCTTCTACATAACTTTATTTACTAAAACTCTGGCAATTAGCTGCAACAAAGGATCCGAAGAGGTGAGATAGCAGCAAATAGGTACTAACGTTCTTGGCTGAATAGTTGCACTCATAAAATCAGCTATAAAAGACGATAACTGCCGATTATGGCGGCTAACGGCTCTCTAATAATGAATTGTCTTTAGTACAATGTCCTATCGTGATTCTGTCCGCCTTTGTTGGATGTAATAGGGAGAAAATCATTATTACAGAAAAAAGTGTGGTGTTACATCGATTTTACAGCTCTTAAGAGGATCTTTAGCAAGTTTAGACGCAAGGGATCAAATTACAATGGCTAAAAAAAAAGGTGCCCTTTTTTGTATTTAAATCGAATCTTAGTCTTTGTTAGTATTGTATAACGTATGTCATTGTTTTTTTTTGAAACTTACAGCCCTATATGTTAAATATAAATAATACATCTTTAGGTAATTATCTAAGGTAGTGTATTACATTGCATCACATAAGATAGTGTATCACTGAAAATGTATCACATTATCGTTGGAATCAGTTGGAATAAACATTTACTGTCATAGCTACAGAATATAACGACGATATATAATGACGATAATGACAATAATGACGATATTTGACAAAAAATTGTTATCCATGTTTTTAACCTGCAATGTGCATGATGGTTTTAATGGCTTAAAGTGCTCATAATTACAAACAAGACGGGCCTTTTTATAATTCGAACGGCACGGCAGAATTTGTATTACCATTGCCTCTTATGTTCCCAGCTTCTAGTATCACTAGTTTATAAGAGGCAATGGTTGTACAATTTTGCCGTGCTGTTCTCGAATGATAAAAAGGCCCAACGAAATCTATTTATAAACAATTTTACTAAAAAAAATGAGCAGATGTTTATTTTTGTGAAAGATCACAAATTAAATCGTAATATAGGTACTTACACATATACACATATGCAAGGACGATCAACATACCACCCCTGATTGTAAGAGTGCAATAAAGCAGTGGCGGAGCCAATAAACGTAGATTATCGGGAGTTATGATGCGATTCCCGGTAATACGACACGACAATAGGCCCCAGGCAGAGAGACAGGGCTGCGTTTTATGGAGACCATCTTTGTAATCTTTTTATTCCACTTTAGGTTTTCAAAGCAACGCTCAAAGTGAGCGAATTTCATCTACCTATATATGTGAAAGATTTGAGTTCTTTTTTTAAGTTGATTTTAAATTTCTGTTTTGGTACTAAACTAAACGATGTATGTTAAATTGTATCCAAACCCTTCAATGGCTTTTACAGCGATATTACGTCATATTACAACTAGTGTGACTATAATGGATCTGTTGTGAAGCAGGAGCAGGTTTAAAGAAGAGAACTACATTCTTGGAGGCATATTTTCTATTGAGTCACAATTAATTATAAAATTACATTTTTAATGAGTGACCTGCGTGGCGGGCGAGGGACGACTGACGTCATCTCGCCTAACTCTATGGAAGTGGCAAATATGCTGAATTTACAAACGTGATTAGTTCATGTGTCCCTACAGATCAAATACACCTCTCTACGGGGTGGGCGGGGTCATAACACCTTAGTGCTCAAAAAGCGTCATCCTCATCTGCTAAAAGCGTCATCTTTTGACGTACTATAACCCGTAAAGGGTTTCTATACTTGGTATTGGCGACTTCGCTATTTAATATTTTAATTTTGATTAAAATACTCGGATTTTGAAAAAATCACGACATTAGTGAAAGAATTGATAGATACCTCTCCGTCTAAAAAAAAACAACGGGTTGTACTCCGGGAGTGCCGACAGAAGTGAAAACTTGAACATTAACGTTGTGCATTAATCTATATATATAAAAGAAAGTCGTGTTTGTTACAACACTTATAACTCGAGAACGGCTGGACTGATTTTGATCAAATTGAGTATGGAGGTAGCTGATACCCTGGATTAACACATAGGCTACATAATTTTCCGAAATTCCCACGGGAACGAAGTCCCGGGCGTAAAGCTATATGGAAATAAAACAAAATACAACAAAAGAGTCCGTTATAATCTCAGGATTCGAACTCTCGACCTATAACTCACAATCTGGCAACTTTTCCACTCGACCAAACTGTCTACTTTCAATTCAGTAAAATAGTCTATCGGTATTTGCGCACTATGTGCGAATAATCGCTGACATCTGTCAAAGAGATAATTTTACCATAGGGCTGCCATCCGTCCGGGTTTCCACCCATACTTCAAAGTGCACAACGCTGCTAAAGAAGTTTTCACTTCAAAAAAGGTGGCAACCCTATCCTAGGCATTTTCGATCAGGGTCACGTGACATCTGACGCGAGTTCATCGCGAGTTTAACACTTTTTCCGCATACTAAAAGTGGTCAACGCCGCTTAAGAAGTTTTCACTTCAAAAATGAATGTTTCACAAGTTTTTTTCACTTTACTTTTGTTTAATCGTAGTTTTAGAATCGGAAACCTATGTTATTCGTTACGTCTTTGCCGGATTTAAGTAATTCAGTTAATAATTGTTGTATCTTTTACGACAGTACCAATATCCTTTTCCGTAGTTTCTGACCGAGCCACGGGTGGCATCACTTAGGGAGTACAGATAATAAGAGCGCTGGTTCACGTTATGAAGTCAATTTATCATCAGCTAACCGGATAATTGCTAACTGGAATGCTTTGATCACTCTCTGATCAGTTACTAGCTTTCTGCCCGCGACTTCATACATACGAAAACGTATGTTTTGTTACTAAACGACTGTCTGTTTCTGTTATGTGAAAAATTTATAGCGTCTATGTGAAGAACGGGAAACTAGACAACAATTCTAAAAACAAATACATTTTTCATATCCGAGTATACTTAAAATATTATCGCTGTTATAAATGTACTTGAATACATTTACTACAATTTTTTTACATGAAGAGTTATATAAAATACGCAATATATTTTATTACGTTTTCTTTTTTTTTCTTTTAATTAATATAACAGAACTCCCCTATTTATCAAACTTTTCTTTTTTGTCGGTTTCATTGATCACACGTTACAGTGGTCGTGCCACTGTGCAAACACTTCGACAACGAGTAAATGTTGACTTTGCCCGACCTCCCCTACGCATACCGCCGATAAATCGAATAAATAAATTACCTTGTCAATCCGCTATGATCTTATTTGTTAGGTTATTGCTAGAAGGAAAATGTTTTTCTCAAAGCAAAAAACATCATTTACAATCCTTTGGATTTTATGAAACACTATTTTAAATACAAATTAGGAATCTTATTACTAGTAAAAATACATATACTGATTATTTAATTAAATACAAAAAAATTATAAATGTTTTTATATTGTGAAAGCACCGAGAAAAAGTGGCAACAAAATTACTCTGTCTCAAAATATCTCAATTACAGTTTCCTTATCTACCCTAACCTTAACCAGAAAAAAAGGAGTTCCAAATTTGGGGTAAACCGGGGAATAAAGATATCGGCGGAGGCAAACAAAGCGATATGTTGACCGCGTCGTAAAAAACACGTTAACATCCATTCACATTTATGTCCCCTATTTGTGCGGCCGCGAGCCACTGGGCAGGGGAATGAAATGGATACAAAGTATGTGATTGCTAACAGTGTAGTGATTCAGATTTCAGATTTTCACAAAGAACTTAGATGTATAAGTGACTGTTTTATAATCCGTTACAAGCTATGACCTTATAATACGCACGTCATTCCTTTTACATGGCTCAACACAGATACCATAAATCCAAAAAAACCAAGGTTTAAGAGGTTTCGAAATAGAGGTTTAGTGCAGTTGAAAACTGTCTCTTATGCAAGAAAAAAGCAAGTTATTGGAAATATTTAGTTTTAAGTATTTGTTACTGTAAGCCATTACCATATTTTGATGCCACAAGGTCCGCTCATCGATACTGGTGCACAGTACTCCGTCAGTGCGCAAGCTCAAAGGTGCTCAAAACAAAAGTTTGGCAAAAGTTTTATCAGGGTGGTGCTCTCCCCAGCAAGGCGCCCTTTGACCTATTTTTCCTGAGATGAACCACTGGGATGAATACAGTATTTTTCTTAGTAAGTATATTATTTGTTTTTTTCCTAGATTGCCAGATCTCACTCCTGGGCAAAGGCCTCCCACTGTTTTACTTTATTTATCGCGGTCCTGTGCTAATTCCAACACGTTCATAATATCACTTATTTGATTTTAGGTACCTAGCCAGCTTTGTCCCACTGCTGGGCAAAGCCCAGCAAATTTTGACCATCGATTTCAGTTTGATGGATGGTTTTTTTACGCAAACAACTATTAAATTCAACAAGAGCTACCTCAAGAGCTGAAGGTATGAGATTTCCTACAGACTTACAACTCCACACATACAAATACATATCGAATCAGTCTCTACATTTATCGAGTTAGAGAAGTTGGACTCCATTCCGAATGCAATGGTTATCGATTGATACCGCCTTGACGACTCTACAGGATACGTTATGAATTTATATGTGTTTCTAATTTATTTGTAAAGTATACTCTTAAGATTCAAATTAAAAACTTATTGAAAATTGTATAAATGGTAAATGTTTGTAGTAATTGGATAATTATATAATCAAATAAATAAATTTTATATAGTTGGTTTTCATGTACGTTTTTTGAATTCCAGCTCATATCTATCCTAGATTTGATTTCCACTTATGAAAAGAAATAATATTATTCAACGTAATTAAATAGAGTCACTGCAATTCTAAAGTTTATATTGATTTCATAAACTAAATAAAAGATTTATAAATTTAAAAACTAAGACGATGTAAGTCCAGAGTTCAGCAATAATCTTTACACTAAAATGATTTCTTCCATACAAGAAAATAAATTACTTTTCAGAGTCCAGTTCCTTCAACGATACATTTCGACGCTCCGAAGAAGAAAGTTTTTATCTTTTTAAAATGTGTCTTTTTCACACTATTACGAGGAAAGTGATTTTGAAAAAAGACCAAAAGGTAAAACAGTATGCAAAGTCTTTCTGAAATTTGTTCCAAGGCGGAGCCAAAACAGCAAACAGGGCGATCTCCGATCCAATTATTTACTTTCCTCTATGATTCGCCGACCGTTTAATGTTGATTACATTCCTAAACTTTGAGATGGAAATAAGTCTTTACTTCTATTAAGTAATTACTTAATTAGTCGGCATAAAGCGATGCTTAAGTAATGAAGCGTAATTATAAGAGAGGACACGTCTAAGAGTCGAATAATTAAATCAATCATCCCTTGCCGTGGTGTATAATCTTTTCAGGGAAACTGAGTTAAGAGTTAAATACTTCACTTGCTTTGAACTTGGCGATCACCCCTTCTTCTTATCGGGTCAATTGTATAAATAATAATAAATTCAATTTAGAATGAACTAAAGATGTGTTCGTAATGAATTCAAAGCTCCTCCTTTTTTGGTGGGTATCACAATAGTGCGATGAAAATGGAGACTCGAAATCTAGGCAAAATCCAATTAGTTATCATAGTTGAATCTAAATTAGTTAAATAAGTTTTGCCACAAAAACTAACCGACAGATTACAGCAGCTTTGTACCTTTTTAACTTCATTGATTTCGTATGTGAGAACCAAAAATCTGTTTTTGATAAATCAGTATATAAGTAGGTGGTGACAGCCTTTCACCACTATACATAAAGTTCCATCTAATAACCCTCAGAATTAATGTCAAACGTGGCATCAAGTAGTTTTGAACCACTGGTGCTCTGCCTACTCCGTATGGGATTACAATCGTGAGCATATGTAATGTATGTGTAGGTAAAACCAAAATATAATAACAAACCATTGGAAACTTTAAGAATTTAGTATCAGACAACTATTTGTCTGTCTTCTTAGAATTCGACTGATAACATTTGATTAGAAGTTTAGTTGAACCGATCGCAGTCTCCCCTCGGGAGGGAGCTTGAAACTTTTAAAGATATTACCGGGAAGGGTTGCGTCCTACGTGATCTAACGCGCCATCTGTCTTGTGGAGGTGGTATTTGTTTATGAAAAATATATAAATGTATTGGTTCCAGCATACATGGTTAAAATAAGAAACTTACCCTATAAAATGAAAAGAGAAAAGGGAAAAACAATTATGTAAAAAATACAAAATTAAAGTTTTTACATTAGCGATAAAAAATGAGTAAGTATAATTGCTGTTAACAAAATGACATGCTAAATACTAAAAAAGCTAATTTATGCGTAAAAGATTTTTAAAACCCCAGAAATCTTACATTCCATTCAAATTAGTACAAGGAAGGCTTAACATGATCCAGCAAAAATAAACTTCAATCTTACTCAAATAAAAAAATATTGAGTACAGTCGTAGGCAACACTCGTTGTTGATTCAGTCCCCGAGGTGAAGCTAATGCCACTAATAAAAACGAAATTTCAATAAAAATCTCTTTCAAGAAAATGAGAAATCCAGACAGGAATATAAATTATGCAAACGTGCCACAGTAACCATAAAAAATCAAGACTTTCTTCTTCGGAGCGTCGGAATGTATCGGGGAAGGAACTGGACGCCCATAAATTTATCATTTTCCACTGCATAAAGCATAAATTCGAATCATTGATCCTTGCTTGAGGTGAAGAAAAACTTTTGTATTTGAAGTCTAAAGATAGCTATGGAGGTTCAAACCGTTGTAAATGGTAAAATTTGCTGATGAGTTCGACAGTTTTGTTTTGTAGTCTTGATGTCTGTTTTGATTATGGATAGTGTAGTCTTGATGACTTTGTATTAATGCACTAAATGAAAAATAATTGCTGTTGTACAAACAACAATACAATTATGTTGACAAATTTTATGGCAGTACTACTCTCACAACTCATTATGGAGTGATGTACTGAATAAAATTTAATTGATTTGGTTTTAGGTTACAGTAGACTGTAGTTGTGCTTTCATAAAAATGTTCCATTTAAAAAAAAATACAAAAGGTGGTCGCAATTTTATTCCGCAAATATATAGCTACGCTTATTGAAAACGCAAAAAAAGATTTAATACAGTCTTTCCCAACGTGGGCGATAACGCCCCCTTGTGGGCGCTGCAGGCCTAAAGGGGGGCGGTAAGAGACCCAGAAAAAAAAGGGGGCGTTGTGTAGGGCTTTGGGGTCGATTTATAATTTCATCTACCTAGCTAGGAAGACTCTTAGACACCGACTGAGCTCTCGACTCTCGACTACATCTTGTGAACATCAACTAATATTAATTAAGATATAGCTCAAACTCGGTTCGATATAATAGACCGCGGGCAATCATGTTTTAACAAGTTTTTGTTAAATAATCCGATTTGTACATTCCTGTATCAATCGGCTGGTTCTATAATACTTGTTCTTGCTTGTCGAGTACGATTGGGCGTCGAATGAGATAAACGAGTTTATGCACGTTTGTCTTATTCCTGTTGGTGCGTGCTGCTTATGCAATCCTATATAAACGACGTAAATTTATTTTATTTTCATTTGCGGTTTCGCGCATAATAGATAAGCAGTACTTCATTATAACTCTTACGTATTTCTCAAAACAAAACAATGTCGGAAGTAAAAAAGAAGAGACGGCAATACTCTGCGGAATATATTAAATTCGGATTTATTGAAAATCCCACAAACCCGTCGTCGCCTTTGTGTCTTCTATGTCTAAAAACATTTTCGAACGAAGCAATGAAGCCTTCAAGACTGCAAGATCATTTGAATAAAATGCATCCAGATAAGAAAGACAAGAATGTAGCATATTTTCAAGACCTAGAGAAGAAGCATAATACTCAGCCAAGTGTATCAAAACTATTTTCGGCGGCTGCTAAGCAAGATGACGACGGACTTCGAGCTTCGTACAATATCTCTTTGTTAATTGCTCAAAAAGGCAAACCACACAACATCGGAGAAGAGTTAATTTTGCCAGCAATAAAGGAAGTAATAACTACTGTGCTTCATAAACCGGCCGCAGATATTATCCGAAAAATTCCTTTGAGTAGTAATTCTGTGCAAAGACGAATTGATGAAATGGCTGAAAACATTGAAGAATCATTGTGCAATCATCTGAGGACTAGTCAATTCTCAATTCAGCTCGATGAGTCCACTTTACCAACTAATGAAGCGTTGTTGCTATCTTACGTGAGGTTTATTAAAGATGAGAAAATACGTGAAGAACTATTGTTTGCCAGAAATTTGGAGACAGATACAAAAGGCGAAACCATATTCAATACATTGGAAAAGTTTTGTGAAGAGAAAGAGATTCCTTTGAAAAATATTATATCAGTTGCTACGGATGGCGCTCCGGCTATGACAGGGCGCCATAAAGGCTTCATAGCGTACTTAAAAAATAAAATTCCAGATGTCCTTGCTATACATTGCGTTATTCATAGACAACATTTGGTTGCTAGAAACTTAAGTGAACGACTATTTCAATCACTGCAATATGTCATCAAAGCAGTCAATAAAATCCGTAGCAGCTCTTTGAATGATAGATTATTTCATCAGCTTTGTGTTACTAATGACGAAGATTTCAACCGTTTATTGCTTCATACTGAAGTTCGTTGGCTGTCAAGAGGCAATTGTCTGATTCGATTTTACAACCTGTTTGACTCTGTGATAGAGTTCTTGGAAACTAAAGATACAGAACTGCGCAACAAGCTCATAACATCAAAGAATGATATAGCTTACATGATAGACCTGTATAAATTGTTCAACGACATGAACCTCCAACTGCAAGGCGATGAACTAAATTTAATTAAAACAAAAAATGTCGTTGCTGCTTTCGCAGCCAAACTGCTTCTGCACAAAAAGAATATGGGCAGACGTGAGTTTCACAATTTTCCGAATTTATCAGTATCCTGCAGTAACGACGACTTGTTTGCCTACTGCCAACATTTGGAAAACCTCCACATTGACTTCACCGAACGATACCAGGACATTTTAAACTTGGAAATACCAGACTGGGTGTTAGATCCGTTTTCAAATGTCAACATAGCAATGTCACCTCAGCTGGAAGAAGAACTTATAGAATTGACAACAAACGAAGAAATAAAAATCAAGTTCAAAAATGGATATCAAGAATTTTGGCTTCAAAAACCGATCCTGCAATTGTACCCTGGATTGTGGTCAATTGTTCAACGATTCTTGATAGCATTCCCATCGTCATATTTGTGTGAACGTGGTTTTAGTGCTGTGGCAACGCTGCTTACTAAAAAGAGAAATCGTTTGCGTGTTACCGAACGTGGCGACTTGCGGCTGTTTTTGAGTAAATTGGAACCTGATATCAACAAACTTATTGAACAGCATCAGATTCAACCTTCACATTAGTTTTTATATAAGAATTGATTATGTTTGTTTTATTTTCAATAAAAGATACTCTGTCCGAATACTATAAAGTTGCGTTTCAATAATCAGTTATAAGTACTTAGCGGTTTTTAAGTATGTTTAAAAAGGGGGGCGTTAAAAAATAATTTATTCTTAAAGTGGGCAGTAGACAAAAAAAGGTTGGGAACCCCTGATTTAATAGGTCCACCAGCCCTTACAATAGAAACCTTGCCTTCAGCAATACACTTCTACCCACTTGTCACCCACATGGGTCCGAGGGGTCGAATCTACATAAAAATATCCATATTTTTAAATTTGATTTGAGAGTTGGACGAATATGTTTGCTATTGAACATTGAGGGATGTGACGTGAGGAAAATTTGCTAGGAACTGAATAGAAAGTGTTGAATAGACTCTATTTTTGCGTTAGGTAGGTACCAAGCTTTATTTTTTTTGAATATCACATAAAGCACTCATATCTTTGTTTAATAACTATATCTTTGTTTAAAGAAATCAAACATGAAACCAATTGTGTTAAGTTGGTCTGAAACGTTTGTTTACAATACCTACTATTAATAACAATTCGTGAATAACAAAACTTTGTTGTAATTTATCTAATGTTAGTATTTGTCATGATTTTGACTATTTGTAATGATTTTGATGGTCACTAGTTTTTGGGAATGGATACATCGAAATTCTCCTTTACGCTCAAATCGTCTCCTGTTTTGAACAAAAACAAAGCTAACTACATACATCAGACTAGCAACTCCCTCGATACCGAGAACTGTCCTCAAAAAAGAGATGTAAAGCGCCCGTGGGTAGGCCAGGAGTTGTTCCTTCAGCGACGAACACGACACATTGCGCCCTCGTAAGTAAATAGTCATGTCTCGATGTCCGCTAGTAATTGTAACGTTGTGAGTAGGCGACGCTTGAGGCGCTTCAAACTTTGGACGTTGTTCAGGACACATCTGCGCTGGCCGCAGACCAAGTTCTGCTGTGGTGGCGGCGGTGACGGCTCCCAGATATGTCATATTTGAACCCTCTCCTCCCCGCGCCTTTCCCCGCAATACACGGGACATCTTCGTGTAATGCGCCGTCTGATTATATGGCGGTCTGTTAGTTTTGATATTTGATCATATTTTTAAATTAAAATACTTTCAAATCGTTAGAGTACAATCGAGTAGAGATAAGCAGAGTAGTTCAAAGGTCAGTAAAGTCATTATTTAACTTAGAAATTATGGCTGATCATTCAAAACATAAGATGCAGTTAAAATAAAATAAAAAATCAAAGTGTAAAATCATAATAGACCAAGTATTTGGTCAATATATGTATAGCAAATTGTCAGTTATATCTAACTAAATTAATAGTGTAAAGGGGCGTGACTGTCTGAAGAATAAAAAAAGCTGCCCCAACAAATCTTTTTATTTCGAAACCTCTAGAAACAAAGAAAAACTAAATACCAACTTTCTGTCTCTTTTATACCCATAATAATTATAAAATTAATCAAATTAAAAAATATATGAATACATATTTAAAAGATTATGTATTAAATCTTTCTTAGCTGTTTCATTCAATCAAATATCAAAACTACACGAACATTGTACACACGATGAATGAAACGAGTTAGTCCGCCTGTACTGCAAAGTTTTCTTCAGACACCGCATATGTGGTCTTCAACTTCACATACGGTTCTTGAAACTGTTTAAAATAATTCAAATCCTATGAATTATTAAAAAAGAGCAACAACATATTTTTAGATTAATCTTAAATTATCCTAATTCATCATTTTTACGATCATCAAAAAATTTACTTGTTTAAAATCAATCCAATTTTGAATAAAATTTTGTTTTTTTATTTGTTTGAATAATGTAAATTTAAATTTAGCAAATATAGTCAGAATAAATTACAAATTTATTTTTTCTGCAAAGATGTTGCCTGACGAAGCTTAATAAAATTAGATTTTTATCTTTGGGTTGCTTTTGTATCTCATTCAGAGTAATTCGCTCAGCCAAGCCATAGTCACAGTACTGAGACATTCTGAAGACATTCCATTAAGGTACAGGGTCCGCATGTGACGGTCCATCTCGCCCCATCAATTCGCCATTACGTTTACTTGAAACCCTCTCCCTTTCCCGCACTATACCCGGCGAAAGTATCTCTTAATCTAAGCCGGACATCGCGATAACGATATTATAAACCAGTGTAGCGACTACAATTCGCTTTTAGACCCTTTTGTTTATAGTAATGCACTGATAAACAGCGGAGAGCGGTGTTAGAAGACGACGTTACTAAAATAGATAATAAAATATTTTTTTCTTATCTAGCTAACTTAGCTATATTTACGCAGCCTAGCTATATCTACAAAGGTACAACACTGTCCACCATAAAAGACGGCATTTTATGCTGGCCTAGATTAATTAAAAAAATACAAATTAAATGTGATAGCTGCTTTAGCTAGTTGAGAAGGTTTTTCTAAAAAGTTAGTTTATTACCTTTTTTACCTTTCACTTTTATTTTATTTTCTTCATAATAGTCAGGTCAAGTGCTGGTTGTAGGTACTCGTAGTTATGCATTTTCCACTTCGAAAGGAAGGACCATAAAACCGGGGCAAACAGTAATGATTTACAAATACTTCAGCTACCAAAATCGCTACCTGCTATCACAATATTCAAGGTTTAGAGGGGCACTGGGCATTAGTGACTTCAACGCGTTTAATCTGAACCCCATTACAGCAGGACCTTCGGGAACGGGCAGGGCTGAGTGCCGAGTGCTTCTTATAAGATCATCGCTGATAAATCCAATAAATATTCACAAATCAGTGAGGGTCGCCGATTATTTTCACATGTTTTATAGATCAATGCCTCGTTCATTTCGTGTCCTTGTACTCGAACTAACGTGCTTTCGAATCATACAGGCATAATTTTTATTTTGTGCGTTGGTTGTCTGATGGATACTTCGCATAACAATTTATTCTTCTATGATCCTATTTCAACGAACGCATTTTAATCCATAACCGGGTTATCTAATTCCAATACGGATATTTTTTCTTATGAATTGATACTTAAAAAAAATTCTTATGAGACTCAAAATAAGCTTCACCTACTCAAATATATAGTATTTTGCACGGAAAAATAAAGGAGTTGAGGATGTAATCTATGAACGTAAGACATTGCTAAAAAGAAAAGGGTCATGAGAAGTTTAAAAACTCCAGGCTAGCGCTTTATCGATAACACAAATAAATGTAAGTAGTAAATAGTTTATGTAATATAATGTCTCTGCATCTTTGTTACAGTCATAAATAGCTACAATTTACCTATAACACCCATTAAACAGTGTAATAATCCAAACAAATCCCATAAGCACCAGCCCTACCGCAAGTAAGGGTCATCGCACATTTACCCACCGGACACTGGCCCGCCAGGCATTCGGGCCAAGCAATTAGCGCCTCTAATGTGGCCAGCCTGAGACATGGGTCTTAAAACGCCCTTAGAAAGTCTTAAGTCCGAGTTTACTGTGAATTTTCGAGGCATGTTATGGTGGACAGACACATTCCACAGAATGTCTGGCAAGTTTTAATGTGCGGAAATTTCATAGACTTGATTTGTGACGAAGATGTATTCGAGAAAATGTCAATGTCAAAATCAGTGTAATTTTAGTGAAAATAAACGAATTTGTATTTTGTATTTGTATGTTGATTTAATTTTTGTTTACAACATTGTTACTGAAAATAATTGAAAGATTTTTTAAATTAAATTGTTTAAAGTTGAATACATTCTTTTACGCATTTAATTTCATTAGGCAACATATTCCAAACACATTCTTTATGATTTTACAGGATAATCTTTTACAGTGGTCTTCAAATAGGTATACCAAGTCACTCTTCAGATGGTATACAAATAAATGCTTTCGAAGAATAACATTATGGACTAGAAGACCCATGTAGACAGGTCATAGGACAGAAAAACAGTTGAACTGGGCCTCGATTCTGTAACTCCAGTTGGATGTCGATAGGGTTTCAGTTGAGTTTCGATAGGGTGAAAGTTGTGTCTCAGAAGTGTGTCAGTGGAGTGTAAGCTGAATGAACACCTTAATGACTTCCAAATGGAAAACTTATCGTTCAAAATCCATTGTCTATGTCCACCGATCGTTTCTCAATGATTTCTCAATGAAACACTGACTTGGTATAAGTTGTATGATAGGTCATTGCCATATAAGTATTATTCCATTTCATAAACATAGAAATAAGTTGAAGTCATGTTAATGCACAACTGACATAAAGATGTCTATGACATACACAGATATTTTTTCTATGTCTATGACTACTTTACAACAAGTCTTTCGAAACTTCACTGACCTCTATACATGTATATACTTTGTATAGAAATACAGGTCATTGAGGACTTTTGGTTTAGAAAGTGGTATTCAACTTATTTATTATATATGTCTATGATGTAATCAGTATAAAACTCTGAAATGTTAATGGATACGAGAAAAGAGGACATTTTAAAATCTCTAAGGAACACCATTGATGAAAAATTGCTTGCTTGCTTGGTCTTTAGATCAATTCTTGTTTTTGTATATTAAATGAAATTAAACTTAGGTTAGGTTAGGTTCTCACGGGCTGAAAAGAAGCACGATTGGTGTTCTTGAGGAAATAGGGCAGGTCTGCAGATTCTCTTTCTGCATACCGACCCATTTGCCTGCTGGACGACGCCGGAAAACTATTCGAAAGAATTATTTCCTCTGGTTCAGCACGCACTTGTGGAGCGTCGGCCCCGACCTGTCGAATGACCAGTTCGGTTTCCGACAGTCACGCTCGACGTTGACGCGATTGCGGCAAGTCTTCATATCAACAACGCCTTTAACTCGTTACCCTGGAGGACGATAAGGGAGGTACTGGTTTACCATCAGATACCTTCCTACCTGTAGCGCCTGGTTGAAAGTTACTTGCAGGACAAGTGCATAAAGTTTAATGGTCGAGATGGAGTTCTTCATCAGAGGAAGATGACGTGTGGGGTTCCGTAGCATAAACGTGCTACTGTGGAACTTCGAATATTTTAAAATTACATGATTTATTTCTTCAGTTATCGTATTTTCCGCGGACTACAATGCCTATTAGCAAATTACCACGAACCAAAACGTCACTAATTATTTTGATGCCGTTTTGGTTTGTAAGTAATTTTAGTTTTTGTAAAAAAAAAAATAACTACTACTAGTAATTTTCGAAAAGGAGTATATTTTTTCAAAGAACAAACATTAAATAAAAACTAGTCAAGTGCAAGTCGGACTCGCGCACGAAGGGTTCCGTACTATTACTTATAAAACCGGCCAAGTGCGAGTCGGACTCTATAAACACCATTATCGCTATAAAAGCGGCAAAAAAAATCACGTTTGTTGTATGGGAGCCCCCTTAAATATTTAATTTATTCTAGTTTTTAGTAATTGATGTTATAGCAGCAACCGAAATACATCATCTGTAAAAACTTCAACAGTCTAACTATCACGGTTCATGAGATACAGCCTCAGACAGACTTTCTATAAAATGAGCAAAAAATCACGTTTTTTGTATATTCCCTTAAATATTTATTTTATTCTGGTTTTTAGTATTAAATACTAAAAACAACAAATTTTGTTGTTATAGGGCCAATGAAAAAACATCATCTGCGAAAATTTCAACTGACTAACTATCACGGTTCACGAGATACAGCCTGGTGACAGACGAACGGACGGACGGGCGGACGGACAGCGGAGGCTTAGTAATAGGGTCCCGTTTTTTCCCTTTGGGTACGGACCTTTGGTACGGGTACGGAACCCTAAAAAACTTAGTCGTATTGAGAACCTCCTCCTTTTTTAAAGTCGGTTGAAAAGTGGTACTTATGGGATGGTAAAAGCCGAAACATCTCTGACTCTATTTTGGAATTTTATGTTTTAGAAAATTTTATTTCCTAGAGTTTCTACAGAAGTATGTCTATGTCTAAGTAAGAACGAAGTTACAAGTACTTGCTGAACAGTAAGATTGCATTAAGGTTGTATAATGTTACCATAATCTTACTAGCAATTGACGGCTGGTTTGGTCGAGTGGTAGTGGCACTGCCTCTTGATCGACGGGTCCTGGGTTCGAATCCCAGTTGGGGCAAATATTTGTGTTAAAAGCAGATGTTTATTGTCGGGTCGTGGGTGTTTGTGTCTGTCTTTATAAGGGGTTCCGAGGGACCCACGACACAAGAGAAAACGTTAATGTGGGCCTTTGAGTGTATGGCTTTTTATTTATTTATAACTAGCGTTACGCCCGGGACTTCGTTCCCGTGGGAATTTCAGAAAATTATGTAGCCTATGTGTTAATCCAGGGTATCAGCTACCTCCATACCAAATTTGATCAAAATCGGTCTAGCCGTTCTCGAGTTATAAGTGTTGTAACAAACACGACTTTTTTTATATTATAGAATTTATGAAACCAAGATTATGAAATCAGGTATTGTCTAGAATCCCCAGGGATTGTTTCTATAAAAGCTCTGGAATAGTCAAATAGAGTATGGAATGAGATTATATAGTATACACTACACATACACAGTGTTTTAGGTATCGTATACAGTCCCGGAACAGCAACCAGCAATGAATGCAGGTTTCCATTGATTGTAAATATAAGGACAGATAACATTCAGAATACCTAACTACTGGGTGAAAGGAACAGAAAAACCAATAATCCTTATGCTTTCTATGTTTGGAATTTATTAGATTAGGAATCATTATTAAATTACTACTGCAAAACTATGCTCAATCGTACTTTTTGTAGATATTCCGATAATTATTTCATTTTCATGAAAAAAATCAACTTTTTGAATGGCCTCTCCTTGCCTGTTGTGCAGATTCGATTCTTGTTCCTATTTACAAGGTTAAACCCTCGACTCACACCTGGAATAAAAGTTGCAATTTATAAAAGTAATTCATATAAATAATTTACAGCATGCTGAGCAATTTCCAATATGTAAGTCAGCTGGGTCAGATGGTCACTGGTCAGCTAAGACTCTCGTCGTAGTTAGGTATGAAACAGATAAACGCTAAGTGGTAATCACTTCTTCAAGAATTCAAATATAAGAAATGCGATGCACCTATTTTCTTGCTGTGTTTTCCAAAAAACATAATATTGTGTTTTTCTCAAGCGTTACACAGGTTATGAGGGCAAAGAGATAAGCGTGAACCACGAGTAATTCGTGATTTTGTAAAGATAAAGACAAAAAAATTAAAAGAGCAATTTTTGTGATAAAAACTAAAAAGACTGACCTGCAGCAGCTGATACCCGTAATCCGTTCAAAAGTACAATATTTGAAGCCTGTTTCCAAGCTTTTACTTATTTCTGACCTGGTTTTTAAAAGCTTTCGGTACATTTTATATTAGATATATAACAATAATAAAGAAATTGAAATTCTGACAATTTAAATACTATCCAATTGAAAAACATATAAAAAGAAGCAAGTCTTGCAACATTCTCGCACTGCGTTTCTCTACTTAAAAAGGTTGTGGGATATAATTTTTTTAAGTGAAAACTTCTTTAGCGGCGTTTTGCACTTTCAAGTATGGGTGACTGACACGTGACCCTGATCGAAAATTCGTAAGGCGGAGAATAAATATAGGAAATTAAAACTACAAAAGTCAAGATTTCATCCGGTGTCAGCATAGAAAAAAATAAATTAAATATTAATGCACTAGGTACGTTAATGTTCAAGTTTTCACTTCTGCCGGCACTCCCGGAGTGCAACTCGTTGTTTTTTTTTTATTAAGAATGGGTTCGCTCTTGACTTCAATCTAGCTCAGGGCAAAGATATGGTCGAGGATGTAGCGAACTCACTCAGAAGAAGCCTATTCACTCGTACTTTAAAGATATTCGGATTGTATGAGTTCAAAAATACAGACGCCGGCAGAGAATTCCACTCCTTGGCAGTGCGCAATACAAAAGATAATCCCTTAGGAAAACTATAAAATCTTCTAAGTATATATTTCTTAAATTTTTCTGCTGTAACATTAAATTACTTATTTAAATACACTTCTATTTTTCCAATTAGAAATAAGAATAGCAGCTCAAAATACGAAAATCAGATGAAGTAAGATTTATCATGTTTTGCATTAATATTTATTTTAAGACTCAATGAAATGGCTCAGAGTGTAACAAGGAACTTTTTTTTACATAAGTTTTTTTGAGTTATAAAATAAGTTATATTTTCTAAAACAGTTAGCCCCAATACAACACAATACAATACTTTTTATTGTACACCAAAAAATATAAGTATATCAAAGACTCCATTTATCAGCCGTTTTGATTTATTTCTTCCAGGCAATAAACTGAACCATTACAGATATTTTTAAAAGCTAATCAGTGATACTTTAGGGCAGGTTTAAAAAATGAAGTTCGATACTAGACAGTCGAGTTCAACACGGTGTGTGATAGTTTTTTTTTTTTTTGACAGGTACTTACGAACACTTATAACCCATATAAAATTTATTGAAGTGGTTAACGTTACATTCGCACTTCGAAAATGTCCTGAATGGGCTCCGAGAAAAAATGGGGCCTTTTTTGTTTGTTTTTGCTCTACTTGGGAAGGACGCACTACCGAGCCCCCAGATGATAATTACATCATGGCAAGTCACTGACAGTGATTACTTCTGAGTGGCATTGAGGTTTCGAAAATTTTTACGTATTGTCTCTGAATAACGTGACTCTGGCTGGAATTCGCCACCATTTTCTCAAACTATTGAGAGACGATTGAGATTGCAACGATAATCATTTGGACGGCACTGTGAGACCACTGATCTCATAATGCCGTCAGAGTGTCGATAGGGTTTCAGTGTAATGACAATGACTGATTTTTACAGAATCGCTAGCCTGATACGTTTACTGTACTGCACTTACCTACTCACTTACTTTTTTCGTGAAGGAAATCAGTTTCGTTTTTTCTGGTGCCCTGCGTCTAGTACGATCTTTAAAGTAAATACGCCATTTAAAGTCCTAAGCTTATAACAACATCGTATCCAGGTAGTCACCTAGCAGAAGCCTTACACACCCCGACAAAATATGCAATTAATCATTACCTTCCTTAGATAGTTTGTAGTTAATAATTTATCTAATCTCTTTAGAACTTGTCCCCTATAAATCATAGGATAGTGCTGAGGCATCGTTTCTTATTAACCATTGTCTCGAATCGTGGGTAATTAAACCCTCCAAAACCGTAAACTGAAGTATATATTTCGTATGGTAAAGACAATAATTCTACTTCTTTCGTAACATTTGATAAATAATTCTTGTTCTTCAGTATTATTAAATGTACTTTTTTCCCTGAAATTTTGCAAACACATATTTGATGTTAAAAAGATAGATAAATCATACCTCGAAGGCATTACAAAATTTGCTTAGCCAAATAAAACTTCACACTTCTAATTCAAGAGATAAGATTAAAATTAAATCATCGATGAAGCGATTAAAAAAATGTTTTCCCACTTAAATGCCGTTCTATTCATGTCTCTTTTAAGAAGATATTTTTTCTAGAATTCTATTTCTAGATTACAATGAAATGTATCAACAGCGCATTATTTTAGGTGCATGTCAACTTATTCTTCTACGAGTACTTCTACAAATAATGTTATTTATTCTATTGGCTCTATCACACAAAGTACGTACTCTACATTTCTTGGCCTGCGGTAACTGGCTAGACCTCAAGCCATATTGATCTAATAAATTATCTGTACGCCGCTAGGATTATTGGGAATAAGCTATTGAGGTAAATATTTGAGGTTGGATGTGTTGGCTTTAAGACGTTTATGGTGTCGATCAATAATTTAGCTAGTTTTGTTACTTTCACCTCATTTTAAAAATCAAATTTTTACTAGTAATTTCTATTAAATCAAACTTTTTATGCCGTGTGGTGATCGGTTGAGAATAACACCGCCCTATTTCTTTCCGTGGGTGTCGTAAGAGGCGACTAAGGAAACACAAATGATACCTGCCTCCTATTAATCCACCCTAGGCAACGACACCTCAATTTGTTCTGAATCTGAGGTGTCGTCCAATGGTCTCATGCGGTGTAGTAGGCTCTGTGAAGGGCCATCTGGTTCGCGACCACCCTCCTATTGAAGTCCAACGCCAAACAGCTTGCTGTGTTCCGTCGGTGCGTAGGAGTACCAGTGCCTTAATAGGTACAAGTACATATTTTCTAGGTTAACTCGCTCCATCGTCGACTTTATCTATGACCTTGGTCAAGATTGAGGTCAATAGCAACTTATGATACAATTTTAAAAAAATCTACTAGTTTACAAGATATTTAGTTTCCGTATTTACTTAAGCCGTCAATGTTATACCATTCAACCTTCAAGCAGTACACATTTTTTATTTATAATTTTATTTCTCTCCGAAGAAAAAACTGTTCCCTTCTTTGTGAGACTTTCTATGCATGTATTTCGCTTCCTATCAAAACTTCTTCAACCCTCATACAAAATAAATGAGGCTGAAGGCCTTGAAATCAACAAAACTAGTTTACCTGAAGCCTTTGACTTAAATAATAACTGTTCTATTTGTATACGTTAATATAACCCTGTACTCAGATCTTAGAACATGGATCATATAGATAGGGACGTATAGGTAAGTTTAAAATTATATGATAAGTTACTTTATTGTTTCTTTGCTTTTATAACACCAATAACTCACAAGAGACAGCTTTTTTTGTTAATATATATGCGTTACTAGAAGATGCCCCGAACTTCATTTACATGAAATAATAAAATACTTACTCATTCCTTGTCGACACCATTAATGGAACCTTTGTGCATCAGCTTTCTAGGTCCATGGGTTTGGGCATGGCGTTAATGAACCCATGTTTTTATACAAGGTGATTTTTTAATCAGCAGCAATATTTTTGTACGTAAAGTTTATAAAAATTTAACAGACCCGATTTTTTTGTTTTATATCGTTTCTTACACAAAGCTAGATTGTCTGAAGCATGAAATCGTCCAATTGATTTAAAACTTGGTAATATTACTTTTCAACACAATATGTGAGATCAGTATTTCTGCGTTTCTAAAAATTGAAAAGGAAAAAAAATAATTTCACCTTATTTATGTTCTGTCGACGATACTGACAACATAAGAAAAAATTTGCTGGTGATTAAAAAGATGATTGTACCTTACCACCCATCATGGTGATACCGCACTTCTTTGTCACTTTCCTATACCCCAAAAAAAAGCATGAGACGCCACACAAACGTCATACAATACAATATTCTTTATTTGCACACAGAGACATACAGTGCAAATAACAGAACATAAAACATAGTGTACAACAAAGCAGCCTTATTGCTAGGTAGCAATAAAAGTAATCTTACTATATCTTCAACTGTCGATTCACCGTTAACACATTTCAATATCTACATTACATTGTCTGTATATTTATTGGATTCTAGCAAAACAGTGAAGTAATTTGTACAAGGTATAATTTCCAAGGACAGAGAAACTACATCAAAGGTGCGAGTGAATATTCAAAGGGCATGAGCAGATTGGGCAGTGTTACTAGCAAGGAAAGTCCGCATCTAATTGATTGAAATTTATTCCAACAACTGGTACCAATAAGCCAACTGACTTAGGAACACAGGGGTGTATTATGACATTTATGATTTAAAACATTTGGCTCAAGAAATATATACCCACTACGAGCACATTTAGCCAAACTCGATCTTTGCCTAATTAGGAACTTGTCTCTGATTAAATTAAAAATAGGCAATCTAAGTAAATTCGAATTCAATTCTAAAATTGTTTTACTTTCGAGTTACACTAAATAGATAATTTATTGCTATCATTTGTAAAGTAATTGAAGGACTAATGTAGTGAAAGTATTTTATTCACGAATTATTGTCTACAATTTATCTTAAAATTCGCTAAGTGAGATAAAGCAATGAAAGGAACATCTAGAAAAGTAACAAATTTTCGTAACTAATGTAATAATAAGTATAGTATACATTTCTGAATTATAATTTTTGAAGCGAGGCCCGTGCCCCTTGGTATACGTATAACCTGATGCAAAAAAACCCTCAAAGGGAGTGCCTTCCTCAAAACCATTGACGAGAGTTTGTATTTATCTGAGGTATTTATTTATTATTTATTGGTAATAGAATCCGCCCCTGAGTCTTGCGGTTGAAAGGCTTCTAAATAATTGATTAGGCGAAATGGCAAGGTCGGACCATCTTTATGTTATTCAAATGAAACAGTTTACATTTGTAAGGACCTTGTACGTTTGTAAAGACCTTAGTGTGTTTTGTAGTATGTTGTTACAGCATTTTAGATTCTGGACGTGGAGAAAATTAAAATCCTAAGGCGGTGTAATTTTTATATGTATACTAGAGGATACATGGAAATTTGTTTTCATGGGAATCTATTCTTTTTCTTCGCTTACGTCACAAAAGGAATCTTTGTGTCAAATTTCAATGGTTTGAGCATTAATGAGTAAGTGATTCAGGACCTCCTATTTTATATTTCTGATATTTTTATCAAAATGTTTAAGGTTTGTAGGCTCTTTAAGACAATCACACTAATGCCTCCATTAATTTCAAACTAAAAAGTACGATCGTAGGTTATTTGGAAGAGATCCCCTTGTGGGATAAGTCCGTCTTTATATACCTTGAATTGATGTAATATTTATAACACCTTATTTGTATTTTGTTTAATATACAATAAAGGATTTTACAATACAATACAATATAGGTTCATGTTTGAGTATACTATTGAGGATTTACGTCCCACCGCTATTTTTAAAACTAGACAAATACGTTTTTAAGTTTACTTATGACACGTTTGGGTTCTTATTTTACAAATTGCAGCATTTCTGCTTGCGATCTTTTTTGTGTTTACCACTTCTTTTCTGCCTAGTTTTCATTTTCTTTCAATAAATTATAAATTATAATTCTGGAACTTTCTCGATTTTTGCTTTTTGTTGGTGTTTGAAGTTGTCAATTGATTCGACAGCAAAATTTTCTGTGATAGGACTGCTGATTTCGATGCAGGACAGTTAAAATACTCTATAAAATTTTATCGAAATCGCTGAAGTAGTTTAGGTCAGAAATAAAAAAAACTGAAATTTACGGTCATATATGTAGATGATAATAGGTCATCAATGTAAACGAAGCAAAAGCGAAGTTGTTCCCTGAGACTTTTAAGTTATTTTTAGGACTCCTTTGTGTCCTGGGGCTCTACCGTTTAGTGGCCGGTAGAGTATATTACCACCACACATCTTTCCTGCCGTCTGGTGATCGGTTGATAATATCACCCCATATCTTTCATGCCATCTGGCGATCGGTTTGAGAATTGAACTATCCCGTATCTTTCTTGCCATGTTGCGACTGGTTATGAATATGCGTCCGGTGCATAAAGAACAAAAACCAAAAGGCCTTATTACTGAATTGACTGATTTTGAAAAAGACCAAATCCCAAAATGCCTGAAATGTGAAATGACTGATTTTTGAAACGTCTGAAAAGCAACATGGCCGGTGATGTACAGTCTCGACCAATATCATAGAAATACCCTTAACATTGAAGTTTTTGTAGACTAAAACAAAATCTGTAAAATAAAATTAACGCGATTTAACTTTGTGTACATAACCATAAGAATAATTAGGGTGTTTCTATGGCATTACTCGTAAAATTACTGTTTTAATAAGGAGTATAAAAAAAACTAATGCAAGCAGAATATATAAGAATTTATGTAATTAACGAAATATTTACCCATTTTACATAATATAAAGTAATTAACATAAATTAATGACCTACCTAACCAAAGCTTTCATGTTATTACGTAATAACATGAAAGTTTAAAAAAAAAAAAAACATTTCTCTCTATTTACCATATCAAAAACATTTCTCTCTATTTACCATATTCCGCTATGGCGTCAAAAAAAACATTTCTCTCTATTTACCATATTCCGCTATGAATTCACCTATTTGCTGTTTTACCCGTAACCACTACTTACTCGTGAACATAGCTTTAAAAAATTATTTCACCCTTTTTGAAGGCGGGTCAATTTTTTGTTAAAAATATTTTATTCTCACACGCTTTCTCTACCTTACCTACTCTATACAGTACACTTTATACAACATCTACTTCACGCTCAGACAAATACACTATCAGGCTGTTCTTGGAACAGTTACGAGAACCCTGGGTCTTGTGGTTTAAATGAAATCTGGTTATCACCTGGCCTGGGAGGATTACTTCACGACCTGCAAGGGGAGAGTATCCTTCTTGTATTGGTTACACTAGCTTAACATTCTTACTACACTAAAATACTCATATTATTTAATTTCTCTCCCTTTTTTAACTCCTTTCGTGAATTGTAGCCTTTTTGGTATCCTAGTACATTTGGAATTTTGTAGTTTCAGTGCTTTTGGCCACCCACTGAGGTAGAACCCGAAACCAAATTATTTGAGGGATTATTACCAGAGATTGGCGATTGACGAATTCTTTTTCGTCCTTACCAGTTCCTGTTATTCAAGTTTGACGCGGTATACTCCAGCTACAAGAAGAATTCCCGATAAGTCGTTCCTTTTTGTCCCTCAATTCTATAACTAAACTTATTTTTTTTTTTGTTGTAAATTCTAGCAATCTAACAAATATTTAGGTATTACATTCGTCGACGAATTAATCACCCCTATAGCTTTTCTCTTTCAAACAATCTTACTAAACACATTTAGCACCGATTTAATTTCTGTAATTTTAGACCCCAAGAACACTTTACTAGGCCTACCCTATTGACTATTCTGGTTAAGTTTGTGCTTTAAATTAATGTTTTTATTTTACCCAATTACCCCATTGGACCCCAAGTGAAAAAAAAAGTCGAATGTTTTGCAAAATTATATTTTTATTTTGTGATTAAACCCAGTTATTTTATAACTCTTGACTTCTTTATTGAATTTGTGATTTGGCGATTACCACCTTAACATTTATCGTTCAAAAATTTAGATATGCGAAACAAATATCTAACTGTCAGTATAATATTTGTTCCAACAGGGTATTGCAAGTGCCATTCCTTAACTTTTACCATAAGAGAGAGCTTTTAAGAGATTTATCTGACTGTTCCCCTCACGAGACTGATAGATATTTCTACACTATATTTATTGTTGTCTACATTCTTATCAGTAGGGCATTGTTCCTATCAGGAGACAATAAAACTCTACAAAAACATGTTGACTACAGCACCCTGACACGACGGTTCCTTATCCGATGATCTGATGTCATAACATGCACTTATGGTTACTCTCCCCACTCAGATTTTGAGATTGGAGAATCGGAGAACAAAAGAAGATGGTCAAGTGCGAGCAAGTCATGGACTTTTGGTAATTGGTTTTAAAACAATCGCAGTTTATTTAAGGTAAAATATTGTAAACGTTTTTTATTCTTTGATTAATTTGGAGCATTTGAGTGGCACTCTGCATAGATAATGTTTTAACATTCGAAAATGTTAATTAGTATGTAAAGTTGACTATTCTGGTAAATGCAGGTTCCGCCAAAATGGAGTGATAAGAGAGAGCTGGAGAACATTTTGCGAACTAACCGGAGTTCCCCTTGCGCATTAAATCCGGTTATTAGTCCGCCAACTTTGATCCGGGTGACCCGCCGGGGTCATCGATCCGACTTTCACCCGCATCATAAACTCAACCCACTTTCAAAACTGAAAAAACAGTTCTCAACTCCACTTCAAAACTAAGTCTTCCTAATCACGGGCCGCGAACAAACTTCCAGTCTTCTACCAAGTTTTTTCCAAGTTCAGTTAAACTTCATCGATGTGGGGATCGTTCACCCTGCTAGGGACACTTGCATACGACTTCGGCCGTCGCCGGGCCATTGAAACAAAATGTGGAGCAAGGTTGGCTGAGATTACTTTCGTCGAGAACTTTTTGCGGATCGATATGGAAGAAAGTTTATTACCGCCCGCGCCGCGCGACAAAGCTCGTAAACCGAACTTTGTCTACGCAACCCCCGCTTCCTACTACCGTTGCACACGATTTTTAATTAAGCTTTACGATACTACATTTTACGAGCCCAATCATTATGTTGTCGACTTACTCGCATAATATTTGCCTCTCTACATAATACAGCAGCCTTTCAAAGAACCTTATTTACTTTACATATCAGGACCGTAACTAACGAGCGCGGGTACCTGCTCAGCATTCGTATTCACAAAAGGTTTTTCTACCTACGGCAGCGGGCGTAAAATAGGAGGCGAGTCGGGAAGGAGGAATAAAGGAGAAAATAAAATAAAGACGGCGCCAGCGAACGGATGCGAGGTCCGCGAAAAAAGTTTGAGGAAAGCAGGCTTAATGGTGTGGCGCAGGTGAGGTAGGCGGGGTCGGGTGGGTGGCGGCCGGGGATTGGTCGGCACCGCCCAGCCGAGAGCACGCCCCTCCCCCCACCGCACCACCCCCCGCGACCACCGGCTATCGCTTGGCGACCACCTACCACCCGACGCAAGCTATGCCTGTGTCGTGAATTAGTTTGCCAACTCTCTGTCTATGGCGGAGCTCCGAAGCTGTAAGTATGGACGACGGGCTGAATAATCGATAAAGGTGTTTATTGAAAACGGGTAAGGACGGAGCTCTTTATTGCTTCTTTATTATTAAAGCCGAGCTGAAACGGTCGCTAAGCCGACGAGTACGGGGATGCGGCGCGTCAACATAGACTCCTCCAAGTTGCTAATCGTTTGTTTTGTCTCGATGCTTCCTATTTCGACTCCGTCTAGCTACAGAGACAACTTTTGTAATATCAAAACTTCTATATAAGGATGATCTTCCTTTACTGATCTCTAAGATTAAGTACTAGACTAGACTAACGTGACCACCACTCTGGAAACAAACGTTAGCGATAAGAACGGAAGTGCAAGTAAAAAGTCCCCTCGCGTGAAGGACGGGGTAAATGTAGCGTGAAATATGAGTGAACGTATATAAGAACCTACTTCATAAGTAGTACGATATGAACTAACACAGAATGATAAGTTTTCAATTAGTTGAGAAACAGTCATATGAATCTACATGACTATTATGGCTCGTGAAAAACTCGCGTGTAAAACTTCACTCTGATTGCGCAAGGTCACCGCGCATTTCGCCCTCTGGCGTTGTTATTTCGACACTGTCTTTGACGACCGCGTTGTTTTTTTATGTTGTGCTTGAGATGCTGCTTGCTCTACTTTATCTAAAGGATACATTGGGTAACTTTAAATTAGTTTATAAATTGAGGATGTGAATCAGGCCACGAAACTGAAAAACTTTCTCCTAGGAACATACACGGAGGACACAATGAAAAAAAAATTGGCCTCACCAAAATTTGCATGGGAAGTTAAAAATATTTTTTGAAGATATTATACAGGTTTTTAGGGGAAAGTTGTTCAGTTTCTTGGGTTAAACCCTAACTAATTAAAAGTAACTTCATATAATATGAATCAGCTGACCCAAGTCAGCAATTTGAATAAAAAGTAAGGGTCACAAAACTAAAAACGGCTGGTTTGGTGCAGTGGTTAATAATTCTGGCTGCTGAATCGATGATTTTCAGGTTCGATTCCCGGTCGTGTAAGAAGCAGATGTTTTTTCTCGGGTGTAGCTGTTGTGTCTATCTTTATATGCATTCCTAAGGGACCCATGACACAAGACAAAACTTAAGTGCGGGTAAGTATTTCAATGTGTGGCGTTTATTTATTTTAAAAGTATTGTTTTTTTAAATGGGTAAACATATAAATAACGACCAAATATTGTTTCTATTGAATAATTTATATTTATATTTAAATCATGTGAGTTTTGCCAACTGAGGCATAATGTATACTTAAATTTTTCTGATTATCTAAATTTTATATTGAACATGTGAACAAATGTAAAGTTAACGAAAAGGGGTATTTAGATTTTAGAGAACATGAAGTACTTAGTATAGAAATTGTTACAAACTACTTAAAATAAGTTTGCTACGTAATAATACGAGTTCAGAAAGCTTAGACAGTCATGATGAGTTAATAACTAATAGCGGCTTACGCAATGCTAATACGACCAATAGTAACGTAGTGTTAGTAACAATCGACCGGTGCTAAAGTGTTTGTTGTCATAGTAAGTTCAACGTTCCATTCCAAAGTTTGTTCTTACACTATTAAACTACAAGCGAGATTGCTATGTCCATAAGTACAAGCGACAGCAAATCAGACTGTATAATGTTGACCATGAAGTCACCTTTATCTATTAGTGATAGAGAAGGTTTTCGTTGTTAATGTGACTGAAAACAATCAAACTGTATATTTTTACCATGACGTCATCGCTTCGGTTTTGTTTTGTTTGTTAGAAATACTGTTTTTAAGAGAAAATAAACCAAATGTATTTTATTAATTTATGTCTACATAGTATAAGATACGTTAAGATCCGAGACCTGTGTGAGAATCATAAAACGAACACTACAAATTTCTAAAAATCCATGGAACATATAAGAGCAAAGACAAACAAATTAAATAAATATTCATAAAATGAAATGTATTAAACCTACGCGTGCTTTTAGAACACATGGTGTACGAGATTTGTATCTCACGCGGCGTAAACAAGCACGTGATGGGTTAACAAACAAGAGCTGAAACTACGTAGGTATTATTAAAGTCTACCACTAGTCACTAGCATGAAAATACATAGTATAGCTTACAATATTAAGACAAGGGTGATGTGGTTTGGGTCCCCATGAAATAAAGCACAGGACATACTTTAAATAATATACATACTTACACACTATTTAAAATAGTATCAAGGAATGACAATAAAGTAAGACAGCATAGAGTCAGGTTTTAGTTTTTTTTTTTTTACCAGCCCATATACGTCCCCACCGAAGGGCACGGGCCTCCCTTCGAAACACGAAGGGGATTTAGGCCATAGTCCACCACGCTGGCCCATTGCGGGTTGGTGGACCAGGTTATAGTTACGTACGGTGAATTGTCATTTTCTGATAAGTTATCTTAAAAAAAAAAGATTGATATTAATTGACACCTTCCGTGAATATGATTTTATGAACCATTATCAAAGCTATAAATTCATCCCAATTCAAGAAAATTTACTAACATTGATATTTTTTATAATTTTTAAATGTAGACCGAGCTTTATCTTGAAGGCTCTAGCTAAGGAGCAACATAGTTTATGCCACAAGACTAATATTATATTAGTTTATACGTCAGGTGTGGCTGTTATTATTATTAGAATCAAGACTAGATTCAAGCAATATTTTGAACTAATACAAATATTTGAAAAAGGCGTGTGTAAAGTACACGTGTCGAAAGTGAAACTTCCTCGTGACGCTTAATTATTCCTGACGACGCTTGAAGTGTTACTCTCCTTGCGCGCAAAGAAGTTTCACTTCAATAATAGAAGTTGTTAAGATTATATACTCATATTACTCTTGCCCAAGATTTTCGAATGAAATATGGATAAAAAAAAATTCGTTTAATGCAAGTTTCTCCCATATATTTCCGATAAATATAATACAATGTATATTGAAACAATTCTTGTCCTCAAAAACTCTACATACTTTTCACCAAACAAAGCAGGTAGCAAGGTATTGACCCAATAAAAACAAAACGATGAAACACCTCACGATGACTGACACAAGCGTATAGGTAGCTGAAAATCGAAATGAAACGAACACGCTCCAGAAAAGAATACAAAACTCAATTCCCAAAAAATTCGTCGAATATATCGGACAATAGTCCACGCGGCACAATGCCTTTACGACACCGAGTAAATAACGTTTGGAAAAACGTAAAAAAGCCACCCAGTTTGCGGGTACCGGGTAAACACGTCATCGTACCCCTTATTGAGTTGATCTGGCCATTTGAACGGCCCTCGCCCTTTGCATGTCGAAAAAAAAGAAATGCAGCTTCCAAATTCAATTTTCAATATCCATTTTTGACGGGTGTGATTAGAACTCAGTTTGGTCGTTAGCAAGAGGGACTGTGTATCGCAGGAAACCGACTTTTGCTTGATTTTGTGCCGGTATTGATTTCAAGTGTGAATGCATGTCATATCTACCGGATTTTGTTTCGTGAATGCGTTTATCAGTTCAGCTTTGCATGTCAGGGGTTTGTTTGAGGCTCATTTGAAAGCGTGTCCGAAACTTTCTGTTGTAGTATCAACAAAAACGCCAAGTACTCGACCAAGGATTTTGTTTCCAATCAAAACATAGTAGTGCGCAAATAAAGTATATTGTATTGTAAAATACTGAAAAATTGAACAGTCACTTGCTGTTCTTACAAAAACTGTTTGTTTACGACGCATGCAATACAAATCTTGAACACACGTGTGTTCAAAAAGCGCGCAAAGGTTTAATGAAATAAATTTCTCTGACAGAAATACCTACTTATTGTAAATATTAATAAGACTGTTATTTCTACAAAATTGTATATAAATATGAACAAGCTCTTAATTTGATAAACAAAAAAAAACGATAGAACAAAAAAAAAAACAATAATCTGAATTGGTTAATACCATAACAAGTGTTTCAATTAAAGAACACCCACGGACTATTTATTTTGTATATAAACGCGCCGCAATAAAAGCAAATAATGTCCAATAATGTTTCGAGCACTTCTAATACATCTCACGAGTGTCTTCGACTCACGTAATAATAAATATATCATAGTTGTCCCCAGGGACAAATAAAAGGGAAAATAAAGCAAATCGTCCCGGAAGGGTCCGAAAGAAAAACGATTAATATTAACTGAAATCGTTATGGCCCCTTTATAGCGCCAATTTAATATTTTTATTGCTCCGAAAGAGTTAAGTTTGGATGGAATTTGGCGGTCATGAAATTTTAAGATAATGTTATTTTGATAGTGACAACCTCCTCTGTGGTTTGGAATTTGAGGCCTCTATCCAAAAAATCATGTTATCGAGGGAGGCCCGTGCCCCAGCAGTGGGGACATATATGGGCTGATGAAGATCCAAAAAATAATCGAGAGTGCTTATAAGTAGTTTTGTTATAAAATGTTTTATATTTTTCCCGAATTTTAAATTGTGTTTTGCATCTGTTTTTTACTTAAGACTTGAATACTCGTAACTGGTTTAATCTCTATCAACACAAGAAATAACGCAAAGTAAATAAAAAACAAGCTTTATACATCACATCATAAAAAGGTTTTGCGCCTCAAAGTAATCTCAGTTCATTAATAGAGACAAGCAAAAAGAGTCATTTAGGCGGGACGAACGTGGAATTACCTCTTAACGAGTGCACTGTACCCAGGGCAGGGTTCTTACATTAAAATGTAAACATTACTCTTACCTACCTACCCCTTTCCCAAGTCGCAGGACCGAATCCTCATTTGTGTACGATATTATGAAGTTGCACAGACGAGCGGTTATTTTATAGGAAAACGCTTGAACCATCGTTATTCTAGAGAATGAACGAAAATTGCGGTATAAACCGTTTTTTATCATACTCTGACCTACTAGAGATAACGGGACAAATAATTGCATGTTTTATTTTTCATCACTGCACTAATTTCATGATGTGATTGCGGCAGTTACGGATTTCTAAAACTAATAAAATTTCTGTAACGTAATAGTTATGATTTTTTACTTAAATTTTTCATCATTATGAACAACATGGTGTTATAGTCAAAGAATGAAATATTAAAAGATCTGGTTTTTTTAAATTTTATTTATAAGGTTTTCTATTGACCACAATCTAGCATAAGGGCGAAAATGCGGTTGAGGATGTAGCAATGGTTACCCAGAAGAGGCCTATTCACTCGAACTTTAAAGGGAAATGTGTATTTGTAATTAAGACATGTGAAAATGTTACGCATTAATATTTGTAAAATAAACAAATATGGCCAGAGTCTTGATAGTATTTTATATATGTTCTAAGCGTCGTTTGGAAACGCTCGTCTACGCGCCCTCGCAGCATCTCATCTCGTCACTGAGCGGTCATCTCGGCTGCGATCACTCCCCTGGGCGTGTTTCTACCACAGATTTATTCTCAGAATACTGCGACAACGACACCACTGCGACACGACTGCTTTTATGACTGGGCTCTGACTTGATTAGGTTGAAACGGTCATTTCTAAAATTATGATTGGGTATATTTATAAAAACTTGATCAGCTGATCTTATCAGTATCTCCTATTTGAGTGATTTTGCATTCTCCTAAGTTCAAACCACTGCTTAATCACTTTACGACTACCATTAGAGACGTTTGTTAAAACCAACAGTTTGACTTGCTAAGAACGGTTGTAAGGACATTAAGAGTGACCTCTGAAGAACTGATCTCAAAAAGGATTCCAAATTCATACAAACAATATGCTACTGAACCTTATTGTTTAGTTGCGAATACGAGTAGTGTGCACAGTTGCTCATTGTTGTTTTTTTGTTTATCGAAACATTTATTTCAATCTATTATGATGATATCTAATCCTTTAAATACTCACCACAGGTAAAATGAATGTAAATTTCAATTACGTCTAGACGTGTGAAGGAGCACTTTGCATGCAAACAAGATTCATTACTACAACTATAAACTTAAAACTTGACGGTGCACTCAATGTCTTACCGACGCTTCAGGGAAAATTGGTTTTTCAAAGTAACTTTATTTTGCTAATGAGGATTAATGAGCTAAAGTTGCTTAGTTTATTTATAATGTAGATAATGAATTAAACATTATTATAAAACGATGGTAAAAATGATTAAGTTATTATTTTCAGCAGAAAAGGTCTATTTTAATCAAGCCAGTCAGTGTGGCCTTTGCCTAAAGGGACACAGGCATGTTTTTATGTATGTTATTCTTCAAATTTTCATTATATCTGACTCTGTCATTTACGTGATTTTAATTATTTATTTTTCACTACTACATAATAATTACGTAAATTAATATTTAACCCTTAAAAGTGTGGTCCTATAATGACTGGTGTTCCGGAGCACCTTGATACGGAATACGTAGTCGGATGAGAAAATGTATCTACTTAATACTTTATTAATGCTATTTATTTAATAAGTCACGAAACATATTCTACATCGGAAACATCCTCGTCACATATCTAACTCTAATCAAAAAGGAAAAATAAGAAAATATCATAAATACTTTATTTATATTTTCTTATTTTTCCTTTTTAACCCATTTCAAAAAAAGGAGGAGGTTCTCAACTCGGGTGTTTTTTTTAAATTTCTTTTTAAATTTTTTATGTTTGTTACCTCATAACTACGTCATTTGTTGACCGATTTCAACATTTTTTTTTAGTTTGGAAGCATTTACTTCCAGATTGGTCCCATAATTTTTGTATCGAAATCGCTTCAGTAGTTTAGGTCAAAAAAAAAAAACTGAAATTTGCGGTCATATATGTGGATGATAATAGGTCATCAAGTAAACGAAGCAGAAACGAAGTTGTTCCCTGAGACTTTTAAGTTGTTTTTGGGACTCCTTTGTGTCCTGAGGCTCTACCGTTTAGTGGCCGGTAGAGTATATTACCACCACACATCTTTCCTGCCATCTGGTGATCGGTTGATAATATCACCCACCACCCCATATCTTTGAGAGAGGCCACCAGGATCCCATCTGGCGATCGGTTTGAGAATTGTACTACCCCGTATCTTTCGTGTCATCTTGCGACTGGTTATGAATATCACCACCTCATATCTTTCCGTGGGGTGAAAGTAATTGATCACTATATCGCTCTTTAATCTCGAGTGATTTAGTGCTTTATAATAAATCTATGAGGGAGTTATATGAATGATAAATGATAACCTTTAAAAAGAATAAAATAAAATATTTTTAACAAAAAATTTACTCGCCTTCAAAAAGGGCAAAATAATTTTTTTAAACTATGTTCACGAGTAAGTAGTAGTTACGGGTAAAACAGTAAATACGAGTAGGTGAATTCATAGCGGAATCTGGTAAATAGAGAGGAATTTTTTTTTGACGTCGTCGGCGAAAATACTTTATTGATTAATGAAGCGTTTTAGGTAATTTACAATAGGCGTAAAATATTAGGGATTTAAATAATATTTTGCCGATAAAATATATATAAATATATCTCGCTAAAAATCGTGCCGTCTTGAGTCACGACAAACCAACGATAGTACCTAAACGAAGTTTGCAGTCTTTAAAGCAGTATTATATAGTTAAGCAGAGGTTTCTTAATTCCGCTTAACGACTGAAGACGGTCGAATTCTTTAATTATTTAGCTCTAATGGCAGTCAGGCTTGTCCTTTGACGTTGGTCTCAGAATCAAAACATCGGATGTAATTAAATAATGGTTGTTGATGATTTTGTTTAAACTCTGCCGACGTCTCAGTGATTCTGGGAAAAGTGCTTTCCTTCGTGGAATATTGTTAAGTGTTGACTACAAGCCACTAAATTACATAGTTTTTTAGGTAGGGTAAATAGTTTACCGAAAATTAGTTGTTTAGCGTGGACTTTGCAGTGCGAAAATTGTCATTACTTTGTTTATATTGATCGCCCAATGGGTATCTTACCCGAGTATAGATAACGTAAAATTAGTCATTGCGTAAAAGTCATAATCCATCCATGAATTGTGACTTTTCTACTTATGTCAATGTGCTTCTAAAAAGTAAATATACTTTGACGGCCGGTTTAATCCAATAATAGTGACGCTGCCTCTTAATCGACGGCTCCTGGGTTCGATTCCCGGTCAGGGCAAATATTTGTGTAAAAAGTAGATGTTTGTTTCGGATCCATGGGTTTCCGTGTCTGTCTTTGTGTATTTCCTAAGGGACCCACGACACAAGAGAAAAGTTTGTGTGTAGCGTTTATTTATTATTTATTTAAAACGTGAGTTAGAAAAACACTTTAAGCTTAAAATGGCTAAGATTTCTAAACGTTCGCGCGAATTTAAGGCGACTACAGCACCCGATAAAGGCAGCACACATAGGTATAGTGCCATCTCTGTCTCTCTACAGGCCTGGGCCGGCAGTGCGAACAGTGTCGATACACGAAGTTTACGGACTATTAAAGCGTGCGTGCGTAAAAACATGTTCGAAAGTTAGAAAAATGAGATTTATGGAAAGGTAACAGCTTAAATCGAAAAATGCGTTAACAACTTATCGAGAGTGTTCAATCACGAACATTTTGATAGCAAATTCAAGTTCCTGTGTGCATTTTACTATCGTTTTTACAGCTTAAAAGATACACAATATTGGTATTTAGAGGTAACTTTGTGAGCTTTTTCTATCGAACCAAAAGTGCTGAATCATGATTTCAGCAAACTACTTATCTAGTGAACCGTAGTATTTTTTTTCTTCGATTTAATGCAGTGCGTCATGTTTATCTACGCATCATAAAATTAAATTTGTTAGGTAGCAAAACTTTAAAATCTAATCGAATCTCTCAATAAAACTAAAGTACTTTTTAAAAAAAATATAAAGTTTTATAAAATTAACTTTCAAAACTAAAGCAATAAGCTGATTGCACAAATTGTATGATTATGAAAATATATTTTTTTTATCACACCGCTTTTATGGAAAGGTCAATTTTTTAATATTTCAATTTTTGTTTAAATGTTTCTGTAATGTGTTTGAGTTTTTTCTAACTAACTTAAAGTCACGCCATATTTACTCTCTATATTTTTCACCTCTAAGATCGGGCATGTCCTTTGACGTCGCCGGCTTTAATCTGAGATTCCTCCCCCAAATTAAAAATATAATGAGACCCAACTGAGGCGCGTTAATTGGAAACCGATCTGATATCTGCGAGGGCGTTTTACTTAAAAGTGTTACGGGTCGACACTTACTTCGAGTTTTTCAGGTGCTTTGAAGTTCCCAAATTCTAAACTGTCCGTTTTTTGGACACCTTGAAAAGAGCAGTTGTTTTTAAATTGTTCATCTTTTCGGCAAAGTACGTACAAATCAGGAAAAATACAAAAGAAAATCAATTTCCGAATCTTATAAAACGTGTTTAAATTAAGAAACTATTAAAAAATAATGTTTTGCATATTCTAAATTCAAAAACATTACTGAAGTTTAAAAAAATCACAGAGTCGATAGTAAAATATAACGCGACAGCTGGTTACATTTAAGATCGTAGTAAATTATTACATTTGTTTTTAAAGTTATTTTTCTTTTATTACTAACAATTTGCGCCAATTTTTCCACAGAAAAAAAAATTTCGCAGGTGCGAAAAATAGCAATTTTTCTGAGAGGAGTAAAGCATGAGGGTGTTTTTCTAAACCCATTGACATATTCGCGACTTGGCGTAAGTAATTGTGCTCATTTGTCGCGCCCAGATGCGCAGGAGACAAGATTATCGCTTGTTTTATCTTTTTCTTCCTTTGCAAAAAAGCAGCTTAATTTGTAATGTGTTAGGAGAGGGTTGTGTAATGCTTTTTTTCTTGAAATAAGAGCGTATTTTTTACGGGCGGGGTGGGGGAAATTATCTGTAAAACTACTATCTTTAAAGAGATGCTGGCCAAATTATTAACTTAGATGAGTTTCTACCATGGACTAATAATGGTTTCTACAAATCAAACCTAAACGAAATTCTGATTAACAGTTTTTATGATTAAAATTACTGCAATATACAGGGTTACTTTTTAATCAGTACACAAATTTTTCTTACGGTGTCAGTAACATTGATAGAACGTAAATAAGAAGAAAAACATTTTTTTTTCCAAAATTTTCAGATTTTGATACCCCTTTTTAACGTCTTAGAGGATGAATTTTGTAAAACGCAGAAACACGGGTGTCACAAATTGTGTTGAAGAGTACTATTACCAAGTTTCAAGTCAATTGGACGAAGTTTTTTTTTTCATACAAAAAAATTGATTTATTTTTATGCTTCAGACGATCTAGCTTGAAATGTTTATATGAAACGATATAAAACAAAAAACTACGGGTCTGTTAAATTTTCATAAAGTTTACGTACAAAAAATTTGTGTACTGATTAAAAAATAACCCTGTATATGTACATATTTTTTTTACTTTTGAAGGAACTGTCAAAGTAGATAGTGCGTTATTTAATACCTAAATTTGCTTATTAAAGCACCTTAAAGCCTACTTCCAAAATCTAACTAAAAAAGTAAACCATAAAGAAAAATGTCCGCTATAAATAGTTATGTTTACTTCATAGTTTTACAACCAACCGCATTCATATTCATGGAAAGGTCAGACAAACAGCGGGAGACAAATAAAAAAGTGTAATAGATTGAGGAGCGAAATCCGTCAGGTTGACATGCGTGACGTCACACATGCGGGTCTAGGGGTTATCTTCACTACATGCTATACAGTATGTTTGAACCCTCTGAATAGTCATGTTTTAGTGCTGGCAAAAAACAATCGTTCGAATTATTACTGTGAGCTACGAATCTCGTAGCTTTTGTGATGACTAGTCACAATTGACAACTTCAGTCAAACGTCCATTTGCGATTCAAATACTTAATATTCTGTAGTAGGCATATTTAAAATTTATTTTAAATTATTTTTATAAATTATTTTTCCACAAAATATGACGCCTTAGCGGTTTATTCTTCCGAAGTGAAATTAGAATATGAATGATTGTATAAGCATTTTTCATTTATCTGTTTTTGTAGTTATCGAAAAAGAGCTACTAAAATAATTTCCTGACCTATATCTTGTTTTATTAGGAACACCGTCAATTTTATGGTTGTAATAAGTTACTGAGAATCTTTTCTAAGATAAAGATTGAATAAAAATGCACTTTATATCATAGAGCAAGCAAGAATATCGCTTAAATACATATTATATTTTGTTTATTTAACTCAATATCTGTTCGGAAAAGGTGCAGTTGTGGCGTAAGCCAACTTTCCACCCACCCTGTGGATACTGGCAACATTTTGCTAGCTCGTCGCGGGCACTGCAATGTTTTGCCCACCTCTGGGCCGCATTATGCATAACTGATAAGCTGGATTTGGTATGCATGCGATCCTTAGCCGCGCTCCTACGGATAATGACATCCACACCCAAGAGGATACCCTATTTTTAGTAGACATTGTTGTTTTCATCTTCATATTTTAAGTTGGGTTCGTAGTTTTGACTTGAAATTGCTTTAGGAGCTTGGCATGCGAGAAATAGTATGGTTTATTTAAATAGGTGTAACATGATGCCAATAGGCGAAGTATGTTGAAAAATGGTGATGATGTAATCCTGTTATCCCTCAGCAGAGACATGGGGCTCGCAGAAAGGGTTTCCAATCTTCTCGGTTTAGTACGGCAGCTTCGGTGTCCTTCCAGCCGAGACCAAGGGTTGATGCAGCTTCTTCATCAAATAATTAATGTAATAACACATGTAAAGTAATACCTATTCCCAAATAAAATACTTGATTCTGCTGATTGTACTAACGTTTATTTAACAAACCAACTGAATCTATAGCATATATCAAACCTAAACTAGCTTAATTAGTGTATTTTATTTTCTCATACAATAACAAAACTGAAATAGCAAATATCCGACCGTTCCTCAAATTGGTAGACCACCTTCATACTTTTGATGAATGCGATCTGTCAAACACGTTCAGTCCTAACATATTTTGTAATAACAAAACAGATCCAACATTTGCAGCCATTCGTGACCCGTGCCAATCAAAAGTGCCCCTCATTCGGGACGGATATTCAATTCGTGGTCATGTCCAAACTGGAGCGAAACAAATATTTATCAAAACCTGTAAGGAATACGAATGACATAACTCAGAACATGAATTGAGGACCTAAAAAATACAGTATGTTCTGCTACATTATTATATAATATGCTGAATATAGCTACACTATTAAATAGCAGACTGTATCAATGATGTATATGTCACCGTAACATTAGACCTGTAATATTGTAATTTATTTCTTTTTTCACATTGATAGACTTTTTATATATTTTTAATAACGAATGGGTTATTAAAGCAACCTAACATAAAAAAAGCCCAACCTAACCTAACTTATCCTAATTTCATGCAGGCGGCCCTTAAAGTTTCGTTAATTTATAATTTTACAAGGTAAATTGTAATATCGCGGGAGATTACAATTTCACTAGTGAAATAGTAATATAACAGTTTCTATAATTGTCGGTTACAATATTTGAATACTTATTTAGAGAAGCAAGAAATGATAAATCATCATTCTAGATTTTCATGACACCTTTTACAACGCTTTTACAAGAAAAAAAATGACAAAAAAATAATGGCTGTCAGAGAAAGCGAAATACCTATTCCAAATCAGTTTTTATCATGTCGTTTCTACCAAACACAACTACTCTATGATCTCTATATTTTCCAGAGTAAAACATATCGGACATGTCCGGCCAGCGTCGGACAAACAAACAAATAGAGGCCGTGATGGATTATTGCCAGTGACCGCCTCTATTTCCTATTGGAATAAGGAATTACCATATGCGCCTCCTGGTTTACGTGTCCAGGAGAAGGTTACTGTGGAGACGGTTCTTTTAGTACAATTTTCTTCATTTTTAAAAGTGAAGGTGATTAATTCGTCGTAATACTTATGTAATTATTGAATTCATAAGGCAATCACAATGTACCTAATCATAACGAAATCCAATAAGTAACATAATAGCAGTCGTTTCGTTTTGCAGCTAATTAACGTTAAGCTCACTTCACTTCTTTACTGTTATTCTTAATATTCGATGTGTTTTACATGGCACAGGATAGATAGATAGATAGTCATGGAAAAAAGCGAGAGAGAACTTAGCCCAGCATTCAGATAAAAGCTAGATGTGGTTACAAACATGTATTTAGAAACTGTAGGTTCAAGTTTTTAAGTTTTGTCAAGTACACAAAATTAAAAAAGCTGTTGCCACTGTTCTTTATCCTCCATCTCAGCAGTGGTCGGCGTCGCGGCGGCGGCGACCGGCTACAGGAGACCCTTCAAAAAGTTTCATAATAACACCACAGCAGTGGCACCGGCCCCGGACACTGGCGGTAATGTGACAGCCGATACGTCGCCAACACTCCTGCGCCAGGCTATTTGAATTACGATGCTTAATTTGTCCATTCTGGCTAGGAAAATTGGTAGAGCAATAAGAGACAAATTAAACTAGTTAACTTAGCCCGCAGGCTGAATAGTTGTGGGCTCAGTTGACCCCAAAATGCAGCTTGTGTGTCAACAATATAATTGTATTTCGAAAGAGTAAATTTAAAAAGAAAAGAGCTGTGAACTTTCGTCACCATCATAGTTCTACTATGATGCAAAAATCTGTGGCTAATGTGCGTGAAGACAGTAAATAACATAGCTTTAATATCACACTTTAATCTCTGTCGGGGTAGATAGAGCATTATGTGACCCTAGAACCATTTGGCGCTTAAGACAAACATACATGAAAATTAATTTCCTAAAACAATTAACAAACTTTTCTGGAGGACAGGGTAAACCGAACGATCAAGATAATTTCTCGTAACATTAAGCAATACAATTCTTATTTTTTCCACTAAATAATTCAGTGGAGTCACGTCATTAGGGTCCCTCAGCTTATGGTAGAGACACGTGTAATCCCGCTTCACACCTCATGAATGTCTCATTTATCATTACTAGCTGGCTAGTGGTCGTGTCATCTTACTACTTACTATATTTTTATTTTATGGTTAACTAGAGAACCGCCTCAACTTTGTACGAAAGTGAGTTTGGTACATGCCTGAAAAACACATTTCAAAATGTATTGAAAAACCGTTTATGGTGCACGCGTTATTTTTTAACGGCTTAAATCAAACCGACTGTAAATTAATGTTTTTTTTAATATTATTGTTTCGAAAACCCAAACTATGTCAATAAGGAAATTCTTAGTAAAGTATTTTCTCGAGAAGCTTTACTAATTTATCGAGCACGTTCAGTATTTGTAACATTCTTAGGAAATTTTCAAAACCCAAAAAATTTAAAAACCTACGCTTTTTACATATGAAGATTAAGTCACTTGCACCAATATTTTATTTAAATAAAGGCATGATAAGATGGATTAGCTAAATTACTTTTCTTTTTCAGTAACTTTTCTAAAAATGAAATCGTCTAGACCGATGAATCATTGAAATATTCAATTGTCTGTACCACTATCAGATGCCTAATAAAATAGATGGTAACTTAGAAGATTGTTCGTATGTCCCCAACTGGTAGAAATACTTTGTTTTCCGAACATACGTACTGACTATCTTAAGGTGAATTCATGAGATCAACTTTTATGGAGTGGAAAACTTCGTACGTAAAATAGAACATCCTGTTTTTTTTTAATCTGAGTTGGACTCGCGTAGAAAAGGTACTTTAGATGTGAGTTTAATCGCAGTATCCATTACATTTTTTGATCTCGTTTTATAATATAAGAATATATTTTCTTTAGGCAATTTTTTAATTAAATATATTTTTTTACTTAACGTATTTTAATGTTATTTTCAACGGTTATTTGTGCTTTTGCATGATTATTTCCTTTTATATTTTATTTTCAACAGTTTTCTAATAAATCTCATTTCACAAATTAACCAATAAATCGCAAACCGTCAAGACAAGTCAATGACAAAGGTGAAATGCTTTGAGACGCAGCTTGGAGGTAGTCAGTCAACCCTTTCGCTGACAAATCGGAAATTATGGCCGCATGGCTGCGCGCGGGTTAACCAGGGGTCTCGGCGACCCATGAGACTTGCCTCGTGTTCTTTGAATATTTTACACGGGGCAAATGCCGTTTCACATGAGCTACGGCAGCATGTTGTTTTAACTTGGTTTAAGAGGTTGAAAGTTAGGAAGTCTTGGAAGTTTGTAGTCCGTCCGGGCAATTAGGGTTACGTCACAAAATATAGAAGATACTACAATAATAAAATAATTTTAACTTGTTATTTATTTTGATGTGAATGAGTACATCGTTAATTTGCTTATATGGGATGTATTAAAAAAAACTGATCATAACAAAATCGGAGGATACTTTTTGTGCTGCAGCTATATATTTACCATCTACATTATCTATTTAATGATAGTGAAAGAATCAAAGTGTTTGTTAGGTTACGTTGTGTAAGATTTGTGACGCATCGCGCCTATTCACGTGAAGCACAGGGCCGTGTTTTTCACGTGATTATTTGCTATTTGAATTACTTAGTAAGCTTCTTAATATTTAATGCGCCATCCAAAACTACCAAAGATCGCGGAAGCTGTATCTCTTGCTTAAAAAACTGACCTTTTTGAACCTAGATAGACAATGAATTTGTTTTGCGCGAGCTAATTTTAAATCCTTTTTTATATTTGTAGAATGTCTTAAACATTTTAATGACAGTACCTAGTTACAGGCAACTTGTAGCTTCACTCAAGACTGTATCTCAAGTGTCCGTCGATTACTCTGCTTTGATCAAATCGCGGGAGAGGCTTCATCTTTCTCGCAACTTGCTCTGGTAACACGACGCCTGTCTACTTTGATTATATACCTACATAATTAGAGCCTGCTGAGAGAGCAACCTTAAAAGGTGTGCACGTCAAATTTTGTTTCAAAGTGTTTAAAATTTCAGTCTAGGAGTAGGGTTATTATAAGCTAATGTTATGGTACAAATTTAATAGTTAGGGTACAAAACCTGGCCTTCAAAAAGTTGCCTTCACTACAAAGAGGTTAAGGTGTAAAGAAAGTTCTAATTTCTCCTTAAAGTTTGAAAGAACCCCTTTTGAATTTTAACTGATGAACTCACAGTAGTACAAATAAGTAAAAACTTGTGCAGACAAATCGAATTGGGTATAAGGTTAAATCTAAGTGTGGCTACAAAACACTGTATAACTAACTGTATGGTACATATAGGTCTACAAACAATAATTAACCACACACATAAACACACATACCTCAGTCCAGATGACGACAACGTCTTAAAATATGGGGTCCCTTTCTTCACCCTCCCACCCCGTCCGATGGTTCATTATAATTAATAAATGACCCCCGCGGTCCCTAAGCCCACAGCTGGGTTAATGTGAAATTAGTACCGTATGAAGACATATAGTTTGGATAGTGTGTCCTATAACCTAGCTTCTCAGAATGCGTAAATTTCTATAACTTTATTCATAAACGCTATATTACTTAAGCAACACTTTAAATGCGGTTTTTTATTGAAAGCTGACGTAATCGCAGTGCTTCTTAGCTATATTTGATCAAAATTGGTTCAGCCATTTTAAAGTTACCTATAAGAAATCAAATGTTGGGGGTGATATATATTTTTAATTTATGAGTTTTGAAAATTTTTAATCATAAAAGAAATCTCAAATTCTCGTGCCAAAGTGAGGAAAGAAATGCTTCTTTGAGGCAATTAAAACAAACATCCGATAGCATCTGAATCGCAAGCATTGCCCGGTCCCTACCACCCATTAATTACTTAAATTTAATTCATACATACCACTATTTACATTCAAAAACCCTGCCCGCATATTCAACCCTTGAGAGCAAACTTAGCGACCCTAAGACGGTAACTCGTCTTACGAGTTTCTTTGATAGTGCGCTCCGCTTACTTCGAATAAAGGGTGCTCCGATAGTCTTGATCTCTAATTTTATAGCCTGAGCCCCTAGCACACGGTTGGGTTGCGGCCTATCGATCTCATCTTCTGTTCTCGTTCCAGTGTTGATAATGTGCTCGTGTTTAGCTAAGAGTACTTTTTGGGAATACTTTTATAGACATTTTAATTACTTTGAATAACCTCCGACAAAAAAAAACGTACGTGTGGATGTTATAAGTTTGATGTATCAGTGTATCTCTGGGGTACGTATTACAATACCGAAGTATAGAAAACCGAATTTCATAAGACCTATAGACGAAAGACCAAAAATTATATGGCCGAATGTTTATTTGACCGAAAGTTTGAAATCCCGAATGTTTGTTTGACCGAAAGTTTGAAATCCCGAAGGTCGAAGTACCTTTGACTTAATATCCCGAAGGCTAAAGTACGAAGATTGAAATCCCGAAGGCTAAAATCCCGAAGGCTAAAATACCGAAAACTAAAATACCGAATTTTAGTTTTCGGTTTATGGACATCCTGTCCATAAAGTTTTCAATAGTAAAAATGTTTTATTTTGTCTGTTTATATGACAAACGGAACTGCGACGAGTAGGTTTGTTAGTAGCCTAACCCAATCAACCCGTCAAGGGTTGGTTGGGTTAGGTTTGGTTAGAACTGCGACCCCAACGCACGAGCCGAGCGAGCGAAGCGAGCGTGCCGCGGCAGCGGCCGGCGAAGTACCAGAAACGACTGTGGTTGCATTTCAATTTTTAGTATTTTGAACATCGATGTTTTTAAACATACGTATTTCGTGTATCGGTATTTTGAACTTTCGGTCATTTAAACATTGGTATTTTGAACATTCGGTCATTTAAATGTTCGGTCATGTAAACGTTGGTATTTTGAACATTCAGTCATTTAAATTCGGTATTTTGAACATTCGGTCATTTAAATATCGGTATTATATGTTTAGTTATATCGTACATCGGCATTCCAACCGTTCGGTATTTCAACTTTCGATGTTTTAAGCGTAGGTTTTTCAACCATCGGTATTTTGAATTTTCGGTATTTTAATACGTACCCGTATCTGTGTGTCTGTCTGTGGCATCGTGGCTCCTGAACGAATGAACTGATTCTGATGCGGTTTTTTTTTGTTTGAAAGCTGACTCAATCGAGACAGTTTTAGCTATATAGGTACAGGGTGTAAAGGACAACTTAGTAAATACTTAAATGGTGGAATCTACCTATTACTACGATCGGCTACAAATGATAATTTTTTCCCGGAAATATCAAATTAAGGATTTTTCGTTATTTATCTACTTTGGCGTCCCGTGCGCGGTCCCCACGCGCCGCGCCTCTTTGAAAATGCGATGGTACATGACTTGTTTTCGTGTAAGACGCTGTTACCATTGTTTTTTGTTGGAAAATTGAGTGTAATAGCTAAACCAACTTAATGTTAATACTTACAGGAAACATTTAAAAACTTGGAAAAAAAATCCTGAGGAAAATTCCACTGGAAAATCATTTAGAATGATGGTCTAAGTTTAGGATTCCAGTTTTTGCTAAGCTGTCTCTTACCCTGTATTTGATCAAAATAGATTCAGCCGTTTAAAAGTTAGAAGCAATCGAATGTCGGGGGTAATACAAAATTATTAATTTTAGAGTTATGGAAAACTGTATGAAAGCTAAACTATCTTTAAGTTCCAACCTTGTTCCAACTTACATAAAATACTAACAATGAACTTTCTAAAGTTTAAATTTCCACGAAAATATTGAAGCCTTTTACGGTATTTTAAGAAATTTAGTCAATTTAATGACAGCAGCATGTCAAACTAAAAAAAAAAGATTTGAACTACATAGTCAAAGGAAGAAATACGTTGTTCCTAATGAAAGTAATTAATATCACAAATAAATCCCAAAATTAAATACGACATCAAAAGTCTGCATGCAGTCGAATTACAGTTTAAATTCCAGAAAACCTTGACATTAAATTAAGATAGACGATCCTAAAATCTAATAAGTGAGATCAGTGCGCCCGGGAAGAGCTCAGGATTAGCCCTTATCACTGTGCACGTAAAGCGGTGATACTTATATGAGTGCCCCTTTATTGCATTAAAGGAAGGGTTGCCTGCCCTCCGTCTTAAGGCTCACGAAGAATTTATAAATAAGTTAAGAGGCCCCTCCGCCTTATTCTTCGCCTCAGCGTCTTACTTTGTTTTATCATATTTAAATTATTAGAGTCAGATGTGGAACGTGTACCTAATTGCCGTACTTTGTTAAGATAATGTACCTTTGGCGCGACTCCACTTTTGTTTTCTTGTTTTCGAGCGATATAAATTCACCGGAGGACGCCCGAGCACGCCCAACTTTCCTGTTCTGTTTTTGTGCGGACGCTGCTTTTGAGGAAATAAAATTTGTTATGCAGCCATTTGGAGGCCGTAGGTGCTTTGGAATAATACGCTAAGATTCCTCTAACTTCTGCGCCGAGTAAGTTTTCAGACGAACATAAAACGCGGTGTAATCTGTATATTTCAGAATAAATCCATACTTATAAGATGGTTTCCCGTAATAACTCACGCACAGCCATATATCAAATATTTTAATTTAAGCGGAATGCACGTCCATACAAAATGCCTTAATTTAGTGAAGAAAACAATGTCTTATTCGTATTATAATATATTTTCTTCCATAAATCACAGTTAAGTGTTATTTCATTTCCTGGGGCCCTCATGCAGCACACGCATCGAACGAATGAGTAATTGAAATCTAAAGTTAACTTTTGATTTTACAAAATGATTTCACCCCACTCCTCGTGAAATTATTATGAATTTCCGTTGCTTAGGGTTAGGTACGTCTAAGAATAAATGGTGTTTCTTTTCAACTCTTCTTAGAAAAGGTTTTCCTTTTGAAACATTACCTGGTTTAAAATTGAAACACATTTTTGAATATATAAAAGGGACAGAATTCTTAATAAATAATTTCTTGTTTAATAAAATGGGGAGGAATTCTTGCTAGTGATGTGTTTGTGTTTCCACAGTGTTGACGTGATAGTTGTTGTACGTACATACGTTGCACATGACCCGAGGCGAGTGACGAATCGTTGTCAACGAAGGATATGGAACTTTTGCAAATATGTTGCTGCCAACAACATGTTGACAGTATGTTTGATACTCTCAACTTGTTACCAAAACAAACAGTATTTTTTGGCAAGTAAAATTATCTTTGGAATAGCTAATGTTTTAGGAAGTGGTAAAGCACTTAAACAGTGTGTTGCATTGCAAACATTTAGAACATCTTTAATTCGACGATTAAAACCCGCTACAAGGAGCAAGATGTTGGCAACACCAATAAACAACGGGCCAACGCGAGCGCGAACGTCGAAACTTTGGCGCGCGTGGAGAGTGCAGAGGACCCGTAATGAGGGTTAGAAATTTCGCCACATTGCGGCCCAAACCGCAGCTTCTTGGCTTATTATTAATTCCGTAAGACGTGTCCCCGATGTCCAAGACGTGCGCTGAGATTCGAGACAAAAGTCACAAGGGCGGAAGGGACCGCTCCTCCCTGCGCACCCCCTCGTACGTGTGGAGCGTCGACAAGTCGCATCGCAGGAGTGTGGGATTTACAGGTGGTTTTAATAACGGCTGCCACTAATGTCGCGAGATGAATACTTAATGGACGGATCATCGCCGGCTTCCGAAGGATTATGCTGAAGACGGTTGACTTGAGTAATAATGGATGTGAGCTGCGATATTACAGATATCTAAACTTAACGAACGTTCCAATGGTAGAAGCTTGGAAGACGATTTAAAGGTCGCGGGTATCAGTTTCAAGTCGAGTGAAATTTACTTAGAAAGTGCAAATCCCTTTAAGATGACTCCATTGCCAGGGGTCCTTTCAAAAACTCGTTAGGAGGTTGGCATTCTGCGGTGGAGGGTCACGTCCCATGGTGCGCGGCTGCGAGTCTCAACACAAAATGTTACAGAAGTTTATGCTACATTGTCAACTTGGAAGACATCTAACGATGTCTTGACTGCACGCGGCTTGTACCCCTTTCATCACAAATGAACTTACAAAGTACAAGTCTGTATTCTACCTTCCACCTCAGTTTAGAATAAAGATTAGAAAATGAAAACCAGTTTCAATTTATTTAATTTAATATTTTATGTATTCTACCAAAAAAAATTTTTTCTGAGTGATTTGCGGCATCTTCGACTGCATCTTTGCCTTTATGCTAAATCATGTGGTCAAGAGCGAAAGAGCGACATGCAAGACATATACAAAGAAGGTTATATTTCGCATGTATAAACGATTTCATGGTTTTACAAAACGTAATCTGAAATTTCTTAACTCTTATTATCCCAAGCACATGTTTCGTCTATCCCCCTAGTCGATTAACAAGAAGAATTGGCAATCGGCCATCGTACAGTGTCGTGCAAGTACTCCACATGGGCGTTTACCGTGAACTGCTCGCTCGGGAGCTATAACGTGCTAAAGCGAGCCATCGAAAAGACACATCGTTTCGCGTGGCTCGAAGTGTACCGATTCGCAATTGATAGGAACTTTTCAGAAATGATTTTCATTATTATTTTTTTTGGATTTTATTACAAGGCGTTGTGGTGATGACAGTATCCAACAATACTAATATCTATCTTACACAGTTTGTTTTATGAACGTTTTCAAAAAAGTGATAAAGCTATTAATTCTAATAATAAAAAGTGAATATTTCCTTTAATAGCTTGCTTTTTAATTCATTTTACTCACAATTGGGTATTTTATTTTGAAATTGTAAGTTTTGCGACGTTTTTTGTGATTTTTATGAAAATAAAACGAGAAAATAGGAATCTGTGTTTACTAACAATATCACAGAATAAATAATAGACAATATGTTAAAAATTTTATATTCCCACTTCACAATTTTTTTGGTCAGAAAGCATCATCTTTGTTTATATTTTTTTAATAATAACAAATACATAAGTAAAGCGTCTAAGAATACGCATAATTCACCGAGCAAGTAGAGGAGCAAGTCAATAAATATCAATTACTCAACGTACGTTTCAATCGGCCGCCGGTTTGCCGGACTGCCGGCCACGATCCGTAAATAACAGAGGTGCGAGTCGAACGACAAGAAATATTGCCCGCCTCCAACCGGATTTGTTCCGGTAGTGATGGGAAAACCACCCTGTTTATTATCGATATGATCATTTTTCGAAATTTATATATCTCTTTACTAATACTATAAAGATTAAAGATTTGTATTTTTATACGTACGTATCAGCATACCGGCGTTAGTTCCATTCTGAACTGCTAGATGGTGCTGACAGTTTCTACAACGCGTTATCGAAGTGCTCCGCCTCCCAGATATAAGCGGCCCGTACGACCCGGTGTTGTCAGTCAACTCAGCAAACACTCCTATGACCGCTTCCCGCGGTGGAACAGTCTGGGAGCCTAACTGAGCATTGGCGTCACCTAGTAGCTACTCTGTGCATCCTGGGGTCGGTGCTTCCGCGGTCGCACACCGATTTCAAGACCAGTGCAAGCTACCAGGCCTAGTTCGCGGTTATTTACTTGTGTAACTGTAATGTAAACCTTTCCTTAAATATACGTTTATCACTATACTACTGGGTTTCCTTGCTACATATGTATGTTTGTAACGAATAAACTCAAAAACTACTGGACCGGTTTCAAATTTTTTTTTAACCATTAGAATGCTACATTATCCCCGAGTAACATAGGCTATATAATTTTCCTGAATTCCCACAGGAACGAAAAGTTAGTATTTTATAAAGTAAGACAAAGGAGAATATGGACATTTGATGTAAGGTGATAAAATGTTGGTTATTTTTTCCATATAAAAGCTAGTATTGGGGTATGTAAAGATCACAAATTGCCACCTAGTACGAATCAAACATACCTCTTTTACGTCCCCTACATTCACAATTCGCTTAACACATACTCGTCGGATTCGGATACTCTTAACTCGGCCTTTCCTCAGTCCTTTACCAATATAGTCTAAGTACGTTCGCCTCGACCATTTCAACTCTTTTGTTATCAGTAAAATCAACACCTTTACAATATAAATGAATCATTATAGGTATACTTTCAATGTTTTTACATTAGAGCATACTCAGTAGTTTCAGTCGTCAAGATAGGCCATAAAAATATTTACAACACAAGTTGTATCGACAAAGCTTCATCTCAACACTGGTCACTGTGCTTATAACTGTTTAACAAATCGGCGTGTAAGAGACTGGCCGCCGCCTGCTGAGTGCTTAATCACTTAACACTCAGGATTAACCATTTATTTACGGCACAAAAATGGCCCTTTATTTTCACTTTGCTTTGATTTCCTCCTCGGCAGTAAATTTTCTTAGTAGAGAAAATCTATTGTCGTATTCTTGATAACAAATTATGTGAATCAATTTTAGTAGTAGTACTTATCTTAATAATATAAATATTTAAACGCATGTTAAGAACAGTAACTTTCTTTTTTGAATCAGTGAAAAAGTTAAATTTCCATCTCATACTCTTATGTTATTATCTATACAGGGCTTTAGGTAAATCTCTTTCAACTTCTCGGGTGCTAAATCAGTCTATGAAACTGAACAACTTTCCCCAAGGAACATAGGTCAAAATACGAAAAAAAATTTTGATCTCCTATACAAACATTTTGTATGGGAGATCAACATATTTTGACCTATGTTCCTTGGGGAAAGTTGTTCAGTTTCATGGACCGATGAACCACCCGAGAGGTTGAAAGAGATTAAACTAAAGCCCTGTATAGTAATTCATTAATAACTTACATTTTACTAAAACTGGCATAATGAATAGATATGTTTATCTAAATGGCAAGTTGCAATACCATAAGTAAACGGTCACATATTGCGTTGTCAGACAAAAACAAACATCGCTTTTTAAAGTCTCTGAATGAGAAATAAAAGGCCATCAATCTGAGCTCACCGGCGTAAGGCGGTAACATCAAAGGGACATTATGAAGACAAGACAAGCCGACAAACGACTGCGTCTGGTCGGCCGCGGACAAGGGACATAGCCCGTGAAAAGAAACCCTTTTCAGAGCAAAAGATGAATATGGATATGCCATTTAGGTTTATCAATGTTTTGCTTAATTTTTTTGACGGCATATACTGGGTGAAAACAAACCTCCTAGCTATATTCAAAATCCTGAACCAGTATCACTCAAAGAACACATTTATGAAAAAAAAATTCTTTATATATTTTTTTCAATGGGAATAGTTCATTTTTTGCCTAAACGTAGATATTACTTCTACACCAGGCACGCGAGGGGTGCGGGTAGCGCTCGGGGGGTGCGCCCGAGTGGTGTCTACGTTTAGGAAACCCCCCCCCCCCAAAAAAAAAAAAGAAGTGTTCAGTAAGTGATACTGGTTCAGGATTTTCAATAAAGCTAGAGGAGGTTCTTTTTCAACCTGTATATTGTTACTGATGGATGTAACCATCCAACTTCGGCCACAACTGTTACTTGAAGTCGGCAAATAAACTTACTAAATATAAATTGAAATAGAAAGAAGTGTTTATAATACTTGATATTTGTGATATTTTAACTGCTGTACCAGCTCCTCATCTAGTCAGAATAAATTTATCTCATCTCTCATCTAATTTATACTTATTAATATTTGTGATATTTTAACTGCTGTACTAGCTCTCATCTAATAAAAATAAAAATCATGTATTTCATGACAAGTTTTACAAAAACTTAGTATGAATCTTACAAAATATTATCAAGGTGTTTTTCTTATTTGGAACGGGAAAATATAAATCAGCTTAGATTTTTGAGTGACGAAAGAAAACATTTGTATAAATATATTGAAATGCCCAGCACGTCCATATTAATCTTACCTCACCCTTTCCCCATTTCAACAATAAAACGTACATGTTTGTATCACCGGCACCATACCATCAAAGCGATGGCCAATAAATAAATAGTTGATTTGTCCGTAAATACAATCCCAAACGAAATAGTTTCCTGAGAATGCATGGAGATCGATAGGTGGACAACTAACGGGAACTAAATGGGTTTGCAAACGTAGGAATTCTATTTAGACTGTTCTCTGAGGGAGGGATTCGTTTTGGAAAAGGGGGAACATACTCGTAGCTTTTACAGTTCGTTCGGGCAATTAGTGTGCAGTACAGGCGCACGGTATATTGGGACCATTCTTTAACTTAAATGTGACTCGTCCACAAATGCAAATTTTTTAATAAAAATTAAAATTAAATAGCCATCTTACAACTTAAACATATATGCTATTTTTGTAGCATAAGTATAAAAAATCAATCTAGCTATTCCGAATCAGAGTCATCTGTATCACTTTGTGTGTTTATTATGAAAGTGTCTCCGTTAACATCAACATGCTGGTCTACATTAAAGTACTTATTCTCTTCTTTGATTGCGTGGGCAATATATTTACCCCACAAGTCAGATGTTACGTTCAACATGACCTGCCTGATCAATTGACATACGGCACTGCTGTTTTTGGGGTCGCAATTGTTGGCTCTAAGGTCATGTTTAATTTTAGACCACACTTGTTCTATCGGATTAAAAATGCAGTGGTATGGTGGAAGACGCACCACCTCACAACCATTCATTTTTGCTATTTCATCAATGACATATCTTTTTTCTATGCCCGCCTTTTTCACAATATCCAGCAGCACTGGAATGGTTGGGGTTGGCTCTGGAATGGAAATTTTGTACTGTCTCATAAAATCAAGGATCTCCCCTTTTCTGGTTGTGGTGTTTGGAATTCTGACGGATAGTCGCGAGTGGTAAGGAGCGTTATCCATTACTATTAGGCTATTTGGTGTTATGTTTGGCAATAATTGCTCCTGAAACCACTTTTCAAAGAGCACTGAGTTCATGTCGCAGTGGTAATCAGCGCTCGCATCGCTAATCTGTTTCGCAGATAGAAGCAGTCCATTTTCGACCCAACCGTCTTTGGATCCAGCATGCAATATGATAATGCGTTTCCCACGAGTGGAAGGCAAATCTGAAATGCAGTGACAACTACAATCAGTCCAACTTTTTTTGACGGTATCATGTGTGTCATACCACGTTTCGTCCAGGTAGATTATATTTCGCCCCTCTTGACGTGCTTCTCTGAGCTTTGTTATATATTTATAACGCCAGACTTGGAATCGCGGCGTCTCAAGCAACACACTGCGTTTATTCACTTTTTTATAGTTGAATCCAAGTTTACGTAAAAGCTCATACAACGTAGTACGTTGATATGGGAAGTCCGTATTTGTCTTTAAATCTTGCAATATCATATCGAGTGTTGGAAGTTTCTTATCTGTATAGAATCTATATACTGTGCGTCGAACTAAATCGCATTCAAAATCATCTATCTTTGAGAATTTTTTCGTCTGACTTCCTCTCTTTAAGGGAGAAACTGGTCCTGATTTTATAATTTTGGCGACAGTGTTTCGATGCACATTAACCATTTTCGAAACTGTCCCAATAATTGCATAATTTTTAAATTCCATCTCTTTATCATTATCAGGCGGCATTGTGTTGACGCAGTATTGATGAACATTCAAAATTATTTCTTTGCAGTTTTTACAAAGCGTCTTCCTTTTTTTAATTGGAGCGTTATCGTCTTGAGACGTACCACCGCTGTTGTCATTATTCGCAGTGTCATTGCCAGTCTCCTCCAACATTCTCAACTATAATTAATAATGCCCTTTCTCAACTCCAATAAATAAAATAGCAAAATTTATTATTGAACTTATGCCTATTCTTTTAAATATGGCCTCCGCATAGTGATTTTGCCAATGTCAGTATTTGAAAGAAATTCAAATAATAAATGTCGAAACTCATATCTATCTATAAATAAATTAATCTATGAATATCACATAATGACCGAAAAGCTTTTATTCTAATGACCGTTACTGCAACTGGGTATTTGTAATGCAAGTAATACCTACAGGACGAATTATCTGAACCCTCCTTTGTAATTTATAAGTTAGCAGAACTAACTTCCTTAAGTACTTCTTTTTGGAAATATACGTTATTATTATTTTGTAAATGTTAACGATAGTGTCAATGAACACATACAATAATTTATTTACAGTTATGTAATTTTATTTTCAAATAGGTACGAATATTTTTCTTTCAAAAAATAGCTGAACTAATCCATGTAAATATTTACAGAGACCACAAAATATTATTATTTTCGTATTATAACTAGTAGAAAGAGATAGAAGATATGAATTACCATTCAAGTTTTCTTGCTCCCTGTACCGCCATACATTTCGAGATGACAGCTGACAGCTACCCATGCACACTAATTGAGCGAACAAACTGTACGCAGGTTCGGTCAAAGACTAATAGAAGAGTCAAGTATTTTCAAATTTTATAGATTTTGTTATTTTGATTCATATCTATACAGGTGACAGAGTAACATGAAACATGCATTTTAGTATAATAAATGAGTAATTAATATCTTATTAATAAGGCGAAAAATAACATAACAGTTTACAATAAAAAATCCAACAAACCAAAAACAAAATTACCTACCTAATCGAATATACATATACGGCAAATGTACCTACCTACTTACATCAGTTTTTCTTAGTGTATGTAATATTTTTTAAATATTCTAATATCAAACATTTCTTAAATATAATTACCTCGGTTTAAAATAAACTAGAATAAAAAATATTTTTATACTTAGACAAACTTCAGTCAGCGATCAGTCTCTAATTTGGAAATAAAAAACAAATAGCCCATTCAGACTTTGTAATTTGGTAAAATAATTACATAAACATAAAAGTAGCTTTATTTTGAGTCGCTGCCCAACGCATTAAGTGGAAGTTTTTGAAATAATATGTTATCATTTAAATCAGCGCCACCTAGCCTTTCTAACGAGAACTACAAGAAGCTTTCCCTCACAAGAAAACCGACCTCCGAAGAGGGTTGAAACTTCGCCTTTTATCAGACTGAGATGGTTTGTTTCGAATAGAGGTTTCAATGTTTCAGTGGTTGCGAGCGGTTGCTGGCAAATGCCGTTTTGTAGCGTAACTTGAACATATTTTTATTTAAATATTTAATTGAATTTTTATTACCTACCTCATAATTAATTTTATAAATTTCCAATTTTAAGCCAACGCATTTAGAACGCAAAATGAGATGAAAAAGTGTGGTTTTGAATATTTTGTCATATATTTGTTTGTACCTTTCCATTAAATTACCTATTCAAAATATCTTTAAACTATCTTAAAACTGCTCGTCTAAAATAGAAAATAGATAGAAGAACTTTAGACATATTTTCTGTGCGATTAGATTGGAATCATATGAGTTATGACTATGATACGGGTTTTGCCGGTAGAGGCGCCACCGTAGCGGAAAACTCACGAGGAAAAGTTTGTTACAACAGTTACAAAATGTTGAGTTGACTCTGCCTTGACAAGTTTGGAGAATGAGAATTATATGGTTAGACTTTTTATTATTTTTAGATTATCTCATTTTGTAATAACATTGGACTAGACTAATAATTTCGGTTATAAACGGAAAAGTCTAGTATCTAAGACTAAGGCTAGGCCTGATTTGGACACTTGTATTGTATTTATACTAATAATCTATATTAATATTATAAAGAGGAAAGATTTGATTGTTTGTTTGTTTGTTTGCATTGAATAGGCTCCGAAACTACTGGACCGGTTTGAAAAAATCTTTCACCATTAGAACCCTACATTATCCGTGATGGACATAGGGTATATGATTATTCCGAATTCCTACGGGAACGAAGTCCCGGGCGGAATGCTAGTAATATTATAAAGAGGAAAGATTTGTATTTTTGTATGTAACGAATAGGCTCCGAAACTACTGGACCGATTTGAAAAATTCTTTCACCATTAGAACGAAGTCCCGCGCGGAAAGCTAATAATAATAAGGAATATAGTTATGGAAAATCACTTTTTAAACAACACATTAATAATGATCCTAGCATTCTCACAAAAATAAAAGATTTCTAGGTTTTTCCAATAACCAATGGCCATCTTCAGCCGTATTATATTCGAACACGAAATTATTATTAGATACATCTTAAATAAAAAAGTATCACCCGCGACATTCGATTGCTTATAATTTTTTAACCAATTAAGTCAGCTTTCAAACAAAACAAACTGCATTGAAATCGGTCCATTCGTTTAGGAGCTAAGAGACCATAGACAAATTCACAGACACACAAATATACACGTCAAAATTATAACACCCCTCTTTTTTGTCGTGGGTTAAAAATGCAAACATTTACAGTTTCGAGTGTGGTTGGTATAAAGTATAGATGGTATAAAATTAGACTGACCTTGATACTAGGCGCGGGGGGGTGAGGTGTGGGGGGCGGGCTGCAGGGTGCATTGGGCAACTGCAGCAGGTGACGTATGCTGTAGCCTTGTTGAGATTTACGCGACATCCTGGAAAAAGGTTATGAGTAAAAAAAATTGAAGTCTATTACAAAATTAAGGTACACTCACTGTAGCACTTTAAAGTCGCTCTTATCACACTCGTAATAGCGTCGACTTTTGAAATGCAACCCATTTGCACTATGAAAACAGATGCTATTATGTGGTGCTATCTGTACTTCAGACCTGACATGCTGCTGTCTATAATTATTTTTTTTTTATAATGTTTCCAAACTAGTAGTTATTATTACGTACATAGTTCTAAAGCTTTCTAGCGTTTTAACCCGTTTCTTTTTCCTAGTCGTGCTTAAAATTCACATTTAAGAATAACTAGTTTAGTGCTTAAGGCGACTACAGCACCCGATAAAGGCAGCACATATAGGAATAGTGCCATCTCCGTCTCTCAACAGGCCTGGGCCGGCAGTGCGAACAGTGTCGATACACGAAGTTTACGGACTATGAAAGCGTGCGTGCGTAAAAACATGTTCGAAAGTTAGAAAAATGAGATTTATGAAAAGGTAACAGCTTAAATCGTGCGTTAACTACTTATCGAGAGTGTTCAATCACGAACATTTTGATAGCAAATTCAAGTTCCTGTGTGCATTTTACTATCGTTTTTACAGCTTAAAAGATACACAATATTGGTATTTAGAGATGACTTTGTGAGCTTTTTCTATCGAACCAAAAGTGCTGAATCATGTTTTCAGCAAACTACTTATCTAGTTTATGTCTTGAATATTACCGTAGTATTTTTTTTAGATTTAATGCAGTGCTTCATGCTTATCTACGCATCATAAAATCGTAATTTAGGTGCTGTAGTCGCCTTAATAGAGATTCGCATTTAAAATAAGGTAGTTCGTAACTTTTTCAATTGGGTGCCCTCAAAATTATAACCACTTTTCAGCGTAACTACGCTACTGCGAGGGATATTTGCGTTTTAGTTTTGACATGTATGAAGCATACATATATGAAGCGAATTATGAAATTAATTGTAGAGGAAGCGAAAGAGTTGTGTTTGGATCGTAGCAAGTGGCAATCTTATCTATGCCTACCCCAAAGGGACAAAAGCGTGAGTTTATGTATGTGTGTATATGTAGTTTTGAAGTTGTAATCAGTAATAATAATATACGTTTATTTCTTCAGAACAGCACACACATACATTAAAAAAAAAGTTCAAAATATTATTATCCTATTGTACAAATTTAAGTTTGCATATGTCTGCCGCAGTGAGGAAAAAGGCCTGGGCTCAGCGACTAATGCCAGACTGATTATCAGGCTGGCAACTCTGATTTTCAGCCCTCGCCCAAGTGAGATGCGAGGGACAGAGTTAATAATATATAATGTTAAGACTACAAATCCAGGGCCTAATTCAAGAGTTAATTGTCTGTGTGAGTGTAATGAGGTGTGAAGGTGCGGTAGATGAAGGTATGTAAATATGCAGAAACTGAAAATTAAAATTCAATTCGTTTTTAAATTCTTCAAATTTAAATTCAATCAGTCAATTTCGTTTAAAGCGATCTGGGAGCCATCAATGCAGGTTGGTATCAAAGTAAAAAAAAATTGGTCTTTGCTGTATTTGTGTATGTATGTATTTATTATTTATTGTACATGAGCAAAAGTAACACAAGACACATAAGAAACACAGTACAAAGACGGACTTATCCCACAAGGGGATTTGTTCCAGTCAACCCATTGAGTGTTTGAAAGGAAGGAGTAGTCGACAGGTAGCATTCAATGTACAAAGGTATAATATACAAATAATGTAAAGGTATAAATGTTATAATTTTCAATGTATAAATATACGATGTGTGTACGTGTAACAGTTGCCGATTGGGGGAAACATTTGTTATAACTCTAAAATTAAAAATTGTGTGCCAACCCCGACAGTCATAGCTTACATACGGCTGAACCAATTTTGATAAAATATAGCTAAGAACTAACTCTATCACGACAGATTAAAAAAAAACCCATCTAAATTGGTCCATTCGTTTAAGAGCTACGATGCCACAAAAAGATACATTACAAGAAACACACGTTAAACTTATAAGCTTATGTTGTATATTAAAGGTATTTAAAAATAAAGTGTCAGTGTTAACCAACCTACGTGTGTTTCACTACAGCTTATAACACCCCTCTTTTTTCATCGTGGGTTAAAAGGCAGATGTTCGTCCTTGGATCTCGGTGTATTTTTAGAACATCAAGTTACCAAAAGGTATACATACTCTAGGCTGCTATGATTAGCACGATTTTTCAACCGAAATGGGGTAGCCTCTGCAGAGAGAGTAAAATGCCCTTCATATTATATCAAAACACGTTTTCCCATTCGATGTTTCCTTTCTGCTCTTTCTATAATCACTTTGAACTATAAATAATCACTTTGAACTATAAATAATAGGGAAAGGAACTATTAAACTAGATATTACCAACTTGGTTGATATACTGCAATGTGTTTATACAGGGTGTAAGGGACAGCTTAGCAAACACTGAAACACAGTTCAGACCATCATTCTGAACAATTTTCCAGTGGAATTTTGCTCAGGAAAATTTGCAAAATTATTTAATATTTTTTAATATTTTCTGCTTTAAAATTTACTTATTTATTTTAATACACTCCACATTCCAAAAAAACAACAACAATAATAGCGTAAAACACGAAAACCAGCAATGTACACATGTCATTCTGACAGCGGCACGGCATGGGCGGACCGCGTGGCGGGACGCGGGATCATGGTACATCGCGTAGCGCCAAAGTAGGTAATATAACGAAAACTCGATAGCGTGACGTTTCCGGGAAAAAAAAATTACTTGTTGACAATCCTAGTTATGGGTAGATTTCACCATTTAAGTATTTGCTAAGCTGACCTTTACACCCTGTATAATAAATCTCTACATCGTAATACTCGACAACCCACGCGTACTCAACTACTTACGGTACCGATGTTCTAGACTAGAATATTCTTTCACTTTTTAATCTTCGTCTACGGCACGTGTAAGCTTGGGCGTTAATTTAAAGGAATGCTCTCTATTTCCTGAAATCTTTATTTTCAACAACAACAAATTAAACGAAAGCGAAAACCAGCTTGAAGAGTTATTAAAAAAGAATTTATAGACGACCAAGTTGTGTAACAACTTTTTATGTAAATGGGATATATTGAATCCGGATTTCTTATTTTGCTATTCATATTTAATATTTTTTTCTCAAAGAACAAATAACGAAATATTCTCAATACAACCTGTGAAATAAGCTGATTTGCCCTTGTATGGAAAAACAACATACATTTTGTGAGAATTTCAACTCAGGGAAAGTTGTTCAGTTTCATAGGAAATTTTCATAGCTTTTTTTATTCTGATGGATGTTAAGCTTTATAAGCTTTATAAGGTACTGTAAATTTTTTCAAAATCCATTTTATTGAGAATGTAGGCTGCATATATCTCACTTGCATAAAAATTTAACAATTTCCGAATTAAATGCCTACATTTAGGGAAGTGAAAATCGTTACTAACCAACTTTCAATCGATAAAGATCCTAAACCGTAATTCTGATTGAAAAACGATATGAGAAACCTAACAATGATTTTTAAATATTTACCTGTTTAACGTGACCCCACTTGACATACTTCGTCGATTTTCATTTTTTCTTTTTAACACTATGGCGTCCAAAATTTTTTTTCCTTTATAAGTACTTTCCATGAAATTTGCGCTGTCATGACGAATCCAACGACCAAAATCAGTTTACGCGTTTGGTCTAAATAGTGCCGCAAAGGTACAAACATACATACACATACATAGGCTCATAAACACATTACCCTCCTTTGCGTCGCGCAGTCGGGTAAAAAAAATCAGCTCTCAGAATCTAACAGTTAAAAGGGTAAAAGTCAGTGAATAAGGAAGAGCTATGATTTTTATAATTATTTATTAAGATAGGGGATATTATTACATTCGAGGGAGCACAACTTTTCAATCGTCTACCATCTGATTTAAAAAGTATTGACTCAGATTGAAATATAAACTTATTAAATAAAATGTTAATTTTAATATTTTGCACAAAACTGTTAACCTATGTACGACCTTATAACTGCATGCATGTGTAATTTGTATTTCTTCTTCTTATTGTGTAGTCAAGTGTGTGGCAAACTTGGCTAACCCTGGTGTCAGAGTTTTCAGAGAGTTTGGAGTGAGTCCATCACCACAGCTGGGCCACAATCGAAATTTTTATGTTTGACTATGCCAAGAATTTCTCAAAATTTGTCGTATATGATTGGCAAAGAAAACAGAATTTCTCGGGGCCGCGTTTAAAAGTTATCGGGGTTTGTTTGGGGCCCAGCTGCAGTGACGCCACTACAGCTGGGCCACACTGTATCTCGAAGATGGAACCATGTAGCGGAGATCTGACTACGTAGATAATTTCTCGTAAATTTCTCGGGACAAACCCCAAAATAAGAAAACTAGCCGGTCTTGCGTTCAAAAGACATAAGCTATTAGTTGGGGCCCAGCTGCAGTGACGCGTCACTACAGCTGAGCCACCTGGATCTCAAAAACGGGACGACGTAGGGGAAATCTGCTTGCGTAGATAATTTCTCGAGTATAATCATCGAAAAATCTGAATTTCTCCGCTTCCCGTTCTAGAGAAAAAAAATAATCTTTTTTATCGTGAATAGCCTAGGAGCAAGGAGGCCAAAGTGCGCGCAGAACTGTTATTTTTAATATTTGGCTTAATTTTCTTTGGACAGAGTATAACGTTAATAGTTTTACAGTATTTAGTGAGAGAAAAGTCAATAATTTCAATTATGTTAGTATCATTTTCATATTACTTAAATGATTAACTAGTTTTTAAGAAGAGAGTAAAGGAGCACTACCTCTCCCTAAGTTATCCGTGTGTGTAGTTATGTATTTGTATAGATATGTATTTATGTATATGTATGTATGTATTTGTTTGTATTATGGATATTTGTTATTAGGTTACTTCATTGGTTTATGTTTATTTTGTATGTTTTTTTTTGTTTTTAATTTAAATTGTAACGTAAGTTTAATTTTCTGTTTTGTTTTCTTTTTCACGTTATTGTGCACGTCGTACTCGCCTCACTTCGTCCAATCTCTCTTGTTAGGTCTGCTGTAAGAAATTTCTTCCTAGAAATAAGTAGTGCCTGTTGTGTCGTATTTCTTTTTTGTATGTTTCTTTTTATATGTCTATTGTGTACAATAAACAGTAAATAAAAAATAAATAAATAGATCAGTATTATACGTACAATATTTTGACATCGAGCTCTTAGGCTACCCGAAGTAAAATGTACACTCGCGTACAAATGTCTTTTAAAGTACGAGTTATTTTTTATTACAATGGCATGGATACTAGTCCTTTTAGTCAAGTCCAAGTTCAGTGGTTTATGTTAGACCACTTGATTCACTATCACGCTTTTTAATGATTTCTTTATGAAATATGGTTCACTGTGCCTGCTAAGCTTTACGCGCATGTGAAGTACGTAGTTACAATTTTAATGAGTGAAGTACAAAAATTACATTAAACCACAGATTAAAATAAAATCATAAAAAATAAAAGTTGAAACACTCTCGGGAGATGGCAGCACGGTTAGGTAGTTCATAAATTGAGTTTGGCTTATTATGAGTAATGCATTTAAGAAGCGATAGGAAGCCGCAGAACACAGTAAACTGCATACAAGACGAGGGCGAGGAAAGTTAAAAACGTTTGATTTATTAACATGATTTATTTTTTCTTTCCATGGTAAAGTATTTTTTGAGATCAAATATAAGTATTTAATTATTTACAATAATTAAGCGCTCGTAGCCCAGTGGTGCTCGCTGATCTCAACCGGTCAGTGAAGTCAAGCAACGTACACAGAGGCAGGGAACCTGATGGGTGACCAAAGTGGCACTTTATCACGAGCGTTTCCGTGCTTCGGAGGGCACGTTAAGCTGTCGGTCCCGGCTGTTGTCGATTGACTACAGTCGTTAAAACCAAGTCAGTGGCCATTATGCGGTTTGAAAACTCTGACACCAGGATTAGCCAAGTTCGCCACACACTTGACTACACCTACACGATAAGAAGAAGAAGATCTACAATACTTAATTAATAGTGCATTTCGCCTACGCACCAAAGCCGCCCAGTTTGTTTTTTTGGTAAAATACGTACGCAATAAGTCCGGTGGCCCAGCTAGGTGGGACGGCGGCGCTTTTTTAATTTTTTAAATTTAAAAAAAAAAAATTAAAAAGTTAAGTGGTTAGGTACTAAAAATATTTTTAGTCAGAGCCGAAATTGGAATTAATTGATATGCATTGGATATGGAAATTGGATATGCTCTTCCCGGAATGACTATAATAACTGACATCAAATACCCATATGGGAAAAGTAACATTTGGGCTTACAATATTAAATAATTATTATAGAAATTTAGAGCTCACCATTGATTGTATTTATTATATCTACACGATACTAAAGGAAGAAGACTTGTCGTAAACCACGAGAGACGGCTCTGTTTGCTTTAGTGTATTTATTTATTATCATACTAGCATTTTCCCGCGGCTTCGCTAACTTCTCTAACTTCTCTAGTCACCCATTTCATTCTCTAAATCGCGCAACACGATTTTTTTTTGTTTATGGTGATACTTTAAAGAATGGGAAGCGTTTTTTTTTATTCTCTTGTGTCACTTGTAATTGTGCAAAAATTATATATCTAGGCGTTGGTGAAGCAGAAAGTGATTCAGGACCTTGTATTTTTTATTCTTTTTAACTCATTTCGACTTCTTAGGGGATAATTTTCGAAAAATCATGAAACACGTGTTCATTTATTTGTTTCTAGGTAGATCAAAGTCAAAATGCCTAAAAAAATTGTTTTCTCCATACAAATTTTGAACCCCCATTTCACCCCCACAGGGCTTTAATTTAAAAAAATTGCCTACTTAGTGTTTATAAAAGACCTTTATGCCAAATTTCACCTTTCATACAAACTTTTATCCCTTATTTCACCCCCTTGTAAGTTGAATTGAAAACGCCTTCCTTAATGGATGCCTTCGTCATATGATGAATACGTGTGCGAAATTTAAATTTTCTAGCCTTAAGGGTTTGGCCTGTAAGTTGATATATCAGTCAATCGCCTTTGCCTTTTATATACAGGGTGTAAAGGACAGCTTAGCAAATACTTAAATGGTGGAATCTACCCATAACTATCATCAGCTATAAGTAATTATTTTTTCCCGGAAACGTCATGTTAAGGAGTTTTCATTATTTACTTACTTTGGCGCTACGCAACGTATCGTGAAACCGCGCCCCGCAAGCGATCCCCCCGCGCCGCGCTGCTATCGGAGTGCGATGTACATTGCTGGTGCTCGTGTTTTACGTTGTTATGATTGATTTTTTATTGCAAAATGGAGTGTATTCGATTAAATAATAATAAACGTAAACAGAAAATAGATTTTTTTTTTAAATTGAAAAGTTTCCGGAGAAAAATTCCACTGGGAAATCATTCAGAATGATTGTCTGAGTCCAGGATTTCAGTTTTTGTTAAGCTGTCTTTTACACCCTGTATATAGATTACTGGAATTAGATTTTCTTTATTTCACTTTTAATCGCGACTGTATCTTTTTATGAAATTCAAATAGTCTTTTTTTCTAGAACGGGAAGCGGAGAAATTCAGATTTTTCGATGATTATACTCGAGAAATTATCTACGCAAGCAGATTTCCCCTACGTCGTCCCGTTTTTGAGATCCAGGTGGCTCAGCTGTAGTGACGCGTCACTGCAGCTGGGCCCCAACTAATAGCTTATGTCTTTTGAACGCAAGACCGGCTAGTTTTCTTATTTTGGGGTTTGTCCCGAGAAATTTACGAGAAATTATCTACGTAGTCAGATCTCCGCTACATGGTTCCATCTTCGAGATACAGTGTGGCCCAGCTGTAGTGGCGTCACTGCAGCTGGGCCCCAAACAAACCCCGATAACTTTTAAACGCGGCCCCGAGAAATTCTGTTTTCTTTGCCAATAGTATACGACAAATTTTGAGAAATTCTTGGCATAGTCAAACATTAAAATTTCGATTGTGGCCCAGCTGTGGTGATGGACTCGTTTGGTGCATGGTCTCTGACTTGATTTTAACGACCAAGAAAACGAGTAACGACCGTTTAACGTTTAACGAGTTTGAATTTGTAGTTTCTTATTTAAGCGACGCCATGTCTTAAATAATAAATAAAGATCTTTAAACCTATTGTATGTGATTGTACAAAGAAATAAACATTTTATCTATTTACCTTATATTTTGAATAAAAAATATTTGTGTGTACCACAGATAGCGTCTGGAAATGCATAAAGGCCTGCAAACATAGGTGGGTGTTTCCATTAAATCCAGCAAGCGAGCCATTACTCTTAGTTTTACAAATACGCAGCAGTGCACAAGGTAACAAAATGAAAACGTTACAAAGGAACGCTTAACGCTATGAGTTCTGTATAAGAGGGATCTTTGCTGAACTTCACTGCAAACGGGAGATACAACTGTTATAGCTCGAAAAGGCACGTGTAAGGATTTAGTACTGCAACCTTTGATGTATCTACGTTTCTTCTGAACATAAAGAAGGTAGTTTATGATAAGAAGGTGCATAACGCATCAGTGATGCCTCATAAATGTACACGTTCCAAAACCATTTCTTTATTAGGTAATACGAACCTACTTTGAATCAAAACTATTCCTGTACGGTTTGTAATTTGTTTGGTAAAATGAGGAGTAAGCGCCTAATGCCTAAAGCGCCAGACTGTAGGCTAGCGATTATTAACTTTATTTCTTCCAAAAATAATTCGTTTTAATGAAAAATCTCAGACACTGCTAAACATATAGTACATTATGCTACAAGTGTGCTAAGTTGGATATTACAATAGAGGCGAGTTTAGAGCCCGAGCCGATGGCGAGGGCTAAATGGAGCCGAGAATGTAATATCCAATGCGCACGCGTGTCATACGACGTATTTCAACACATTTGCGAGGAAAGAAAGAAATAAAAACTTTCCTTTGATATTGACGGCAACAAGCTATCACTTGCATGTTGCGCCTCGGACAGTATTTTTGGCGGTGTACCCGCAGGTTTCCTGTTCTGCACTTAAAGAAGACATTTTTTGTGTTGTATTTCTGACAATAATAACAATCTGATGACTACAAATGCCGTGTGTGAAAACCAAGAGAAAACATCTGAAAATTCTGAAAAGAGGCGCGATTATTTTTTTTATGTCGCTCGCAAAATGAGATTCACATTGACAAGATGCCATACAGCCATATAATAAAAAAATACTTAACTATATATTTTCACGTTTTAGCATAAATAAATGATAATTTTCTGTTAAATTTAGATGATTTAGTGGAATTATATTTTTATTTACAAATAGTTTAATATTTACACTTAATTTTAAATATAAAATAAGATCTGATCTCTTTGCTGAAATTTAGAAAAAAAAACATTACGTACTTGTGCTTTATTTTTATTACTCACGGGCTGGGTAATACATATCATTATGAACCTTAGAACAAAAAACTCGCCTCTAATGTAATATCCAACTTAGCACACTTGTAGCATAATGTACTATTATGAGACTGCTTGTATTTTAAATTAAGATTTAGGCTTCAGTCTCTTACAAAATCTGTAATTTTGTAAACATAACCCTACTCACTCTTTTCCTAGACAAATATGATTTTGTGGAGAAAAAAAAACATTATTTAATTATCTATTTCATTTTTGATCCGGTAAATTTTTTTAGAGTTATAAATTAAAGTTATTTGTTATTAATTATATAAATTCATCACTTTCGTGTTTGGTTTTGTTAAGACAGAGTTGATTTATCTATAAGTACTGAATAATTAAAATCACAAGTTGAACCAAAAAACTTTTAGGGAAAAAATTAAAACTTCTAATTGTTATCTCTTGACTGCTTCAATAAAAACTCCATCTCAACTTGAAAGTACTCAAGTCTCAACGTAGTCTAAGAGGTAATTGAAAATTCAAGTGAGTTACTCTTACCTACTCAATGGAGGTAGACACAAGAGCACTACTTCTTACAAGAAAAATTAAGATGTAGAAAATGTATTTCCACCAAAAACATTTTCATAAAAAACGTTGCCAAGACGAGACCATATGGCTCGCACTGTCAAAAAGTTATCAGATATTATGTAGAGCCAATCTTCTAACTCTGCCCTTACTCACTCTACAAGCCCTAATTACACAAACTCTAAACCTTATTCAAAATATATATGTGTCGTGGCCGTTTCGTTACTACAAGAACTATTGTATAACAGAAAAGTAATGAATAACTACACCCATGTGACTGTGGGGAAATGGTCAAGCTACATATTTTTACTTTAGTTCTACACTTTAGTGTAGAATTTTAGAATTTAGGACATGTAGAGTTAGGGCGTCTTAGCAACATTTTACATGAAAATGTTTTTAGTGGGATTTTACTTCTTGTTGTACGTTGCTTATTTGCTTCGCCGCGCTGAATTTGCTTCATCATCAATCACAGCTGGTGCACATAAGGCGTCTCGCACACGCTTAATTTCATCTCTTAATTTAAAGGGTGGGGGTGATTTACTAAAAATCCTGAAATATGTTTTTTTTATAACAAGTATTTTCAGACCTCAAGCGTCAAAATTCGTGAGAGCCTCATACAACTTTCATCCCCTAGTTTAAGGTGTTGGGAGGTAAAAGTTCCAAGTTTTAGAATTTTGTTGTTGTTTGTGTCCTAATAAAAGTTTACATACCAAATTTTAACTTTTTAGGACTTCAGAAAGTACCCTAAGAATTTTGATGATAATCAGTGAGTGAGAGAGTGAAGTTTAGACTTGGCTTTGACACGCTCACATGTGTCTAGATATCAATAAAATCTGAAGTATAAGAGCCATGCAATTAAAACTTTATATGTTTATTAAATCAACTACTGACATCATATCTCAAGAATGTTATTTATCAGCAGGCCGAGTACGATAGTGACAGCGCCGCGAATACACCGCGGCCCTATGTCAAAATGACAACGCCATGGGCAAGCAAGCCTTTGCGCGGGACCCTCGCGTAATCAAAGTGAAGTTTCAGCGTGAGCCGAGCGCGAGTTTGACGTTATCGTGCTAGAGCTGCTGGTACAATCCAAACCCAAGTTATGAAAGTTCAAAACAACGAAGAAGCGCTTCGAGAAAAGGTAGCTAGTGCCGCGTTTATGGAAATGCTACCTGATCTCAGCACCGGCACCGGTCTAAAATGCGGGAGGTTTACGAGCAAGATTTCTAAAAAAAATCCTTCCACTATTCAGGTATGGATTCCGTAGTGTAGTTCAGAGAATTATAACGGAAACCCTTCTGCTATTCAGAATCATACATTTTCGAAAGGCTTGATTTTCATATCTTATGCTCCCCGAACTCAGAGATTTTATTTGATATATTTTTTAGGAAATCTATACATTTCCTAAATAACAATCGGAAATGTATAACATGTTTGATTTTGTCTGTTTATAAGTCATTCGACTTCTTTGTTCGATTGCGACAGACGGAACTGCGACAAGTAAGTTTGTTAGTGGCCTATCCCAATCAACCCGTCAAGGGTTGGTTGAGTTAGGTTAGGTTAGAACTGGGACCCTCAACATACGAGCCGAGCGAGTGTACCGCGGCAGCGGCCAGCGAAGTGCCAGAAACGACTGTGTACATACCTAATGATTCTGTATCTCTACCTACTTTTTCAATTTTTCTAATATAAATTAAACAACTGACGTTTTTTATTTATTTTATGTAAAATACATATTTTTTACCTTTTTTCCTCAGTTATGCAACCAGATTGTAATTTAGAAGCAGATGCGTTCTGAATACTAGTAGGGATTCATATCTAAAATGGTTCATTATGGTTGAGTAAATCCTACCGCAGTACAGAACCCAAACCCAGGCAGCATTTACAACACATAAACGTCGCTTCGGGTGCCGTAAACCCTACCGCATCTCAGAAGTATGGGGGATCTGAGTACTGGAAGCATTTCCATATACACGGTAGTGCCCTAGCGCTTCGCTTGGCTCTTCTTGGCCGGGTACTACCGTGCTCCGGATTAAAAAAAAACCTGCCAGAATTGTTGCTCAAAATTAAAATTTAAAGTCTGTCTTCAATAATTTAAAAATAAACCTCAAGTATAACATTAAAACGATATGCGTACTATTTTATGGGATTTTTAGGGCGTCGATTCCGGAATTGGCCTTTTTCCAAAGTTACCGCGGAAATGCTAAAAAGAAGTGAAAAAATGTTGTAATGCTGTTTTTCCTAAGATTTTTCGCGACTTTAACTACGAATGCCAGATCTATTGTAGAAATTTCTACAGCAACGTGAAAGTAAGGTATAAAAAACTGTTAGTGGGTCTTCTTTTAAACTTTTAGGGGCTGATTACGAAAATGACATCTATGACTGGGAATGGAAAACAAAATATTTTCGAGATCAGTTGAAAATTGGAAATCGGATATAAATTAAATTTATATTTTAAAAAGAGTATCTCTCAAGTTTCTCGTCTGTTTTTCTTAGAGGAAGACTGCACGTTTGCGAACAGATGTAGGGTTAATAAAATACATATTATTGAAGTATCTAAAGAACTGAAATAATTATAATATGTTAAAATTTAATTAATAGTAACGGAACAACTAGTCGACGTATTTGTTTTGTGTCCTTTTTTCATGGAGTAATCATACTTTTCCACTCGAGTGAAGTGGCAGTCAGAAAGCTAGATATGTATTAATAAATATCTATACATGGAACTCTCATTTTTTGTAGCAAACTCTCTTACTAATCTTTCTAGTAGAAACTTCTACCTTTCTACTTCGTGAAAGCGAGGCACCGTCGTTTATCGCTGTTTGAAACAATAGAGCTACTAAACAAATAAATAACAGCTCTAAGTTAAAGCTGTTAAGAAGCAATTTAGCTTGTTTATTTAGTTTCTTCGACTTGATAATTGTTTTAGTATTTATTTGAACTATGACTTCCGAATTAAACTTCGTCAAAGCGAAGTTTTTTTTTTCTTTAATATTTATCTTGACGTGCGATTCTGAAACACGAAATGATCATTCAGTTACAGGATTCAGCTAACAATTTTTCTTTCTTTACCTATCTTCTTAATATAAATATAAAACAAAGTCGGGTTTGTTCAAATACATAACTCGAGAACAGTTAGACTGATTTTGATAAAATTTAGTATGGAAATAGCTGATACCCTGGATTAACACATAGGCTACATAATTTTCCCAAATTCCCACGAAAACAAAGTCCCGGTCGGAAAGCTAGTAAGTTAATAAAATTAAAAACTATGACAAATTGAATGATAACAAGTTGTTAGTTCCACCACTGTTTGATGCTACTCCAAATGTGTATAGTAAGTATATTTGTATGTAGTACTTATTCAATTATTGTAATAACAAACTGAAGTTGATTTACGGTCGTGCTATCGCAGAAAAGTGAGTTAGTATTCCAATCGATTGATAATAAATTCAATCCATCTTAGACCCCGCATCAGCGGTTATAAAATATCAGCAAGCTTCCGCTCGTGTTATCGAGAAAACATCCACCCGGTATAAAGGAAAAGGAATACTGAAAACAAATTTATTTTTTCTAGCTGCTTCATACTTTTTACTTTCCCCTTAGGAGCTGTTAACTTTGACATAAAAAGAAGCCTATTTTGCAAACTTGAAAGGTGTAAAGAAGTCTTTGAGTTCAAGGCTGTAACAAAAACTCTCTTTAAGAAAAGCTTTATAGGCTAAACTTATAATGTTCTTTCTAAAAATGGTAAGGTATTTTTTGAAGCAAAATACATTATCTAATATAAAAATAAAATTAAAACATTTGGTCACTAGTCCGTGTTGCTGGACCCAACAACCTTCTAAAAATGGAGAAGCAGAGTCGTTTCAAGAAATAACAGTCTTTCCTTACCTTACAATACAAAAATACGCTACACACACAAAGGCCCACACTTTAGGCTTTCCCTTGTGTTTGGGTCCCTTGGAACACACACACTCGAACACCTATAACTTGAAAATAAATATCTGCTTTTTACACAAATATTTGCCCTGACCGGGAATCAAACCCAAGATCAGTTGATCCAGAGGCAACATCGCTACTACTCGACCAAACTGGTCGTCAAACTAAATAAATTACCATGACTTTATTTTTTTGCTATAGTCATAATTTCAGACATCAATAGCAGAGTCTTCAAATTAATAACCTTCAAAACTTTACTTTTTTCCCATCATAAGTACCTACTGTTCGCAAAAGCGAATTTCCCACCAAAGTATTACGTTAACATTCTGTACCTTAATTTATATTCATTAATACAATAATAAAGTTCGCCCGGAATTTATTCTCAAAGCCCAATTTCACTCCATTTGATAAGCAACTTTAGGCTTCTAGAAACAAAATTAATTTTTGCACGACAAATCAATGTCTATTTACATCGAGTCTCATAACTCGGAGTCAAAGAATTGAGCTTTTAATGCTACAGTGTTAGAGTAGAAATTCTAATTAACTTTACAGATGGTGGTGTAGGCAGATTGGAATATTGTTGATCTAAGTTTAAAATGAGGTAAAGTTAGCGTTCTTGATATTATGTTCAAGTAAAAGTTTTAATGGCTTAAGACGATAAAGTATTAAATATAAAAACTAGAGTTGAGACGAATGTTCTAAAAAAGTCGAAACAAAAATTTGCATGAAAGTTAAGAAAACAAAGGTTTGGTACAAATAGTTATGTGCAAATAGTTATAAACTGAAAGGGATCAGTTTTATTTCATACATAGCTTTTCATCCGCGACGTCGTCCGAACTCTATATTCTATTCTAGACGAAGACTGGAAAGAAAGTTGGTTTTACATTTTATCCTAACACAGTAACCGACAAGTAGCTAGTAACCTTATTCTACTTTAAGGGTGGATTCTCACTTGAAGCGGAAATGCGTGAAGAGGAGCAAATGAATGAAATTGGTCTTACATTTGATGAATCGTCTCGGCTCCGCTTATTTATAATCGTTATTCATCATTCATTTGAACATGAAAACTATTTACTTTTTTCGTATTCAAGTTTTAAAAAACTCGTGAACTTAGCAATAATTTAAAAAGAAGGAGAACAAATTACAAGTAAGAGCCACTTCAAAACCAAGATTTCCAAGGAAGCGCTGACTGTCAGGCCCTATGAGAGTTTCAATAGATCACCGCAAAATTAAATAAACATGAAAATAAAATCATTAAAAACAAATTCAAAACTACAGAGGCTTTTACGCGTCAAAGCTTTATGTTGTTATCTGCGGGTAAAGCCAATTAACTTAGTTTCTATACCACTAGTAAGTACTCCAATTTAGTTACTGACCCTAAGCAAACGAGCCAACTTTACACTGCAAGAAATAAACCTATTTCCGGCAATAACTGACTAACTTTCACGATCCTATTGCCCAAGTTTACTCAACTTTACCGTCCGACCTTACATTATATGACTTCACAATCTTGCTCCTATCGTGAAATATCGTTCAATAAAATCGAAAAATGACTGTTTACATAATATTTCTGAGTCACGTATAAAAAGACAGTTCTGTTGAGCCAATTTTATTGTACAAACTTGAAAAGAACCGGAGAAAACTAAGTAGCAAATACAAAAGAATATAACGTTTTGATCATGACACGCGGATTTGACACTTAGATAAAAGTTCCCTAGACTGAGTTTCGTTTGATGTTGTATCAGGTGTATGAAACATTAATAGACTTTGATTCCCCACTTTTTATCAAAAAATGACCTAACTCTTCACGATTCTCTCTTCATTTTCTGATCTAATAAACTCAGCATTAAGATTCATATTTCTACAGCAGTTGCGAAATTGTTAAGGCATTGATTTAGATCTTGTTAGGCTTTGATTCTACTGTACATCTAAATGTGTCATACTTAATAAATTACTTTGTCAATATTTCACAATTTATCTACTGTTTCAAGATCTCTTTGTCTTCTATTTTTGTATTATACGCATGAAAGAAACACAATATCATAACGTTGTTTTGTTTGTTCGTGTATACTCGTAAATAAGAATATTAAGGATGTTATAGCATGCACAATTTATTTATCACAGCCTTGAGTATATCTTCATGGAAACGATGAAGTTCCGTATTGTTGATGTATTTCATATGAGTTAAGCTGGTCTTACTGAACTATTCTCTAGATATTCATTATTCATGAATCTTTTAGGCAAATAGAATTACATGTAGCGCTCTTCTCAGCGGTCGTTCGGTTAAATCTTAAATATCAAGTGATGACGGTTTTTTTTTGAAGTGAAAACTTCTTTAGCGGCGTTGTGCACTTTTTGGATGGGTAAAAAACGTTTAACTCGCGTCAGGGTCACGTGACCCTGATCGAAAATTCGTAAGACGCAGGGTGAAGTTAAAACTTCTTAGACCGCAAGGAAGTAATATATGTTCAAGTTTTCACTTCTGCCGGCACTCCCGGAGTGCAACCCGTTGTTTTTTTTTCTTGTGAAGCATAGATGTTGTGAAGTTTTTAAAATGATCATACAATACAATATACTTAATTTGTGCACAAGAATACATATTACAAGACATATAACATATAATATAGTGTTCAACGAGGTGGCCTTACTGCTTGAAAGCAGTTTCTTCCAGAAAACCTTAAGGAAGGAATGTAACAACTGAGATTACAGCGGTTTTTAATAAATAAATAAATATATAACACATACTGGGAATAAACCAAGTACCTTGGCAAAAAGTTTATAAAATGAAAAAACCTCTTTCAAAGTTAACCGGTTATCGATGGGGAATAATAACAAGATTATTCGTCAAACGAGAGTTCCAATCTTCAGAATCATCCCACAATCGATACCTACATAACAAAGCTGCAGACGACGCCATTTTGAAGTGCTTATTTCCATTATAACATTGTACTAACTACACTGAAATGTTCTACAAAAGTTCGCGTTTTGCTTCGTGAAGTCCGCAACTTCCATTTTACCAGAGCAAACTAACTTCCCTATTGGAATTACGCAAAAACAACATTTATTACAAGCGAATACAGATTGAATTAGCCTGCGGTAGAGTTCCGCTTACAACTTTGTGCAAATACACCAAGTTCAAGTTATCTGAAAAGTTATTTAACAAAGTTTCATAGCTTTCGAGGCTGTTGTACGAGATCTAACTTTGAGCTGTTGGGAATTGGGTTAATAATTGTTTGAAGGTTAGTTTGTACTTGGGACGTTGTTTGTTCGAGAGGGTTTTGCGTTATCCCATCGAGAGCCGTGACTGTAGAAAGATTTTCCTTCTACAATGGACTGAGACTGGGACCGGTTGCTGAAATGACTTTGTAATAGCGTCCTCAATAAAACGATCCAATATCGCGGACCACTCACCTTATTTATGAGATTTGTGCGGCACAATTTTGAAAACTAATGACGCAGTTTTCCTGTAATGTTTTCTGACATTATGCATCATTATGTTACGTTGTAGAGTTGACTAGGTTACACCTGAATAATAAATACACAAGTTTCGAAATAGTAGCATGGAATGCAATCTAATTTCGACTCTATTTCAGAGAGCGACAGTCTACTATTTAAAGAAGAACGCCCTTGTAAGAGAAATCGCTGACTTTTCTGATGGCATTATAGAACGGCTATAAGTACGAACTCACAGTATATTATTACTTAAGTTTTGTGAAACTCAATTCAGACTTACTGCTAAGACAAACAATCTGTTATCTAAATGTTTAAACGAAAATGTGTTATAGTTTGTGTGAGTTAAGTCCATGTAATTTAAGTGGTTACATACTTTAGTCTTTCGTAAAATTGTACGTTAAAACAAAATTTTTCAAGTTCATTTTCGATACTACTTTTATAATAAATTATTTGTTTTCTCACATCCGTTAAAAGAATTGTTTTTTTTATGTTAACTTAATAGGTTAATATTAAAATTAAGTTAAACGTAACTACACTAAAAGAGAAAAAAAGGTGTTTGGCGCGAATATCCCTCTACGCGGGTAAAGCGTTTTAAAAATACTAAACTTCACTCTACATTAATGCTTTCAGAAGCCACCACTAGCTTTTTCCGTAAAGATGTTAAAATAGAAAATTTTTGCTAAAGTATATTTTATACTATAAGTTTTAGAATTTGTTTCCAAAAGTAATATTTCTTCAAACCCCACAACACAAAAATTAAACACAAAGAAATATCAGTGAAGTTGAAAAAAGTAAAAATTATTTATTCATTGTGGACACTGCATAGCGAACTCACTAATAAGTCATGGTCACGTCACTAAGTGTACTCGATACAAAGTTGTTAGTTACTCGTAAACACTTTTGACTCAAACTTTTCAATGTCACAACTTTTCAGCTGTGAAATAAACTAGTGAAACAAAGTTTTTCATACGTCACCTGAGTGTTAAATCTACTTTCAGGCTAAATACAAGGTCACCAAGTCAGGGCAGCGTCCTCCTTACTCTCCAGAAGTAAACACAAATTTACAGGAGCATCATCCGGGAAACGTCACTTATTTTACACTTCAAAACAACACCTTAAATCCACAAAAACACTAGTTCTGAAGCACTTTTCAGTCATAGAAACACTTTAAACCCAGCTCCGAGTCAGAATAACGTCTTCCGTCTTTCAGCATAACCTCAAACCATCTTACTGACACTCCGCGGCCCACAGGAATTAATAAAAAGTTTCTTTATAAAACAAGTGGGTTGTGAGCATGTTCCAAAATGGCGGAACTTTGCGTTAACTTCGGAACGTAGAGCGAAGTGAAGTTGTACGTTTAGGGTGCGCGGTCGCTCTCTCGCGTGTAGTGCGCAGCCACCCCTAACTTTTCTCATATTAACTCACAATAAAAACTTCATAAGATTCAGATTTTTAGCTATAAACTTTTTTTGTGTTGCCAAAAGTCGTTTAAATTATTTAAAAGTAGTGTAAAGTAGTTTTGGACATATTTTAGACGAGTTTAAAAGTGAGGGAGCCGGGTAAGGGCACCCTCGCCTTGCCGCGGGCCGCGAGTTGTCAGGGGTTCGTTCGGGAAAATCAATAACTTACGGCCGACTCTCTCCGCGCTCTCCGCGTTTAATCATACACTTTGTGAGCAAAACATTAAAACTTGTCCGTTTGTTTGTCGGAGGCGGATCGTTGTCGATCGGCGGACGGGACCGAGTGAGCGTCGAGAGCGGTGGCAAGCGGCGAGCGGGGCGGGCGGGCGGCGGTGACTGCCGGCTGTCTCGCCGGAGTTTACTTGAAACAAAGTTTTCCGAGGTGTTCTTACAAAGAAGTACGGTTTTGTACTGCAATGTGAGGAAGATTGGCGCGCCCCGCCCGCGGACGATTAACTTTGCTGCATTGTTATCGTAGCCGCGAGTTCAAATTAAAAGTTTGTTGGCTCTTTAATAACTTGGTAGTTAGTCTGTATGGCATTCGTGTTCCAGTTTAAATTGGTTTTTAGTGGATTATTTACTTTGCATTCGGGTTTAATACTATTACGTGAAACTTTTTTTGAATTTTAGCTTTTGATGAAAGGCATGTATGTATGTATGGAAACACTTTATTACACATAATAAAAAGTACAAAACAAAAGAGATGGATACAAAGAAAAGATGGATTTTCTTAGATTTTCTTAAGATCTGCTGTAAAAGTTAAATATAGTTTTCAGATTCCGATAAAGTGGAGCAGACTTCAGACTCCACAACTATCATTTGAATGAAATCAATAGTTACGTAAAGACTATTTTGAAATAAATAAATAACATACTAAATATAACCAACGGTTAAACCGCGGTTAGAAGCTAATCAGACAAAATGTAAAAAAAAATGTATGAAAATGACATTGTCAAATCTCTGGTTAGCTGCTAATCGTTAGTTATATTTTTGGTGAACACTGGCCTTAATACTAAATGATTAAACAGCCGATTACATTAATCAAACAGTACAAACAAAGCAATTCCAGTACAAACCTATAAATAATACGTCAAAAGTCAGAAAGCACTTGAAAACAAAATATCGAGAGTGATTTAATTCTGTAAGTAGTGTAAACAAGTTTTGTTCTTAGACGCTTGCCTCCCTTTGACACCCCATTCATCTAAGGAAATATCCTAAGACAAATCCACAGAGTCGTCCAAAACCAATTTCTATCGGCCTTCCGACTCCGCTCTTTTCAAACGTATACGAATATAGACGAAGTTTTAGCGAACTTCGTAAAAGCACTTTCTGTTGTACGATTGGTTGGACGATTGCTCTAGAGTCGAGGAAACGAGTCGTCTCAAACTCCCAGGGACTGAGTATTAACAAGTATTTTACGAGATAAATCAAGTTAGCTTAAGAGACTTGAGTCCATATGGATTTTTGTCAAAGTGCTTTATGTAAATTGTCTGCTCTTCATACTTATTTCACTTTATACTGAAGTAAACAAGTTGCGTAACATCCTTCTAACATCTAGAAATTATTATTTCTAAGAAAAGCCGATTAGGGCCTCTTTCGTACGATTTTTGTAAATGCTGATTTAGTCCATTCGTTTAAATGCTATTTTTAAATAACAACGGTAATCACTACCTATTTACTTTAGCATAAGTTCTTCTTCAAAGTATTAGAAAATTTTCCAGGTAAGTTGCGCGTTTTCTTCGATGTATTGCTGAGTAATTCCTAAAATTAAAGAAGATTTACAGAGGCCAGCGGATCAGGTTACTCCATTTTAATTGCAAAACCGCTCTTATCACAACAGCACAGAGTGCACACGTGTGGTAACCTGGGTTGTGGCCGTCCGTACTTTTCAACTTTATTTGACGGCCGGTTTAGTCGAGTAGTATTGGCGTTGCCTCTTGATCAACGGGTCCTGGGTTTGATTCCCGGTCGGGGCAATGTGTAAAAAATAGATGTTTGTTCTCGGGTCGTTGGTGTTCGTGTCTGTCTTTCTGTATATTTCATACGTCAGTACAGTAGGCCTTTAAGTGGGTAGCGTTTATTTAATTTTTATTTATTTAAAATGAGCAATTTAAATAGCTAACTATATTATTTAATGAGTCATAAGTTATTATAATCCATAATAACTATATAATCCAGAATGAAACGTAATTCGAAATTGTACAACTGTAGTAATGCACCTATTAAACTTGGTAGTTTACTTAAGTCATTTTCTCCACCGCAAACCGATAAAAAGTTTTGCCATTTATAAAAAAGATGGCAATAAAAGTTGGCGTCAGTATAGAAAAGTTTTTTTACAAACGGCGCGAAGGAAAAACAAAAAAGTATTCAGGCCTATTACATAAGTCCAATGGATCGTGATCGCGATTCAACATATCTTTGAATGAAATCGACTAAAAATAAAATTACATCAGAAGAACCAGCACTTAATAATTCACTCAGAATGAAATTAAATAATTCACGATCTTGACACGATTTTGCTTTCCCGTTGTGTTTCCTGACAACTGACATTCTTTTACCCTTTTATGGACCCTTTTAAATTATTTACCTTTTTAAATATATTCTTTAGAATGAGAATTAAATTATTCATTGAATCGAAAAAATGGTTTAGCCTATATTAGGGAAATGTTGGGTTTATAATGTAGATGTTGTTTGTTTTTATACAGCAAGGCTTGTGGCGGATAAATCACAACCAAGAGGTATCGCGTTCGATCTTCATAACTTTAGTAAAACACCTCTTCAGCAGCGCACGAAACCAAAGTTGTAACGAGTTATTACTTACGAAATATAAATTTAACATCGCTGAAAAGCGCTGTTTTTTATTCTTGTGTACTAGTTTGTATTGTATAACTAGGTATAAATAAAGTTTTTGTCTATCTATAAATATACATTTATTCGTAGGCCAACCATGTACCATTACTTATTACTGTTACATTCAGGACGGTTCCCTCAATTGTCATTCAAGTGTATGCTAATCGCCAGTGAACAAGAGACTTGGATAAATACGAATAAAAGAAGCAGACCATGAGCAGACCGTAATAAAACCTACTTTTTCTTAGTTACGCACACAATTTGAAAAAACAAAATGACGTCATTCGTGAGTGGAAAAATCGTAAGAAAATCTACATAAGCTAAACAGACTCAGGCGACAAACTTAACAGACGATACCGACATAAATCAATTTTTTTTCATGTTTTTGACACATAATTAATATACAGGGTGTAAGGGACAGCTTAGCAAAACCTTAAATAGTTGATGGGTAGATCTAATTTTTTTCCCCCGGAAACGTACAGTTTTGCCATGTACTGTTTTGCGAATTTACATTACTGGTTTTCGTGTTAACGCTGTTACTATTGTTTTTTATTGTTTAGTGGAATGGACAGTAAACTAGTGTTTAAATATTTTTAAAATAAAATAGAGAAAATATTACGAAAAAGAATAATACAATGTCGAATTACTAAAATGTGTGCAATAGTAGACATTAATGACGTCACGTGGCTAATTAACTTTCCGCTGTCTGCATGGAGTCGGGAATCGTGACCACGCGGCTACACCTCATATTATGAATAAATCCTTTAAAATGCATTAATAATTTAGCTCACGGTGGATTAATGCAGGAGTGTTGTCACACCGTATTGAGATAACGATTTTCGTGTTTGCTTTTTCATGAGATTTTTTGTGGGTCGAAAGGTTTATAGATATGCCCAAGTTACGGGATGAGGTTAGAAGACACTACACAAACACACACACATTTTTTTTTTGATAAAATTTTAGGTACGAAAATAGACAGAGACTAAGTTTTATGAGATTCAGATTCAAGACATTTATTTGACATAAAACACTACAACACAAAGAAAATAAAATATAAAACACAGGATAAGAACACATAAATAAAACTGGCAAGTGCGAGTCAGACTCGCGCATGAAGGGTTCCGTTCCGTACCATTACCTATAAAACCGGCCAAGTGCGAGTCGGACTCTATAAAAACCATTACCTCTTTAAAAGCGCCAAAAAATCATGTTTGTTGTATGGGAGCCCCCTTAAATATTTAATTTATTCTTCTTTTTAGTATTTGTTGTTATAGCAGAAACCGAAATAGATCATCTGTGAAAATTTCAATCTTGCAACTATCACAGTTCATGAGATACAGCCTCGGACAGACTTTCTATAAAAATCACTTTTTTTGTATGGAACTTTTATATAGGATCTTATGGATCTTAAATATTCTAGGAACTTTTAATCCATAAAATTGATTTTAGTTCACGAAAGGGAGGTGTTAGGTTATTCCAACATTTTGTGGCTGTTATCCCGAAATATAGCAGAGTTCCTTCAGGAGGGCGATATAACCGAATTCCAACTACCACGGTTCCAGAAAAAAATCTAATTTCACCAACTAGACTCATCCAGCATAGCTAACATGGACATTTATCATAATTTTATCTCGTTCATAATCTTAACATTCTTATTAAAAATTGTTTAATAAAATTCTAATTCCCCTCATTCAAAGTGTGTTTGTTTGTTTGCTCTGCCCACCCGTTCTATCGCACAGCGTCAGTATGGAATATGCAGAACGACATCGACATAACAAAATAATATCACGCGTCCGTGTTAGCCCGGCTGTTTAGTAATAATTTCAGAATTAATATATTATATTTATAATTATATTTATAACATAGAATTTAAGTATGTTTTTTTTATATTTGCCTGCGTCGTGATACGCGGCGCGGCGGTGTAACACGAGTCCCTATCACGTATGAGACGAGGATGCGACCCTCGTCTTCTGCTGCGCTCCTAATCCCCTTAATAGATTCCGACGGCCCTCCGACTACCTATCCTGAATTAACTTCCTACATTCTAGCTCTATAGAAGACTCATAGAGTTTACTTAGGGGATTAACATGTCACTATGGTACAGCAAACCTTGTAGCGGGACCTACTGATATTTTAAAGTTTAGAGAATACTAGAGGATGTCTTCAACGTCGTTAACATGAAAATTCTGAAAAATCTAGACTTATCGCTTTGTCTTTCATCTAAGGAAATTTTTGTATCGATTTTTTTTTATGCCCAAACATTGTTTTAGATAAAAAAATGAGATAAACAGTCAGATTCCTAAATAACTCAAATAAAAATGCTAGATATAAACTCAAGATCTTTAATTTTATATTGACTTGGCGCTTGCTGTTAGTGTAAAATTGTTCCTTCTAATAACTGGTTAAAAAATTAAACGCAATTTGTAATTTAAAAGAACTTGCTTGGAAAGTTAAGAGAGAAAAAATAAAGAGGTTTTTATTTTACATTCAAAACAATTCGCTATAGTCAGCAATTGTATAAACAAGCAAAAATTAAACACCTCTTTTTTCTCAACAACTGAAAACTTTGCTTTTAAAGGTATTCTTTCATTCCATTGAAAACTCTTCAAAATTACTTATACTTTGTTAGAGTTCTGCTTCCGAAAACTTTGTTTGGAACATTTAATAAGCAAATAACATTTGTTCAAAAAGTTTTCCTTTTGTTTTGAAGACTTTAGAGCACCTATATAATTGAACATCTTTGTATTTAGTACATATTTTATGTATTTTTAAGCCTCCAGGTCTGTTTACATATTTCTATATGACTGTAAATGTGCTAAAAATTAAATACTTAATGATTCAAGAAAATAATATGACTCGTAATTCGAGCCTAAAAGTTACAAGTCAACGAGATTTTGTTCTATTTAAAAGCTGGCGCATTTAGGAAATCGGTTTGAATTTATCAATGAAACAATTTTTTTCTATGTACACTTTTTAAACCATAGGTGATAGCACAAAGTTTATTTATTTAACTTATTTTTATAACCATTCACAAGGTTTCAAGAAGCTTATTTTGTGAAGGTCCAGAATGAATAGCTTATTAAAACATTTGGTAACATAATATAATTCACAATATTAAAATAATACACATACTTGTACAAATATTCTCATTGATAGAATTTCCACAGTGTGTCGCTTTTCCATTGTGCTTGATGCTAATAACCCTGACTCCAATTATAAAGTTGGAACGCTTTTCAATAGGTACTTCGAGGGTTTATTATGGCTATAGCAAAACCAATCATACTACAATTAAATAGAACTCATAATTGCAAGTGACAGGTCGTCGTATAAATTGCCTTTTCACGACATTATTGTTTGAAATGTTTTGTGTAATATTTCTGAATTAGATTTAGTATGTAACATTATTATGAATACTGAGAAAAAACCTCTATGGTAGTTTTTGAGTCCACTGTTTAACCGTTTTAAGCGTATACATAATAATAGGTATATCCTCCCCGGAATAACAGTTTACATAATATATGTCTGTAATATTTGTTTGATTCAAAATTTTAATATTTTAGTACTTCACAGTTTTTCAGTCTTTCAAAAAGAAAACGTTTTATAGACCATCATGTTTACGTTTCAAACTCGAGTCAATATCAGAAATAAACAAATTATAGTGTAAACAAAAAACTATCAGTGGTGTCCTGCAGTAATTGTAAACGGTAGTGCCCAGCTTGCTCTGAGGTACTTGTGTCTGTTTCTACTTGACCACAAATAAATACTTAATTTCACCCACAACCAGAGTCTTTTAAGTAAAATATAAATCCGCAAAGGGTGCTTTCTAATCAGTCAGTATTTTTGATGTCACCACAACTAAGTTTGTATAGTATAGTATAGTATCTTTGGTTTGAACTTCAGAGGTTCTACTTAGTATGACTTATCGCAGAATTCGCAGATACCTACTTAAAACTTAAGAGTTAAGAAGTGTAAAGGGGTTCTTTAAGAATAACTTAAAAGTTGAGAGACCGCTACATCTTCAAGGCTTGTGAAATGTCCAGTTTTTGTTTTCGTTTCGTAAACAGATAGTACAGAGCTTACCTACTTACAATACAATACAATATTCTTTATTTGCACACAAGGATACACGAAACAAGACAAATAATTTAGAACATAGTGTGCAAAAAGGCGGCTTTACTACTTCATGTTTTTTTACGAGAAAAAAATCACCCATGTCACCACCTACATATTAGAATCTATGCGCAAGAAATGATACGGTTTGCGTCCTTAAAAAAAATATAATTAACACTGTATCTTTTTTGCTAGCAAAGGGTTTCTCACGCAATCAATTATTTGTTCATTGGAGGTATTGTGCGAATTTAAGTAAGCTAAACAAAATCGCTTATAAAATATTGAAAACTTCTGAATAGAAGATTTCTGCAACATCTTACCTCCTTTACTACATACACATCTTCGTAACCCGTCGACCATCGTGTGGGGTCACTTTGTCCAATAAACCTGTCGATGTCGCGTATTTCCCCGAAGGGCCATTGCCCGTTCGATTCCGGAGTCGGGACTACAATCATATACTTGTAATTGGCACAGAGAGATTTATTGGCTCTTGTCTCGACGAGTTTACTCAGTTTTATCTAATCTCCTGCCACATTATTCCTTGATTGAGTACGTTGGTATCCTTATTATTATTTGTTTATTAGATTAGGGTGAATTAGGTAGTGTTTGTTGCAATCTCTTGGCTCGTAATTGAGCTCTCGATAAATGAAATGAAAATGGGTTTCTTCTCAGAATTATTGCGTTATACGATTTGATTAGTTATTTCTTTGCTGTGTATTTCTTTAGCCGTAGATTTATGCTACATATTGCAGCATTTCTGCTTGCGATCTTTTTTATGTTCTTTCCGGTCTAGTTTTCTTTTTAATTCAATATATTTAAAAATTTTAGAATTTGCTTGATTTTTGGATTTTGTTTGGGATTGAAGTTGACAGAAGCATTCGACAAAAAATTTTCAGTGAAACGACTGATTTTATGTGAAAGTGAATGCTTTATTTGATTTATTTTTGATATAAAATTCATCATTACTAACGTCGGTCAACAGAGAGATTAAAAATTTATGGTGTTATATATTTAAAGATTTTTTTATTATCCAATTGTGTTAATCAAAATGTAAGTTTTTCACCTTTTTCTTTTTTTTGTTCTCACACGCCTACTCTACCCTACCTACGCTATACAGTACACTTTTACAACATCTTCTTCACGCTCAGACAAATACTCTATCAGGCTGTTCTTGCAACAGTTACGAGAATCCTGGGTCTTATGGTTTAAATCAAATCTGGTTATCATTTGACCTGGGGGGATTACTTCACGACCTGCAAGAGGAGAATATCCTTCTTGTATAGGTTACACTAGCTAGACATCCTTACTATTCTAATAAATACTCATATATCTCTATTTTTCTTTCTTTGGGCCCTTTCGGGTTTCGTGACCTTTTAGGTATCCTAGTCCAATTTGGAATTTTTGTAGTTTCAGTGTAATTAAGAAACGACATTAAAAGTTTGGGCAACAATTTACCCCTGGGAGTTCTGACAGACGAGTACCCAATTTGAGCTACCTAATTCACCAGATCCTGCCACCAATTCTACTGCGGTTCGACCAGCGGCCTCTGGAAGACCAGTAGCTAAGTTTTTTTATCCATTCCTTTAAATACTCTTAATTTATTTTTGTTAAAATGTGCCTATTGTAACAGTTTTAGTTTTATCTATCAAGTAGGTGGGGTATTTATTCGGCGCTGAATATATTCTTCCTATTTGCTACTAATAATAATTTATTTTAGGTAGGCCTCGTGTTTAAATTTTAGGTATGAAATTGTAACCGTTCAAAATATTCCAACACTTCATTTCCAAACAAAATATCTATACGTTGAAAATTGTTTTGCGTGTTAGGTTATCCTGTGTGTTACACCTTAAAATTTAATTTAAATGTTCAATTTCCTTAATCTTTATTTTTCTGGGTCTAAGTCGAATTTTTGTAATTTTTTGTTTAATTAAATCCTTTCATTCTTTTTTAAAAAATCTTGTCTTCTTTATTTTTTTGTGTGTTTCGGCGATCAACATTTTAAATTTTATCGCTGAAATATGTAGTCGTAAGCTGGAGAAAAAATAGAAAATGTAACTTCTTTCCAAAGCAGGCATAATTATCAACGCACTTGCTAAGAAATGATGAATTGATTCTACATTATAGAGTTCTCGATAATTTCAAAATTACTGACTAATATAGTAATAAGTCAGTAATAGCTAAATTATATTTCAAGTTATCTTTTGAAAAATATTGCAATGTGGTTTTACTAACCACACAACTAACAATTACTTTAACGCTAAAAATACCAACATTCTAAAATATTACTTTTTCTCTTATCTCTAAAACTACACAAACTTATACTACTAAGTATTGACTTACCTGGTGCGACAGAGTAGTGAGACTTAGTTCTGGAGGAGTCTAGTAGAGGATATTAAGCATTTAATAAAACTTTTATATGCTGTAACTACTAAAACTAGTAATTATAACTCACTGATTGCTACGAGTATGCTACGAGTACTACGAATCGTAGCTTTTAAATACCACTAATGAGTTACGAGCTTGCTACGATTCTCGTAGAAGCTAAAAATTATTATAAATTACTAGCTTTCGGGGGCATTAATGTGGCATTCTAATGGTGAAAGATTTTTTGAAATCGGTCTCGCAGTTTTTAAGTTTATTCGTTACACATACATAACGGACATTCGATCGCCCATAACTTTGAAATGGCTGAACCGATTTTGATCAAACATAGCTAAGAATGATCTCGATCAGAATAGCTTTCAAACAAAAAAAAACGCATCGAAATCCGTTTATACGTTTAGGAGCTACGATGCCACAGACAGACACACAGATACAAAGACATACAGATGCACAGATACAAACGTAAAACTTACAACACCCTTCTTTTTTGTCTGTGGTTAAAAAATACCAATCTTTCCTCTATAAAATATTATTGTAGATAACTATTGAAAAAAAACCGTAGTGAAACATGTAAAGGAAAAGAAATCATAATAAATTCTCCCTTACAAATGAACTAATCAGAGCGCTAAAGGGCGTGACCTCCCTCTCAATAAAAACATAACTTTTCTGCGTAAAAAAAATCTCATTTTCGTTTATTGCGCCAAGTGTAATTTGAATTGAGTGCTATGCAGTTATGGTCCAAGAGAGTGGATTAAGTAAGTCAATGGAGAAGTGTAAACAAGGAATTTTCCTTATCCACTTTTTTCCTGAATATAGGAATATTAAATGTGGCCTTTTAAAAACAACCGTAGATTGTAAATATAGATGGAAGTCTAGATAGATAGGAATATAGATAGGAAACACAAATGAGACCTGCCTCCTATTAATCCACCCCAGGCAACGACATCTCAATTTGTTCTGAATCTGAGGTGTCGTCCTATGGTCTCATGCGGTGTGGTAGGCTCTGTAACGGGCCGTCTGGTTCGCGACCACCCTCCTACCGAAGTCCGACGCCAAACAGCTTGCTGTGTTCCGTCGATGCGTAGGAGTACCAGTGCTTAATAGGCATTTTCTGGGTTAACTCGCTCCATCGTCGACCTCATCTATGACCTTAGTCAAGGTTGAGGTCAAGAGTTAACCCATCTTATAATAAATAAAATAAATATTTACAAGTATAAGCCAGCTGCCACAACGTTTTAAAATGTGTGAGTTCTCATTTTTTTTCCATCTGTTACGGCCAATACCATCAATAAAACAGGTGTAGTTTATTGATTCTAAATTCGTAATGCAGTAACTTAAAATAGCTGATCGTATTCCTTCCAATCCCCACGAGTATCACTCTATAATTAAAGTTAATCGGTAAAGTTTATATCTGAGTAACAACACATTAGTTACTAATATAATAACTTAACAAAAACGAAGTAGAGGGCAAAAAGCTATTATTTTTTATTTCATATCACTTAAATTTAAAGAAAATAAAAATGTAAGACTGTACGAAACTACATAGAAAAAACGAATTGACGGAAACAAATAACTGCCCCAATCCAAATTAAAAAGCTATTTTATAAATAACTCGAGAATCTGAATTCAAAATCTTTATACTTAATTTTAAACGAAGATAAAATTGGCATTATCTGAAAATTGGATTGTAATGAACTCTACACGACGGACCTGAAGGCGACAAGTATCTTCTGTAATTTATAATGGGGTAGGTATAAAGATAAGACGTAATAAATAGGCCCCTGGAATAACGTTAAAAATAACCGCCCTAAAATTGCTACGTGAATGGACCATAAGAGCTATGGAGTTGCCGTTTAGAGTTATGATTAATTTCAGTGTATAACTGAGTATATAAAGAAATTAAAAAACTCCGAAAGAGAAATTCGTGAAAATTTCAAAAGTCTGAAAGTAATAAAGCATAATAAAAATGTACCTAATGAATGGTAAATACAAAAGGAATTTACTTTGCATAATATGCCACCGCAACCTTGTTTGTTATTTGTGGTTGTCGTTGATTCACAATTCAATGAAATTAGAAAATATTGTATAGCTGTAGACAATGTACTTAAAGAAACATCATATGACAAAAAAATCTTAAAACAAGTTTCAAAAAAGCTCGCGTCTCCAACAGTGATTTTCCGACTTATTTTTCGACGTGAAAATTTTTGTTGTTTTTCCGCAAGCGCATATTAGTGGGTTGGCATACCCTGCATTGGAAAAAAAACTGTGATCAAAGTCGATGAAGTCGTATTATAGGTACACATCAACTAACGTTAACATTAAGCAAGGCAAATAAAAAATATTTAAAATGAAACTATTCTACGTATGCCTTAGTCCGTGTTAACAAAATTTTAAGAAGAAGCGATGTTACTGTTGCCCGCAGGGAAGCTACGTTCCTTGAGTTGTTTTACTTACATTAATTTATAAAGCTTAAAACATTTTGTTTTTATTCCCACAACTGGGAAAAGACTTCGCCTTAAAATCTCTGAGACAGGTGGTGTGATTGTGATGCTGTTGGACGACATATGTAGTTTGTTGGCGAATTTATTGAACAACTAGGTATATTGGATCGTTCCCTGAGCTAACATATGTATATTTTTTAAGAGTGACATAACTTTGTCATGTCGATGTCGTTCAGCCTGTTTCGTATTGATGCTACGCGATAGAATGACGAAATATATACGACAAAATAATGCTAAGAGCAGCTATATCTTTTTTTTCTATTTTAACGAATTTTACTCGGTTTTTCCGGATTAAATTCAGTAAGAAGAAAAATTGTTGTAACAAACGGACATGTCAGTATAAGGTTATTTTTATCTGTGTTCGTGTCCAAAGTTATAGTGAATTTTGTACCGTTTGTTTATTTGTCTATAATCTCGACATGATCAGGAAATCTAGCACAATTTTTAGGTACAATTACTTTATAAGATTAGGTCTTAAATTTGAACATTTTCGCCCATGGCTTTATTCCAAAAGTGGAAATTTCATAACATAATTAGTTTCAAATAAATATTTTAGACTATTAGTCCTATTAATAAAAAAAATGTTATTGTAAGTGGATAAAATAAGTTTTATTATAATAATAGTGTTGAAAGCTTTCCACAGCATAATAAATCAATTCAACAGACTCCATTAAGTCTCGAGGATTCTGTTGTGATTTAAAAAGACACTCAACGACAAAGTTAAATAAAGTGTAACAAGAAAATGAGAAGCAAGTTCGGGAAACCGTAGAAAGGCGAAAGTTGTTGCATCTTTTGAGAAGGAATGTAATTAACATTCCGGCTTGCGGCCGCTGGACACGGGTCTAATTGCGGAGTGTCAACAACAGGCATACTCAGTGACTCGCCCTTCCCAGTGGTACACTAGTCCGTTTACCCGATAATTTTGTTACCAGTTTTGTAGTTTGGTCGTTTTGTAAAAACTTGCACCGGTGATAGTTGTATTTAGTTTATTTATATCCAGGTTTCTAAAACTTACTGTAAATATTTACGATTATATCATTAGATCACATTATTGGTTCAACAAAGATTCAAAATAATATTTATTAGGCCCGTATTACAGAACGCGGCTCAGACTCTGATCTATACTTAAGTAGCAGTCGTCTTTGTCATTTTGATAGTGAGAGAAAGAGACAATCAATATATATTCTTTATTGCACACATTACAAGTTTTAAAGTTGTTACAATGGTGGTTTACAAAGGCGAGCTTATCTTTATAAATACAGAGATCTCTTCCAGCCAACCCAAACCAAGTAGGACAGGTAATTTGAAACGGGGCTAGAATGTGCAAAGAATGAGCAAAGTAATCAATTAATAACTACTTACACATATTTACCTATTTACATAATAAGATATTTACGTACATATATACACACATCAAAAAAAGTTTGCGATCACTTGGAAAAGTGCTAATATTTTTTATTGTAGAAGAATAAAACTTAATCACTTTTTATCTTTTGATTCCTTATTTAAAAATATGAAATTTAAATATAAAATAATTTCGTAATTCAAATGTTTTTTCATTTAAAAAGACAATCAACCCTTGCTGGCTTTCATTCAGAAATCTGACATAGTCGCAACTTATCAATATTTTCAATTTATTCAAAAAAAATTAAGTTGGTAACGATGCCGAGAGGATTAACTGCAGTTTTACGAGCCAGAATTCTAACTTTAAGTGGAGAAGGCTATTCCACGAGGGAAATATCACGCAGAGTTCATGTATCCCAATCCTGCGTGGTGACCACGTTGGAGAGGTATCAGGGCATGGAAGATTTAGCTGATCGACCTCGCAGTGGTCGCCCAACTGTTCTTACTGCAATTCAGAAGCGATATATCAGATTACTGGCTGCCCGTGACCCAACAATGAACGCTACTAAAATGAAAGCAGAGCTGCGAGCTGCCACCGGCCGCGAAGTTAGCACCCAAACGATTAGAAATTGCTTACACCAAGCTGGATTACGAGCAAGGAGAGCCTGGCGAGCACCTCTGAACTCACAGCAACGGAAGCGGCGCAGATTGCAATGGGCTAGGCTCCGTCAAAATGAAGAAATTGAGGACGAAAGCATCTGGCAGAACTGCTTCTTCGTTGACGAAACGCGGATCAGTACACATCCAGATAACCGACGTGTCCGTGTCTGGAGAAGACCTGGCGACTCTGAAAGGCAGAGAACTGCCACTGGAACCGTTCAGCAGGGCGGGAAATCAGTGGCCTTTTGGGCCGGGATAATGATTGGGGCTAGGACGCCCTTAATCCCGTATCAAGGCACCATGACCGGAGCCATGTACAAAACGATTGCAATCGACGGATACGTTAGACCATTCCGCATCAACCACGGGCGCCAATTCATAATGGTAGATGATAATGCGCCCGCACATCGAAACGGACGTGTTGATGCTGCTCTCCAGCAATACGACATCACCAGGTTAGACTGGCCTGCCGGCTCGCCTGACTTAAACCCGATCGAGCATGCGTGGGATGCTCTTAAGCGAGCTGTTTGGAACCGTCAGCCACCTCCGCGAACAGTGTCAGAAATCAGGGCAGCTGCTATTGAAGAGTGGGACAGGTTACCACAAGAAATGCTAGATAACTTAATTCTTAGCATGCCCAGAAGGGTTTCCGCATGTGTGCGAGCCAGGGGAGGAGTCATTTTATACTAACTATTAATTTTTTCGTAATAAATTTTGTTTGTTTTTTCATTAATTCAAATTTTTCATTACATTACATTTAAGCCAAAATTGCATTTCCTAGCTTTTGTTAATAAAAAGTAAATAATTAATAATGATTCTTTTATTTACTTAGTGCATTTTCATTATAAAATCATAAAACTTAAACAGTTTCTTTAAATAATTTATATTTTAAAGAATACACCTGATTTTGCTACTGATCGTAAACTTTTTTTGATGTGTGTATATCAATACTTAAGTATAGATCGAGACTTGAGTCTCCTTCTACTGAAGGAAAAAGAACACACAGAAGGAGGAAAAGAAAAGAACTACAGAAGGAGGTCTTCTTTTTGCAAAAATAAGTAGACAGGAAAATGTACTACAATTAGTTCCATGCAAAACGGCATTATTTCACAAAAGTATATTTGCAATGGCACCTAAAATTTTTAACAAACTGCCGAATGAAATAAGATGCTGTGAAGAGTTTAACTCGTTTAAGTATAAACTAAAAGAATTTTTGACTGGGAAAGCGTTTATTACTCGATAAATTAACTTCTAATGGACAATTTGTAAATTACATCGGACATATTTAAATTTGATAAACATTACATTAATTTTTATTGACATGCGATACTTAAACGATTTAATTATATTATTTTTATTATGACAATTAATTATTCATGTCATTTTTTATCATGACATTTGTAAAATTGTATTCAAATTAATTAATGTTTAATATACCTATTGAATTTATTATTACCTTCCATAACGTTTACTTAGTTAGAATAACGTTATTCTGTTTTATATGTTTCTTTATTTTCTTCTATTAAAATATTGTAATATTGTATGCTGGAATGAAAACCAGCTAGGCGTGCAGATCTAAGTCATTTTAATTGTTAATATTGTTATACCATCTTGTATCACCACTCCTGGCAATAAATGACTTGATTTGATTTGATTTGAAGATGTCTACGGGCCTAAGATATCTAGCTGAAACCTAAAGAGGCTGTTTACTGTTTTTTTGGCACCGATTATGAAATCTGTTTTTGGAGTGCCGAACTATCACCCTAGAGGAACTATTGACACGAAAAATTTTGAGTGACCTAGAATACTGTGAAGTATTAATAAGTTGGTAGATGGTACTTTTTGTTTGTGCACTACCTATTCTCTATTTAAGTGGAGCAAAAAAATCCTCACAGCGTCATTCCCTTAGGACATTACCGTCGAAAATACAACTTGACCCGAAAAATACTTCTGCTTTTGCGAAATATTCTCCTCAGACGTAGACGAGACAAATTAACCAAACTCCAAAATTAAGGCTTAAAAGCAACATAAAAATATGGATAAATTAGTCATAAAAAGCAAGATAACGCCAGAAGGGATGAACACACCAGCTTTTAAAGAGTAGTAAAAAACTTTTCAGCGTTATTAAACCTGTAACAGTTGGGGTGTGGTCGGTATAGAGACCTCTTGTTGTTGGGTCTAATCGGGGCTGTCTGAAGTCCGTATTATAGAACGCGACTCAGACACTGATCCATACTTAAGTAGCAGTTGTATTGTAATTTTGATAGTGAGAGAAAAAGACAACCAATCTACTCATAACTAGGATCAGTTACAAGCAACTGCTTTTTAAGCTAAAATATCATCATCATCATTAAAGGATTTTTAGTCATCTGCTTTGGAACGAAATATACACATTTTAAAAACACACACACGTGTACCTACAGACGCAATTTAGCAATCCAATCTTTGGTAACTTTGTAACCAGGTTTCATTATCTAGTTTAGGAACCAGCCCTCCACAAATACTGTAAATGTTTCTTTGTGAACCTTATTGTTATTTGTGATGTGGTAATAAATATTTTTTTTATTATTATTATTTAATTATACTTAAGTATAGATCAAGACTTGAGTCTCCTTCTGTGATACGGGCCTAAGATTATTATAAGAGACTGTTAAGCACCACATTATTTTGGCCTTTTAAGACATTTCTTAAGTCTGAAAGTTGGCATTAAACAGTTTTTTACACGTCGTCGCATCTAAAAAATACCTAAATAGTTTTTAGTATATTTTTTTTTTGACGCTCGCGTTTTAGGTCCAATAGTGTGTAGCTTTTATTTTAACCGTGTGGTGATCGGTTGAGAATAACACCACCCCATCTCTTTCCGTGGGTGTCGTAAGAGGCGACTAAGGAAGCACAAATGAGACCTGCCTCCTAGTAATCCATCCCAGGCAACGACACTTCATTTTTTTCTGAATCTGAGGTGTCGTCCTATGGTCTCATGCGGTGTGGTAGGCTCTGTAAAGGGCCGTCTGGTTCGCGACCACCCTCCTACCGAAGTCCGACGCCAAACAGCTTGCTGTGTTCCGTCGGTGCGTGGGAGTACCAGTGCCTTTATAGGCATTTTCTGGGTTAACTCGCTCCATCGTCGACCTCATCTTTGACCTTATGGTCAAGATTGAGGTCAAGAGTTAACCCATCTTTGATAAATAAAAAAAAATCTACATGGATGCAGGTAGATACGGTTAAAGTAAATATGGTAGGTAGTTAAATATAACTATTCAGTGTGTATAACTGATCAAAACAACCCAATCATCAATTCAGCTTAGGGGCTGAATAGATCAACTACAATTAACCGTTACATATTAATATTTGGACCGATGTTGGTTTAAGCGATAAATAATTCAGAGGGGAGTCCCCAAATCACAGTGGCAACTTGCCAAACCGGCAATCATCGGGAATTTACCCATGTATGTTTGATGAGACTAAATGCTTTCCCAGTTTTCCCAAGCGACAATCGGCAATTAACCTGATATTTTGATCAGTGCATGGTAGAGGCCTACTTTGGGCTATTCGCGCTACTACTTATGAATTTACTCACTTTATTTACTTAATTGGATTACAGGATGACTATTATCACAATCAATATACTTACTTACTAATTTAAAACTCTTATAAACAGGGAGTAAATTTTAAATAAAAGAAAGCATCTGCAGTAGGGCACCACTCTACGCCGTAAAAGTTAACCTAAACTCAAAATCATGAATTTTCGTGGGTAAATTCTAACACTTTTTATTTTTTTTCCTGTGTACTATAACATAGCTCAGAGGGAGCTGGTGACCGGTTCGAGGTGAAGGGGATCAGGAAAAGGCACTTATTCACTTTATGTGGTTTATTGTTCAGAATCCTAACTTTCATGGTCGAAGACACGGAAGGGACTGTGTCAGTTATTTATAAAAGGCGCGAAATGAACCGAATCATTTGAAGTTGGAACTATCGGCTAAAGGCATTACAAGAAGATGGTAAACGTAGAGGTATAATAGAACCTCTACAGTATCTACCTATTGGCTATTACTTCTATCGCTCGGTAATAACCGCGGTAACACAGCAACACGTGGCTGACTTCTTACCAAGTTTATAGAATAATCTTAGAATAAGCTAACATAACAAACACGGGTTACCCCGAAAGTCACCAATGGATACGGACGGGCATCGTCGTCGATCGTCCTGGAAAACTACGTAAAAGATATATAATGAGATGGACATCTTCCGAAGAGATTGGTCGGACTGTAGTACCTACTGTAGATCAAATAACGAGAAATAAAAAATGTAGGGGAGACTTTTTTCATTTTTCCAACAGTGGAATAGCTTGGATAAAAAAAAACAATGGATGTAACAGGAATCGCTTCACTTCTGCAGTATCAACAAAACGTGTTATTATCGACTGTGTAGTGTTTTCAGTCATTATTAGTGGGAATTGAACTAAAATTTGTCTCGAAATACGTTGGAAGTTATGAACTAACAATTTCAAAATTGTAGAGCCACGCCACTAATTAAAGTTCCTTGGGGTTCAGGGATAAACCAATTTAAGTTTCTCAAAGAATTCCTAAGTCAATTGTAACAGCAGTTACGTTACCTATTTGCACTACGAAAACCAGCACTAAGAGCGACGTCAAAGTCAACCTGTATAGCCTGATGTGCTGCCATGTGTACATACAAATACTTTTAATTTAGGTACGTACAGAATATCGACAAGTTCCCTATTTCACACCTCGTCAAGGTTATACCTATTCCTTTGTTATTACCATTAGGGTTGTTTACTGCTCCACAACTCTTCTCGCCAAACTGCCTGTCAAGCGAAGCGATCAAAGGTCTTGTTCATACTCTGTAAATATGAATTTAAATAATTGCCTTGAATTTAAAAATTAGGCGAACACATACAGGGTGTCAAAGACAGCTTAGCAAAAACTTAAACTCTGGACTCAGACAATCATTCTGAATGATTTTTTTTTTATATTTTCTGCTTACATTTTTTATTATTTAATCGAATTCACTCCATTTTGCAATAAAAAAAATAATAACAAAGTAAAACACGAAAACCAGCAATTTATGTAGGTACCTAAGTATATCACACTCAAATATAGCAGCGCGGTTTCGCGATACGTTGCATAGCGCCAAAGTAGGTGTGTAACTTGTTGGTGATCTATTAAATAAATAAATAATGAAAACTCCTTAACGTGACGTTTCCGGGAAAAAATAATTCGTCGACCCTTTCAAAGTAAGTAAATAAAATAACGTCCAGTCATATACCAATCCAAAATCACAAAACCCCCGCATCAAAATTCATAACTACGAGAAAATCATCCGGCACATAATTCCGCTGGTTGCAGTGAAAATGTATGCACATAATATCTCGGTTGGGTCTGTGCTCGAGAGTTCCTAATGAAAAAAGTTTTGGCGACAGGCGTAACCACGTGTCGATTGCATGCATTCTCCAGTCAGGCGTTTTGATATTTCGTAGCTTTTGTTGAGATATGACGAGAGATCAGGATTGCTTGTGTGTTTGGGGCAAAATTTACATTAGTAAGTAGAGCTCTTTACTAGATTGGCGCCTGCGCCTTCGTTTAACAGTGGGTTCGCTACGTACTTGACTATACCTACACGATAAGTTCTACGTAGGTTGGTGAGTATATAAATAATAGCTAGCGAAAATTAAGGATGTGAATCAACTCACGAAACTGAAAACTTTTCGCGTCTTAATTTCAGCAGATTGATTGTGTAAAGTCGTTTTTTTTTTTAGAATTTCGTATGGTTTCCTTGGGGAAATATGTTCGGTTTCACGGGAAGAAGAATCACCTTATAAGTTTCGCTGACTAATTTAAAGTAAAAAAAAAGTTAACTAGGTATATGAAAACCTGCAGCAGAGAAGCTCAGAGGACTTTCTTATTTTTACAACTTCCACAATCTTTTCTCAGCCTTCCGCACTAGGGTATAGAACTGCACTAGGCGGTTTCATTGCTCTTTTTTATCTTATGTTACTTTAAATAAAACTAAGTTTAAGTTAATCCATAAGCTACGAGAACTACATTAATATTAAGGGACTCCCTATGCAAAATCCAAACCGCAATAATTACTGGAACTATTCTGCCCATATCCTAAAGTTGTAAGATTAGTGCGCGCACCTCGGTCTAAGTCCTAATAGCACATAATAACGTCTCGTACAAGTTAGCGAGGGCTGTGGTGTACCTTGCTGTGTCAACAATTTGTGGCCTAGCCGACTATGTCGTCTCGCTGATGCGAGGGATTTAGTTTAGGAAGTAGCGAACCGAGATTTTGCATACATTCGTAACTACTACCTCTACGTGTATCTCTACCATCGCATGGTGCCTAGACCACTCAAAATAGATTACCTACCTAGACCCTACTACTATAATATGTTGTTTAGTAGGATGGTAAGTACTTGCTTATAGGTATTTATTATACGGCGTTTCTCAGGGCCAGTAGGCCTAAGTATTAATTCTTTAAAACAAAACACTTCCGTATGAATCTGTGAACAAGAAGATAATTCATACTCTGCCGTGCTCAGAGACGTCAATTAAAGTTAAGTAGTAATTAAATGTCATGCTATCCTTGTTTATATCAACAAGAATGAAAGAGAAAACATCAGAGATTAACAGTACTTAACTTTAATTGACGTCTCTGAGTACGGCAGACTATGGTTTATTTTGTGGGGCCCTTGGGAGAACAGCGAACACCCACACCCAGCTCAGAGAAAAAAATCCTGCTTTTACCATTTTTCTCTGTCAAATGAAACCGATAGGCCCATCTGAGCTAATAAACTGTCAAAGAGAGTAATTTTGACACCTAAGTCCTTCGGTCGAATTAAATAGGATTCAGAGTAATCCTCGTTTCAAGCACCAGCACCATCTACCCTTAGGCAGTTAACTGTCCAACCGCCTCCGATGAGAAAATGACTAACTATGAATGTGACTTAACTCAAGAAACGTACTAGTAGTAGGTACCCGAGCTGGTAACAGTTTTACATGACCAATTTCCTCTCGGGCGATAACTTGTAAAATGCTTCAGATAGATTTATCATGAAGCTCTATATGAATGTCTGCCGCGGCTCGGTGGGTGGGTTAAGCAACAATAGAAAAAAAAAATTTTATCTATTCAGGTGGTGATTTTGGAACTATTCAATTTTCATATACTTGCTGTCAACCACCTCGACCCAGCGACTGATCAAGAGTACTGACCGCCCTTGGCTGATTACGAGGACGCGCCCCCATGGGCGTAGCGTAGAAATTTTCAAAATCATAATCATCTTCCTGCCCTTACCCCTCTACGAAACACCGTAAAGTAACTCTGGAGAGTAAAGTATCCGGGTCACTTAAAAAATCCTATAAATCTCGGAAACTAAAAATGCTAACCTAATTAAATAAATTGTGTTTAATAGACCATTTAATACTCCTTAAATAAAAGTATTAAACTTTATACTTATTGTAAAACTATGTCAAAAAAAAATTGAAAAAGGGAGACTTTCGAAGATAGAACTTTCAAATTTCTGCATTTACTTTTGCTTTTGTTTCTAATCTGTCATTTAAGTGGGTATACAATACAGGGTGTAAAAGACAGCTTAGCAAAAACTGAAAACCTGGGCTCAGACAATCATTCTGAATGATTTTCCAGTGAAATTTTTCTCCGGAAAATTTTCTATTTTTTTTCATGTTTTTTAATATTTTCTGCTTACATTTTTAATTATTTAATCAAATACACTCCATTTTAAATAGAAAACAATCATAACAACGTAAAAGCCAGCAATGTACATTACACTCCGATAGCGGCGCAGCGCGGGTGGATCGCGCGCGGGGCGCGGTTACACGATACGTTGCGTAGCGCCAAAGTAGGTTAATAATGAAAACTCCTTTACGTGACGTTTCCGGGAAAAAATAATTACTTATAGCTGATGATAGTTACGGGTAGATTCTACCATTTAAGTATTTGCTAAGCTGTCCTTTACACCCTGTATATACCATGTTGATAGTGTTCAATATTTATTATTCAAGCTGTAAACATGTCTCTTTCATCTGAAGAATGCACCAGAATTCTCACAATGCTGGAAACTAGCCGGAGTCAGCGCGACACAACCAGGAGTGTCGGTGTGTCACTGTCAACTGTACAAAGAGTTCTCCGACGTTATGAGGAAACTGGCTATAACCTATGCAGACCAGGAACAGCCAGAACCAGGTGTACCACAGCACTAGAAGATGGATATTTGGCGAACACCATGCTTCGTAATCGCTTTCTCACAGGAACTGAACTTACAAATCAGTTTCGACGCATCGGAGGAAGTAACCGAAACGCATAGACGGTAAGACGACGACTTGCTGAGGCTAATTTGAAATCACTAAGACCTGCAAACGGTCCTACATTGGAGCATCGTATTTCAAGACTAAGGTATGCCCAAAACCACTTGAATTGGAATATTGAAGATTGGTCAAAAGTTATGTTCTACGACGAATTAAAATTTATGCTTGTCAAGAACTATGGAAGACACAGGAGTGTAACTTGAAATCACTAAGACCTGCAAACGGATTGGAGCAAACGGCCCTGCAGAAGACCAGGGGAAAGGTTCAAGCAAGCATGGATCGAAGAAAAAGTAGCCTACGGCGGTGGGTCTGTACTTATGTGGGCCGGAATTTCTTCTGAGAGTCGCACAGAACTGGTGTTCATAAAAAACTGCTCTTTAACTAGCGAAATATTTGTGGAAGAAATCCTAAATGAACACGTTGGTCCATTTATGGTCAGTTTGGGTGAGGATGCCATTTTTATGCATGACAATGCCCGACCTCACAAAGGTCAGATTGTGATGTGAATAACTACCTTCAAGAGACGAACATTACTCATATGGAGTGCCAGCACGCAGCCCGGATATCAACCCGACCGAGGATGCTTGGGACGAGCTAGGGAGATACGTAAAACCACGAAACCCTCCCTCAACCACGCTTCGTGAGCTCAAAATTGCTCTCACAGAGGAATGGGAGAATATTCCCCAAAATCGTATGAGGAACTTGGTGTACAGTATGCCAAACCGTGTAAACGCAGTAAAGGAAGCACGAGGAGGCAATACGAAGTAATAAATTTCAAAAAATTCGTAATGTTATTCAATAATGTCATGTTTTCTGTTTTTGTTTTATGGCGAGATAGCCCAATCGGCTTAGAATTCAAATTGGATTTAATTCCTACAAAAGGTTTTATTGTTTTAATAGCTTCATTTTTTGCCAAATAAGACTATCCTGAGTTTTCCCCCTCGGCGGAGGTGTGCGTAAGTGGTGGGGGGTAAAAATGTACCCCAAAAGCGATATTTTTGCGATTTTATCTCGTAAAGGACTTACAATATCGAAAACTGTCCTTCATAAAAGTTGGATGGCAATTAATCCTGCACAGGATAAGACCAGATTCATATTTTTTGGACTACCCGTTCTCATGCTTTAGCTCATCAAAGTTGGATAAAGCGTCAAGCAGGCTAAGCGAACAAGAGTGGCCCCCAAACGACGGATTTGGTCATTCTTTCAGGTGGTATACTTGCAGGCCAAAAACCATAAAATCTCTTGTAGGATTTAAATCCGATTTGATTTTTTTGTTGGTTTTATTCTATTGACCTAATAAGCAGTTTTTAGTCTTATGTAATTTTTTGTAAATAATATTTTGTAAATCTTTAATTTTATTACTTTCATTTAAGGGGTATTAAATGATCTATTAAACACAATTAATTTAATTATGCTAGCATTTTTAGTTTCCGAGATTTTTAGGATTCTTCAAGTGACCCCGGATTCTTTGCTCTCCAGTATAGTATCGGCATTATCTGTTGTGTTACCTCTAAATTTATTTTCTGAAACCCCCCCGAAATAGAGTTCTGGCTACGCCCGTGGCGCCTCCGCCAGGTGTGTTACGGACGGCCTAAAAAGTAGTAAGTGAGTAGAGTAGTAGTGTGAAAATTATAACATGGTTCATACTACCTATAAAAGTTTTCAGATCGATCTGCAAGCGAAACTGACGTTGTCCTTTAATCTGCACGACATTCAAACTTAGGGTTACAAACCATTTTTTAAGCTGACCGTACATAAAGGCAAAGTACCTCACGCATTATAAGGTATGCATAATGTAGGGTAGATGCAATGATGCTAGATTAGTGCATGCAATGATGCTAGATTAGTGCATGCGAAGACACGATTTTAGCGCGCGCCCCCGATCCTCGCGCCCTAGGCTGCAGCCTAATTAGCCTAAGGGTTAATCAGGGCCTGCCTCGACTAGTAGTTTACTTGCTGTAAACTACCTAGAAACTAAAAATTCAGTTGGCGGTGGCGCTACCAGTCAAAGCAGCCGTCATTAGATGTATGGGATAGTTCCTTATTTCGCCACCTGAACGGATAAAATGGCGACAGCCATACGAAAATGTAATTTTTTATTATTTTTGCAGTCAATTCCTCTCAACTGAAAATTTTATCAGATGACAGTTTAAATGACATTGTAAGTACATAAACACTCGTCTGCTAGGTCTAGCTCGGTGGGAAGATCGTCTGCTGAAGCTCTGAAGGGTGTTACGCAGGAGCATCTATTATACATTTAAATACACTTGCTGTCGAGTTTTCCCCCGGCGTATTGCTAGCTGTTTTTTTTAATTACTTACAGGATCATATTAACTATCAGCTTACACATTTTTATCCGGGAGGAAGTGACATATCTAAAGTTTATCGACAAGGGGCCTGATTTTTGAAACAATAGAATTCCAATTCGCATACGAATTGACAAGATTTGTATGAGATTCTTACGCGAATCTTGTCAATTCGTATGCGTTTCAAAAATACGTCTCATAGCTTCATGCTCTTACTGAAAGATGTAATCCTTTTGTAATGTTTCGATAAAATCAATATTCTTTATAGTTTTGAACTGATAATAACTCTAAAAATAAAAAAATTATCATCCCCGACATTCCATTGTTTATCACTCTTAAATTGCTGAACCAATTTTGATCAAATATAGCTAAGAACCTCTTGATTACGTCAGCATTCGTATAATAATATAAATGTGTACTTACTTAAAAAGTTACTTTGATTTACGATGGAAAACACCATTTTTGGGAAGAGTCAACGTTAGTGCTTATATCTCTTAGAGGAACCTTTCCCTAGAAGTGAAGCTTCTTTGGAGAAATTTGTAAGTTTTATGAGGAGAATCACGCCCTTTTAAGATAATCAAACAAATGAAATATGTAATTCAAACCTTCCAAATAACAAATTTTATTAAGGAAAATGGTATCGAAATAAAAGACATGTAGATCATTGTAATTAATTTATTAAATCCATATACGTATAAATGGACACAAAAGTCACACTTCAGCAATGTTTATACCAGAAAATACGTATAGAAACATTGAAAAAGTTGGTTAAAAATATAAAATAAAAAAATTATATAACTCTAAAGATCCTAATGAGGATAATTGCATAATTATTTTATAAAGCTTACATAATAACGTTTACAGCTTACACAACTATAAGGTGCTCTAAATAACCAAAAAGGGCTGTTATTTTACCAATCTTTCAGCAATTTCCCTGTTTACTCCATTAGCTATTCGTCCATAAAACACCAGATCATAGGACGTGTAAAATACGATGGTACTTGTACATTATATGCAGTAGGTACGAATTTTAGGTACCAATCCATAGAAAATTGTTACGGTCACTAAAGTCATCATATTTAATTGAAAAATTGAATACATTAACTACACATACCATTGTCTCGCTCTAATTAAATACGTCTATGATAGTAGTTTCCTATAATATTTATTTCTACGTTGTCTATCTGTTAATTTGATTTGAACTTAAATATGGCAGTCAAATGATAAAAAACTAATTTTACTGAAATAGACAAAGTACTCTAAAATCTTATGGGCAATTGTCGATACATATGGATAAGTTTTATGCGTAGCGATTATTACTAATACATGTTTTCAGTCATCTTCGATCTGAACTAAGCGCGACTTAGTACAGACCAGAAAATTGCCTAATTTGAATTTAATATTCCGATTAGGTACTCACCTAGAATCTCAGAGTTGCGATCCGAAACTAAACAAGAGCCACTCGATCACAACCTCCGACGATTGCAACTTTTGAACTATTTTGAAACGTTATATGTTTTGTTGACATATAACGTTTCAAAATAGTTCAAAAGTTGCAATTTTCCGTCAATCTATTGGTCGATGGAAAACATTTCAACAAAACATTTAACGTTTAATTTAACATCTAACGTTGTTAACGTCTCGTTGTATCATGTTCTGTAACGTTGGTGGGCAATAAAGTATATTTGTATTGTATTGTTTGTTCAGATTGGTGGTTTTGGGTGGTTGAATTTGAAGGAAGTTTGTCGAAAGACCCAAGTCTTTTCTAACATTAAGTGAAATTGCAAAGGAAGCCTCGGAACGCTACCCAACCCTACGAATAAGATTTTGCTTCGAATAATCTTAAACCATGTAAGTTATGGTGGGGCGAATAAATCTCCAACAGTCCCATATACTTGATACAGAGATCGAGAATTGTTACTTCTGTGAAAAATATCTTAGACAATAACACGTACCACTTCATAGCTGCCCTATCATGAATACTTAAGTCACATCATTATCTGTTAAGTTGACATGAAAAAAAAGATATACGAAAGATATTGACATTCGATATTCAATATGTGCATATCGAAATTCAATTGAGAGTCGTGTATCTTTCTTAATTTTCTTCCAATTGTCTCAAGTATATATGAATGTAGAGGAATTGAAATACAAAATCTTAGTCAATAGCCTTAACTTAGCAAAAAACGCTTTCATAATTTGTCGTCGCACGGCACACCATAGCACTTTTTTGTTTCGTCACAGCGTCATCGTCGGCCTCAATTAAAAACATATGTCTGCATAGAATTCTATTCAGTTTATTATTTGTCATACATTGACAATGCAGTCCCATTACGGCAAAGACTGCATATCACAGTTTATTTGTCAGTTTCTTAATGTAAGGTCAAAAAAAGTGCCGTGCGATGTCAAAGTAGAGAGCTTCCAAACAGTATGTTACGATAAAACCCTAAAGGTCGGTGTCGTACCAAGCTGCGACGTTGTTGTTGTCGTGAGGGGGTTCGGGGAAGGCAAGGTCAGCGGCGGCCGCGCCCCCGCCGTCTGCGTCGCCAATGTCCATGTCCATCCCGAACCCGCTACCGATCTCTAGACCCTGCATCGAGTCTATCGGTATTTGATCGTAGCCTGCGAATTGAAAAGTTTATTAAAAAGGCGAATCTGGCGTAAGTACTGCACTTATGGACGAGTGTATCTGTGGAGGCATGGTAACTAAAAGTGTTGAAGTTATTGTGTCGTTTTAAACGCATACATATTGCTTTTACAATGCAGTTGCTCGGAAATGGCCCCGTAACTTGGCCACGGAGTGTACGTTTACGTTCCCCATAAAACACACGTCATTTAAGTAATTTTGAAATCAAATGTAGATTTTGCAAAGAAAAAAAAATATTTGAACTAGTGAGCAAATAACCCATTATTGAAATACCAAAATTCTACTTGATATTTTTTTTATCAAATGATGCTTAAAAAGTATGCAAAAAGTGAATAAAATACCAATAAAATACTGACAAAAATGTATGACGAGATAAAGAGTAGCTGATTTGATAGTTCAGTACCACTTTTGACAAGTGAGAGTAACCTTTTCATAAAACTTAATACTAGCAGTAAAGAAAGAGTTTTTTATGTCTAACAAAATAATTATTTCTGTCAAAAATCTTGATTTTTAGTGAAAATTTTGCTCGCCATTGTTTTGCCCACCATTTGAAATTATTTATTCAATAAGATATTTGGCGGGAACTTGGCGTGGGCAGTTGCTTTGTCAAGATAGTGTATTATGCAGTAAATTGACTGAAATTCGTGTAGTGATGAAAAACTCAAGTGATAACAGTGTTTCTGCCCCGTTTGGTACTGTTATACCTAGATCCTCACGGTTGTGCTTCTCGCTGTCAGTTTCGTAAAACAGAACATGAGGAGCTTAGGGCTTAGGTTAAGTAAGAGAAAGAAGATTTTTCACTGAAGACATGGCTGTATGTACAAAGTTTCTTTAGCTTTTCCCGAAAGGGATAAAAAAAAAAAACATTATTATGTTATAAAGTGTTAATTCCTTAATGTTTTGTGTTTATCGTAAAATATTAGTGCAAATTGTTTGATTGTAAACACGTTTCAGTGAATTTTGATTGGAAATACTATTTTTAAGAACTTTGGATGTAACACCCATACGATTTAAGTTTTTGAAAATTTTTTTATAGTTTCGTATCCTCGGCTACTGCATTGTAAAACGTTGAACAATATATGTACCTTAAGTAATGTGTAACTGGGGCCCTACGTCACACATTACCTACGACACTAGTGTCGTTAATAACTATTCCGTCACAACACGTTACGTTCAAAACAACATGAAACAAGTTTTTAACATGTAAAAATTACTGCAAAAATCTTAAATAATACATTGAGTACTTTTTTAGATATCCGAGGAACACTCGTCAATAGGAACAGCAGTTTATCCATACTTCACGCAAAATATACAGACCGCACTCGGCCAATGCTCTGTAGTTTCCAAAAATTTGTTTCGGTGGTTTAGAATAGTTTGAATGTTTTGTTTTCAGAAAATACGAAAATATATTTTATGCTGACCACCAATCTACATCGGGCCAGCATTATGGACTATGGCTATAATCACCTTTGTTTTTCGAAGGGATATGCCCGTGTCCCTCGGTAGGGATGTATATTAGACGGAGATCCCAGGGCCGCCAGACCTTACTTATTTTCTCATAAACCAAATGTGTGGGAAATAGTAGTGCTAGTACGTACTAGTAATGTATGAATACCAGCTAATCTGGGCCGATGGCAAACTTTCAGCTATCAGGTTCTGAAGGTACTTCCAAAAATTACTCACTTGTCTTGAAGTTTGGCTGCTGATGTCTTATAGAATATAATTAATTAAATATAAAAAATAATTATCAACACCGCCAGACACTCTCCGTCGGCTGTAATTTCTGCCAGACGCTTTACAGTTAGCAAGTAAATTATGCGATTATACCTACAATCTGAGTCGTGATTTTTGTGTATGATGTTCAGGGAACTATAACAATACTTTTTATAGCACCCAGACTTCAAGACAAGTGAGCAATTTTTGGAAGTACCTTCAGAACCTGGTAGCTGAAAATTGGCCGTCGGCCCAGGTTAGCTGGTATTCATACATTACTAGTAAGTACTAGCACTACTATTTCCCACACATTTGGTTTATGAGAAAATAAGTAAGGTCTAGCGGCCCTGGGATCTTGGTCTATATGGGCTGGTAAGAAGATTTATTAACTATAAAAAGAAGCTTTTGCATGGGAAGGAACGTAATTTTGTCAGTTTATGCATAAATGCACATTTTAGCAACTTAAGCAGGACATACAACTGCGTCACTATCCCGTTTGCATCACGGGCAACCTGAAGACATTGAACACTCAACAAAATGTGCATTTCAAATAAGAAGGTAATATTCGATGAGCTTGTCGTCTCGCTCATGTAATTAATACAAGCAAGATAACACTAGAAAACAAACTGAGTTACCAATGGATATTAATTCAAATTTATTTGTAATTATGATAGGTGCAAGTTAGTGCTAGGGTATTACCGTATTTTTCAGTTAAATACATACACGAATAAATAAGACACACCACAAAACAAATTGTTAGAAGAGAACAATAAAATAATATTCCCATCACCTGTTTAGTGATAAATAGATCCACTAAGCTGCATGAAAAGAAAGAAACAATTATTACTTACATAAATATAAAAATGTTCAACACACTCCTTAAAAACGATAATAATAAAGTCGACCCATAGTGAAGGTAGATGAATAAGTAAACACCTTTAGAATTGTATACTTGAGTAGGTTACTTTATGTTTGGATTTCATATTACTCCATGAAGGCATGTGATAAACACAGTCGTGTGGTCATAGTCAATAAAACATAAATTGATGGAATAATGAGGTATAAAATAACCTGTTTAATATTTAATTTTTTGCCGCCCCATGGAAATCTTCGCACACTGTAGTTCCAAATAAAACTGTTAATTATAACTTCACAGTGTAAATTACTTCCCTTCAAAAAGAAAAAAAAAACAAATACAATAAGATGCAATGAGAAAAAAGTAATCATGCTGTTAATAAAACTGTGCAGATTATTTATTTGGCTAGGATATTTAAATCACCACAATCACAAGACTTTTAGAATTTATTTTTTCACAAGATATTTGAAGGACATAAGAGGGCAGGTGATTTTGAAGAAAAAATCTAGTAACTAGTACAGAATAAACTGTTCTAGCTGGTAAGTCTAGTATAGCACATAGCATATTTATATTTAATACAGTTCACTGCAAAACCCGTCACCATCACAAACCTACAATAATATTCATACATACATACATAATACATACATAGACATACATACATAAACAGCAAAGTTGTATTTTTGAACTCGAAAACTACTAAATCAATTTCAAAAATTCTTTTACCATTAGAATGCTACATTATCCATGAGTAACATGGGCTACACAATTTCCCGTATTCCCTCGGGATGGAAGTCCCAGGCGTAAAGCTAGTCTGATATAATCTGATATGCGGCCTAGTGTATATTAATATATTACTTTAATAAGCTTGGCAATTCAACTAAATAGCTTGTTTTAGGTGTCAATATCTTACCTTGCTGATGAAAAGACGGTCGGGTTCCATACAGCCCTTCATATCCTTGCTCAGGCCCGAGCATATCCTAACAAAGGATGGTGAGATCAGAAAACAAACAAAAAAACAAACTATATGTGATAAATATTACAGATCAAATTCTTCTCAACCGCAATAATTGATAAGTTAACAACTCTCACAGGATTCTCAGATAACTTGGTAAACATTTAAAAAAATGAAAGAACACGAGTGCAGTGATATACACGCATCAGCTCTTGGAGCTGCTAGTGTATCAACTAATAATAATAATAATAATCATCGTACGATACTTGTCAAATATGGACTTTAAATTAGTTAGCGAAACTTTAAGGGGTGACTCTCCCCTTGAAACTGAACAGCTTTCCCAAGGACCTATATGTACAGTAAATTAAAAAAAAACAACTGCAACAGAGAGGCGAAGTTATTCTTTGGGAATAGTTAATCAGTTTAGTGAGCTCACTCACATACAACATTTTTTGTAACTAATTTTATTAATGTCGCCCAATACATCTTGAAATTGGTAAATATCTCAAAGAAAAGAATGAAATCAGTAATTGACCATTTGAATTTTAAACTGTAGCTAAGTTTCAACTGTCTAACTAATTAGATACAGCGCCAGAAGATCAAACTGGTTTTTCATGATTTATTTTTATAATTACGATCACGAATTCAGTAGCGTGTTTCGCGTTTAATTCTTGTCATTTTAAAGAAGAATTTAATCAGTAATGGGGTGTTTAACTTAAATTGAAAAAATCAAAACGCATCTAAAAAATGGGGTGATAAAACTAAAATGTTTAGGGGTACAAACTACGACAACACCGTAGTCATACAAACGGTTCTAACCCTAACCTGAAGTTCTGTCTGCAGGCCCATCTCATTGGCCCACATGGCTTCTTCGCGGAACAGTGAGTTGGTGAGCTCCATAGAGAGTCGCTTCTTATAGTCGTTCGGCTTGTCCTCTGACATACGGAACAGCACAGCAGCTGCGTATGTTGCTACCCCTGAAATTAAATAATAGTAGATTACCCAACAAGTGAAAAAAGGTGTTTTCGAGGGATACAAGAGCCGAGATGAATTTTTTTTCACGTGTTAGGTACTCTACTTCTTACCATTGACTACGAGAAAAAGAAAATAATTACTCTGTGACAGTAAATTATCAACAATAGCTGCAGCTTTAACGCGAAATGACTCTGGAACGAGAGGTTCACTTTCATCACTGGATGTCGAACTCATTTTATAATTTTGAGACAAAAACTTTTTACATAAACTTTTAATTGCATGAAAATAGCACAGAAAATTGGCTGAATTATTTATTCTAAATTTAAAATGTTTAACCGAGCCATATTCCATACAGCCAGTTATTACAAACAGCCAAGTTTTAGTACGTTTTTATAGCGAGAGTATGCAACCTCCTTGCACATTTTCTTTTGTTTTCTCACTAAAATCCGTATATTCGCGCATGTTCCAAATTCAAAATGTTTTATTCACTCAGTGAAATAAACAGCGTTTTATTCACTGTTTTTGAAGAATAACGGACCCTTTTACGAGGGGCAATGGTAAAAAAGTTTTTTCACGTCTCTAACCTTGCAAAGGAACATCGTTTTCACTGAAATTAGTGAGTAAAGTCCACTTTTACTCCCTGTTTTAAAGAGTGAGTTAAAGTACCGGATATCCGACTGTCAATTCAAATTCAAAACCAAAAAGATTCAAAACCTCCTTGCTTCGGTGTGAAATTGTTTGAAAAGTTTTTATCAAAATGTTTTTAGTTTGGAACGTTCTAAAACTATTGTTGGGATTTCCATTATGCTGCCACCAGTGCAGAATATTTGAAAAAATAGTCTGGAAATTCACTTTCCTGGAATTGTTCCAAAGAATATTATTAGAATTACGTCAAAATCCTAAAATAGTGGATAATTATTAATATAAATAAAATATTATCTTTAAATATCAAAACATATTTTTGTAAAAGTTTTATCGGAAACAAGTTTCAAAACGCACCCTAAAAAAAAAGAAAAAGAAACTTATTATTTAAATTACTGATTTGTACTCATTTAACTACCTAGTTACCTGTTTCCTTTGCTCGCTTAGAGAGGTGAAAAGTTCTGTACATCAACACGAGAGGAAGTTTTTTGTATCTCGCTACGCTCGTGGCTCAACACTGACATAATTTCGTATCTCGACATTCACCGTCGCTCGCAGCAAAATCTAACTTTCCTCTCTTGTTGTGTAAATAACTATAAATGCCTGTCTTTTTTATTATAGGGTCGACATAATCTAGAACTCAACTGCTAGAGCATGTGTTGTGCAAGCAGATCAAATCAAAAATGCTTTACTTTCATAGAACTTAGTGTTTCTTGAAATCTTTAATAAAATTATGAAATATTATAAATGGATTCTACTAGAATAAAACTTATTTGTGGCCGTAAGCAAAGGACAGAAAGTCATTTATATCAGTGAGGAGACTTATTAGATCAGTGTTTTTTTTTTACAAGCTTTTCTTTAGTTTCATTTTTGTCATTTTTGCATTAATGGGGGACAGGGATGGATTCGCGGTTGGCACAGTTCAGCTTTCCATAAATTTATCAATTAGAGAGACAAGGCCCGTAGCAATAATAAAATTGTTATACAACATTCAGGATAAAAATAAGAAAAGCAAGTCATCTCTGCGGCAACTGCGTAGTGTATGCCAGGGCTATAAAAAGGTGCTAAATAACTCCAAATTACGTAAGATATTTTTATGATTCTTCTATATGGGTTAGGGAAAGGACGTAATGGGTATTTCCCCTATTTTAGGTTACACAGTGAATTGGTTGAAACTAACCTTCATTACGCGAGTGCAGTAGTTCAGTTAGCGGTGCGGTGGCGCCCTCTGCCTCTATCATCTCAGCGCCTTCCTTATCGGCCGCTAGCTCGCACAGAACTCCAGCGGCCACGCGCTGCAAAATATAAAAGATTAGAAATCATTGTTTCAATACAGTTGCTCGAAGATGCGTACATTCAGAGGATGTAACATGGCTTGAAAATTAGATTTCCAATTCGTGGCATTCCTAATGTATTTTCGAGCACCTACATTGATATAAATCTTTCCCCAACTATCTCAAAACTTTCGTGAGTTGCTGTGTCTTGTTTAACCTATGCTCATGTACAATAAAGAATGAATACATACAGTCATACATACATACAAATTGTATAAAAATTTTCCTTCTTATCGTTTAGATATAATCAAGTATGTGGCGAACTTGTCTAATGCATGGTGTAAAAATTGACAAACCGTGGAAAGGCATCTTGGTTTTAGAACGTCAATTGTTTTTAGAACGTCTTTCCCTCGTGTTATTTTGTTGATCTCACAAATCTATTTCAAAAAGTGAGAGCTACTGCAGCTCGAGCATGATGCATGACCAACTTGTGTGAAACGCCATTCAGCTGATGGTGAAACTTCACTTTGATTACGCGAGGGCCCCGCACAAAGGCTTGCTCGCCCTCTGGTGTTGTCAATGTTGATATTTTGACATAGGACCGCGGCGCATTCTGCGCGCGAGCACATCGTGCTCGAGTGCCGGGCTACGTACGTACCTGTATGTTTTCGATCTCATTGAAGAGCAGCTGCACGAATATGGGTATGACGTTCTGCTGCCGAATGAGCTGTCTGTTAACCCCCTCTCTGGCCAGTATGTGTAGGGCCCCGACGGCCCCCTCCACTATCTCGTCCATGCGCACTCCGTCGGGGTAGGCAGCCGCCGGGCCGGTGCCCGTACCCGTGCCACTACCGTTGCTTGTTGGGGTGCGTTGCTGTTACATTCATAAATGTTAGAATTTGAATGTTATTTTAAAATTGAGTAAATTAACCTACCTTTTTTATAAAGAATGTTTTTACTCTTGACCATAATTTAGCTCAAGGCTAAGAAATAAGTAAAAGAATGTAGATGTAGATGACATAAGTAATGAGGATGTAGATACCCTCTGCGAGTGAGACTACTACTGTCCTGGGATAACATGAGTAATAAGGAGGTAGATGCCTGCAAGTAAGACTATTCGTACTTCTGCCTTTATAGTACCAAGACAACATGAGTAATATGTAGGTTGATGCCCGCTGCAAGTCAGACTATTATTCCTACTACTGCCTTTATAGTACCAGGACAACATGAGTAATAAGGAGGTAGATGCCCGCAGCGAGTCAGACTAGTACTACTACTACTGCCTTTAAAGTACCAGGACAACATAATATGGAGGTAGATGCCCTCTGCAAGTAAGACTATTATTCCTACTACTGCCTTTATAGTACCAGGACAACATGAGTAATAAGGAGGCAGATGCCTGCTGTGAATCAAAGTCGTCTTACTACTGCCTTTACAGTTCTAGGACAACATGAGTAATAAGGAGGTAGTTCTTTACCCGCTGTGAGTCGTTGAATGCGCGCAGCAGCAAGCGCACAAGATGGTGAACGGCGCCGGTCTCTCGCAGCGGCGCGTGGTTGGCCGGGCTTAGAGCCAAGTTGCGCACCAGCCCTACTACCGCCTTCACTAGCGGCCAGCGCGATGGAGGCTGCAGTAGCTTCACTATCACCTGCCAACAAATATCATACATTTATTGTTTTGTTTATGCCTTTTTTGTAATATAAAGAAAGATATAGGAGACGACGGCTGTATGTGCTGAGTTCCCTTTGCCTTTCCCATGGGGGATAAAACGAATTTAAATTAAAAAATTGACTGGCCTGATAGCTCAGTTGGAAATGACCTTGCCTACTCATTTGGATGCAGGTGCGAATCCCGACTCTTACAAGTATTTGAAAATCGTATGTTTAAGTACTTGTGAGGAGTCTAGTTGTTAATATAAATAAAATATGTAGGTTTTTAATAGAAAAAAGTATAAGTAGTAAATAGTATAAGTCTTGCTTAGTTTGATATTAGATGGCACATGTGAATTGTCCAAAAATACACATTTTTTTGAAGTGAAAACTTCTTTAGCGGCGTTAAGCACTTTTAGTATGGGGAAAAAAATTTAAACTCGCGATGAACTCGCGACAGATCGTCAGATGTCACGTGACCCTGATCGAAAATGCGTAGGATAGGGTTGCCACCTTTCTTGAAGTGAAAACTTCTTTAGCAGCGTTGTGTACTTTGAAGTATGGGTGGAAACCCGGACGGATGGCAGCCCTATGGTAAAATTATCTCTGTTACAGATGTCAACGATTATTCACACATAGTACGCAAATACCGATAGACTATTTTACTGAATTAAAAGTAGACAGTTTGGTCGAGTGGAAAAGTTGCCAGATTGTAAGCAACAGGTCGAGGGTTCGAATCCTGAGAGAATAACGGACTCTTTTTGTGTATTTTGTTTTATTTCCATATTAATACACAATGTTAATGTTCAAGCTTTCACTTCTGCCGGCACTCCCGGAATGCAACCCGTTGTTTTTTTTTTTGCCATTATTCTCCAACTGCTGGGACAGCCCTGAATTTCTTCCAATTTTGTGTTAACCTCATCCAGTCCTTTCACAAGTAAGAATATCTAGTTAATTAATATTATTATTAAGGCTGCGGAATGTTGGGCAGCACTGGCCTCATAACTTTCTATCTAACTATAGAGGGGACGCCCGCCAGGCATAGGCAGGTGATCACTCCACCTATTTGGGAATATTCCACCCAATTCCCCATAACAGCGCACGAGTTTTACCTCTGCACTGACAGTACCACCACTTTAATCCTCCCAGAAGCTTTCGCAAGCCTTATTGTCGTCTTTATGCTAATCTCTTGTATTTGGGCAGTCTTATTTCTGTTCGCGAAATAGTGTTAGCTTATTTTGGAGATAATGGCCTGGTTACAAGACCTTTGGGCCAAGTCTCATTTGGTACGGTATTTATAGTGCAGTTACCGGCAGTCCATAGTGCAGGCGCACGGCGTTCTGCGCCAGCTCGCTGTCGGCGTGGCGCGAGGTGAGGTGCCGCAGCGCGCACACGGCCGGCTCCGTGATCTCCTCGCGGTCGCCGGCCGACACCACCGTGCGCACCAGAGCGTCCACGCCGCCGGCTTGGCAGACTACCACCTACGATACAAACAAAGAAAGAAATTTATTAAAATTAGAAAATAAGAAATAAGCTGTGCCTTTTGTGTTCGTTTTTCTGTTTTTCTGTATAATGTTTGTAATTTAACCTGTGTCCAATAAACTGTTAAATAATAATATGTATGTATGTATTTTAATCCTTTAATGTGTACATTTGTATGTATTTAATGTAATTTTAACTTACTTTAACATCCTGAATGTTCTATGAACATACAGTGGTGGTCATATAATTAAGAACGCTTATTTAAAGGGAAGATTTTATTAGTTCCATGTATTTTTTTGTATTTCTCTCGGTATCACAAAACTTTGCCATACTAATGGTTAATTCGTTGGTACACATGATTAGCCAAAAACTAAATAGATAAACTTTATGCATTCGATCCGAACCTAGTATTACTCCTTACTGGCTGGTCACATAATTAAGAACGCTGAAAATTTTATTTTTTATTCAAATTTAAATAGAGAACACTTCGTGGCTCTATGGTTGTAGGTCACTGTTTGTATCAATTTGGCGCCATTTAATTCTATAAAAGTTTTAAAAGTGATTGTTTTGTATTAAAACAATGGGAAAAAATAAAAGTTGTGATGAATCTACAAGGGAAGTGATAATAAAACTTCGTCAAAAGAATTGGTCGTATAAAAAGATAGCCGACCATCTGCAATGCTCCAAAACTATGGTTTTTCACGCTGTGAAGCATTTTGCTACTTATCAAACAACTTCAAATGTTATACGTGCACCTAAACAACGTAAGTCCTCTTGTCGAGACGATCGAAATATCATTCGCTTGGCAAAACAAAACCCTTTTAAAGGCTCGAATGACCTAAGAAAAGAATATTTTGGTGAAAACAACCCTTTAGCAATCTCAGCACGTACTATTCGAAGGCGTTTGGTAGAAGAAAAGTTGCACGGAAGGATAGCCAGGAAGGTGCCTATGTTGAAACAGTGCCATAGGCAAGCCCGGCTTGCATTCGCAAGAAAGTATGAAAACTGGACAGTAAGTCAGTGGAAAAATGTACTTTTTTCTGATGAGACAAAAATAAACAGGGTATGTTCGGATGGTAAACGATACGTACGACGCCCTCCGAACAAAGCATTCGACCCTAAGTACACAAAAGTGACATTAAAGCATGGTGGGGGAAATGTGAAAATTTGGGGGTGTTTTTCTGGACATGGGGTTGGACCTGTTAAGTTGATAGAGGGAAACATGGATCAATATCAATACAAAAATATACTGGAAGAAACAATGTTACCTTATGCTGAAGACGTGCTTCCTGTTATTTGGACATTTCAGCACGACAATGATCCCAAGCATACTGCACGCACCGTTAAGGAATTTCTCAGGGCGCAATCAGTTTCGGTGTTAGATTGGCCAGCTAACAGCCCGGATCTCAACCCAATAGAGCATCTTTGGTGTGATGTCAAGAAAAAAGTTTCAAATCGACAATGTGGCAACTTAAGAGAGTTATTTGCTGCTTTTTTAGAAGAATGGAACGATATCTCTGTTGCCAAATGTCAAAAATTGATAGAGTCAATGCCTCGCCGGTGTAAAGCCGTAATTAAAAGCCGTGGTCATGCTACCAGCTATTAAATTTAGTTTAAAATTTTATAAATTGTTTGTTTTTCTTACGCACTTTCATTTAATGTGATTTAAATTATCTAAGTTTGTTATGGAAAAACTCTCAAGCAGTTTTATAAATCGTTCTTAATTATTTGTCCAGATTATTTACTATTTGTTTTTTGTTACTGTGTTTAATAAACTAAATTTATAAAAAAAATGGTAGAGGTTATATTTTATATTCCTAACACCTTTTGCTCTATTCATGTGGCTATTTCATAGCATAGCTAGTTACTTGTAAGATGGAACACATAACTAGATATGATGTGGTTAAGATAAATATTTTCTAGAACATTAAATCGTTCTTAATTATATGGCCACCACTGTAAATATATTTTGAATTTGAATTCACCACTAGCTTTCCGCCTGGGACTTCGTTCCCGTGGGAATTTGGAAAAATCATGTAGCCTTTGTGTTAATCCAGGGTGTCAGCTACCTCCATGCCAAATTTTGACAAAACTGGTCCAGCAGTTTGAGTGTGAAAGAGTAACAAACATCCTTTCATACCTTTCGCGTTTATGATATTAGTGAGGATATAACAGACGAGACGTCCGATAATATACAAATAAATAATGTGGTAAAAAGGCCTAGCTGTTTTTTAGTCAGCACCTCAGGTGACTGCTGACAATAAGATCATTGGCTACGTTAAAAACGTAAGAATCAACCGACTGCAATCCCAACAATGCCTTCCAGCAGATAACCACAAATTGTGTAAGTGTTTTTTGTTTTGTTGATTTTTTTTTAAACTCTAAATTGATTTTAATAAACTGTATAATATAAGGGGACCACCTCAGAAGTACATTCTTTCGAACTAACAATTAACTTCATAGGCTGCATAAGGAGAGTCATGACTAACGGTTTTACAAAAAACGCTGTACCGATAGAAAGACTGTCAATTACCCCAGAAAAATGCGTTTTATCGATTTTTCGAGTTAATTTCAGATAATATAAAACGCACAAATCTTGCTGAAAGTGCACATTTGCAACTCCAGAAGGAACTTCTTGGTCTCATCCTCGTCAGTCTTCTGTTTCTTAGATAATCACAAAATATAAAAATGTTCCTAGATTTTGCGCGGTTAGCGCGATTATCTAGGAAACTAGAGGGCATAAGATTACGATAGTTAATTAGTTTCTTTTGAGTTGCAAATGGGCACTTTCAGCAAAATCTGTGCGTCTTTTATTTTCCAAGACTAACACGAAAACCTATAAAACTTATTTTGCTGGGGTAACCACCACAGATAGGCTACCAACAAAGTACAGCATACTAACAAAGCAACGGACGTCTAAAGCGCAGTTTAATAGTTTTCGTCCTACTCATACCAAAAGGAAGAGAAATGACGACTGTCTTGTTCCTATCGCTTTGTCACGTTTCATGTTTGGACTTCGCTTGACTATGATACAGAATTCGGCAGATAAGATCTTATACAAATTAAAAAGCACAAGAGTAAACTGGCGTCAAATATTGTCAATTTATTTTAAATTTGCCCAAGGATGTTACCTACCTTATTGCGCTGGTTGTTACAAGTCAAGTTGGATAGAATGCCCGCAGCACAAGTGACGATATTCACGTCAGTGGACGCCAATACTTGCACCAAGCTCTGCAGAAGATTCTCCAAGCCGTCAACCTAAAATACAATACAATATACTTTATTTGCACATAAGGACATACAGCACAATCAACAGAACATAAAATATAGTGTAAAACAAGGCGGCCTTATTGCTAGGTAGCAATTTCTAACAAAACAACACATAAAATTAACAGCCACATAAAATTTTCGACATTACTTTTATTTTTTATGGTTTTATCATTATATTTCACCAGCTTTCCGCCCGGGACTTCGTTTTGCGTGGGAATTTGGGAAAATTGCGTAGCCTATGTTACTCAGGGATAATGTAGCATTCTAATGGTAAAAAGAATTTTGGAAACGATCCTTTATTCATTACAAACATACAAAAATACTTATCTTTCCTCTTTATAATATAAGTGTAGCTTTAGAAATGCTGATGATAAAAGCATGGTTGTGTTTACCAAAAGACCAGAAATTTGCTGAATATGATTGGTTAAAATTTGACACCAACCACTTAGTCAAAATGCTGCAACATATCTAAATATATTGTTTGAAAATAGAGATCTCCTGTAGAATAGCAACTTTAACTATATCTGTGATAACACTGGAAATACTTAAAAATTAGACCTTACGGTTCCATGACCTATTGATTGACATTTTTAATTAGTCGGTTATAGTGTAATAAATAGTAGAATACCATACCTTGGTAGCAGCATCCGAGAGGTTCCTGAGGGTCCAAAGGCAGTTCTGGACGAGACGTCCGCTGGGGTTGCCAAGATGCATGGCCAGGGCTTGCATGCCGCCGGCCTCTACAATCGCGGGCTTGTTGCTCGAGCACACTGAGAGCACCTGCAGTATTCAAAGATAAATTAACATATGTATTTTACTTACATATGTGGCAAATATGTATATCTATGTATACCTAAATTTTCGCCCGCTACTTTGTTCGTGTGAGAAAGTAGCATATGTCACTTTCCAGCCTTGTAACTCGCTCTATATAAAATATCATGTTGAAAGCTTTTCAAGTCAATGATTTTTCTTATTACTTGATTTGATATTGATAGTCATCGTATAGCAATTGCAGGCTACATAAATTCCACTAGCATTTAATTTCTCATAAATTAGTTTATAAGTCAATAATTATTTATTACACTATCTAACTCAGATAAAGGCAAAAGTGTGTGTTGCAAGTTTGGTTTGATCACACCTGAACAACTAAATTTAGATGAGTGGGTCAATAAGCCAGGCGCTGGACTAATATAGGATTTACGCATGCCAAGGAAGTTATGAGAGGAAAGAATCTTTATAGCGGATGCCTGGGGCTTCATTTGCATGGGAATTTTTGTAAAATTCTTTCTTATTTGTCTACACAGTTCAGGGGACCCTTTTTGCAAAATTTTAACTTTTAAGCTAGGAGCTTGCCATTGATCAATCAGTGAATCAAGACCTTTTTTATACATTTGATTACTTTTTATTGTAACTTTTTTTACCTTCAACACTCTGGAGGTGGTCCACAGCAACTTTTCGTAATCGTATGAGCGCATGATGCGCACCAGTTCAATCGGCCCTTGAGACGCCAGAATTATCAGTTTCGACTCTTGGTTTCCATACGCCAAGATCTGAAGACAATCGGTTACGATGGCGAGGAACTTCACATTGTTTCTTTGCAGAAGAGCTACCATCTTCTGAAGTCCTCCAGCCAAACGAACTGCCATCTTCGATCCATCTTGGTGAAGTAGAAGGTTGTGTAGTGTAGTTATAGCATAGAAGAGAACAGCTTCGACCGGAGAGCTCAGTAGTTTAACTAAAGCTGGGATACCACCGCTCTTAAAGATGGCAAGAAGACCTTGACGATGATGAGAGAGGTTATGCAAGGTCCCTACAGCTCCCTTGGTGGTTTCAAGGTCATTGCTATTAGAGATGGCGCGCACTAAAGCAGCCACCATTTGAGGAGAGTTCATAATAGCATGACGAGAAGCCTCTTTCTTCGAAAGTTGGTGCACCATCATGGCAGCTTGAGAGACAACCACTTGGTCTTCATCATTGAGAAGCTTGATCAATTCTGGAATGGCTCTGGAATTTAGAAGAATCAAATAAACTGATAACAAAATGATAGTGATAATGATAAATGATAATAAAGAAATGTAAAATATTTGTTGACTGCAAGTAAGTACATGGTTTAAAAAACCAACACAACACACCAGATAAAAGTTGTAAAAAGTCAGGATGCTTATAAAAAAATGGAAACATTAATGTATTGTTTTGAGATTCTCATGGTTGTTTTTACAAACAAAACACATTTTATCAGGTATCTTACCACAATTTTTTGTTTTTGCTATAACGACTTTTGAGTGAGTTCCGAGAATACCCAGAAGAATTTTACTAATAAGGCAGGCATGTTACCTAGAAAGAAGGTATCATTATCCGCTCTTGACCTGTAGTTCTCCAGTTCATCCGTGATTATGGTGCTTGCAACAGCGCCGAAATATCGGATATTATATGTTAAGTACTTGTTGAAAATATTGTTTAATTTTTCCAAAATTATAAGAAATACTGGAATCTTTCTTTGTGGTTGGCTATTCTATTCGACCTTATCAAATAATGTCAGAGTCTTCGTATTAATGAGTAAATATGACAACACTGAAGTTAACAGTAGGTAGAACAGTTATTATTATTTATTACCTGGTAGCCAAATCTGCATCATCTTGGTAATTGATGAGGTTGACAACAGCGTGTTTGAGCATCTGCGAAGGCTCAGCCAAGCGCTGAACAGCAGTCGGTTGAGCTGGATCCAGCTGAGTGGAAGGGATCTCGATACCTTCCTCCAACGTTTCAGGGAACATGGCTGCGCGAACACGTTGGGAACGCGTTTGCGACAGCTGCTGGTTCATGTCTGAAAGTGTATGGAAGATAGTTGTTTGTAGTTGATAAGGGTTAGTTCAGACAGCGACGCGACGTTGCGAATAGAGCTACTCAAAATTGAACTTTATTTATTACATGAAAAGATAAACATTTCATTGTGAGAACGCCGCGGCGCTCGGCGGCGAGCGGCGAGGCGCGGCACTGCGTGGTGCGATGTGTTCTAAATTCTCGATTGTACCTAATAAATAAAGTTCAATTTTGAGTGGCTCTATCCGCAACGTCGCGTCGCGTCTCCGTGTGAATTGACCCTAAGGGCTCCCATTTACACATTTGGGGTCTAAGATGGCCCATTATGCACGTGGGTTGGTGGCTATTCCAGCCACCTCAGCTCCGACCTTATATGAAGCATGTTTGGAATAAAGATTGTTACTACAACTGAAAAGGTAATTCAGGTTTATTTTGTAATTCACAAAATAAACCTGACAAGAAAATTAGGTCAGGTTTATTTTGTGCCCATGACAGATAATGAAGGCAGTTCTTGTCTTGACAGTGCTGATGGCAACAATTACTAACAAACATAATAATCAAATCCTTGTTTACAGTAAAGAATAAATAAAAATAATTAATGCTTACCATCAACTTGCTCCTGAGTAAAACCCTGAGCGAAGCCTTGGTCCAGGTCAAACATGAGTTGATCTCCTTCCATCTCGTCATCTTCTTTGCCCGTAAGTGAGGGCACCTACAAAACAAAGACAACACTTATTCTATACATAAAAGCAATTAAGTTTACAAGTATTACTGTATTCCATGTATTAGGTATATCACATTCTTTGAGAAACATTGTTACACCTTCATTGAAGTCATTACCAAATTTTAAAAAACCTCAATGTTAGTCTCTCTGGTCTTGTCAAATAGGTATTGAAGTTAAGTCCTGGGGCTGAAATGGTGAACATCAAATATGAGCAGTAACAAGGGAATGATAGATGTTCTTGAAATGGACAATCAATTACCATTTGAAGTAGAAATTGTTATATAAGTACTTAATTACTTACCTGAGTAGCAGCTCCTGAGTTGATGCCAGAATCAACAAGGTAGGAGCTCTGCTGCCACATCAGGGTTTGTTGCTCCTTATTCGGTGCCATTGGTACATCTGACCCTCCGTAGTTGCTATGCGACACTGAAAAGTGATAAGACAAGAATTACAGTATAAGTCAAATTTACACCAGTGAGGGTGCACCAATTAACTTATTTTCAAACAATTAAGAATAGAACACCTCTTTTCAATGAAGGAGTGAACTACCTTATCTTAATTGGTTCACTAATACTTCTATACTAATATTATAAAGAGGAAAGATTTGATTGTTTTTTTTGTTTGCATTGAATAAGCTCCGAAACTACTGGACCGATTTGAATAATTCTTTCACCATTAGAAAGCTACAATCCCCCATGGACATAGACTACATAATTTTCCCGAATTCCCACGGGAACGAAGTCCCGGGCGGAATGCTAGTATAATATAAAGAGGAAAGATTTGATTGTTTGTTTGTTTGCATTGAATAGGCTCCGAAACTAATAGATTGATTTGAACAATTATTTTACCATTAGAATACTACATTATCCCTGACTTCCCTGAGTAACATAGGCTAAGTACCTACATAATTTTCCCGAATTTTAGAATTTAAAACCTATTCTTACTTTGTATGTCTATTTAAATATTGATGAGAGAACTGTATAAGAAAATAAAAAAATATCAACATTTCACAGGTACCACTAAAGTTTTGTAGAATACAAATAAGCAATAGCATTTCAACAATTCCTTTCATATGAGTCACATTTTAGTGTGCTTAGTAGGCCTATTTAGCTTGTTGTCCTAGATATTCTGAGAGGTAGGTAACCTATCACTGTGGTAAAAAAATTATTTCATACTTACTTGTGCGACTCTGCTGATAGCTCATGCTGATATGCAGCGATGCACACTGCGCCTGTGATAAAAAAATTCGGGCATCGATTGTAAGAATAAAACATCACAACACCTCGTAATAGAAAGTATTGATTTATGAGTATTTCACTCATACACACATATTTCAATCACATAAATATTTCCGTATGCAGCTTGTTTAACGCGTACAGTAAGTTTACGTAGGGAATCTAGCAAAACAAACAAAAAGTATCCGGATGAACCAAATACCACACCCGACATAGTAATCTATGAATTTCGAACATTTCAATAATTTGTACAAAAGAATATAATTTATTATTATTTAATAAAAAGTGCATAATCATTACCTTACGCTACTTGTAAGACACACGTGAAAACTCGTCCTTTTGATATTTTTTTCCAGTAAATGCAACAATACACAAACTGCAGTGCAGACAGAAATTTGACATGAAAATATGGCGTCGCTTCGATAGTCATCGTGTGTGTTCGTACTTATTCGGGTGCTGTATTGCTTCCTCACTCGCGTAAGAAGAAAGATCCATATTGCTTACTCTTTTTCGCTTCAAAGGTACAGTGGAGCCAACATCACCAAAAAACTTCTTTTTTTTTTAATTTTTTTATATTTCATAAAGCTTACGGCTTGATGGAAAGAATTTTGAACCTTGCGTTTTTATAGTGCAAAAAGTACAGTGCACAAAAACTAAACTTATCAAATCAGGCCGTTGGAACTACCTATGTTCAAAACCTTCTTTTGCCAATAAAGTGTTTTTCAACTTTTTACGGCTAGCGCGTACTAGGCAACTTTTGTCCATGACAAAAACGTGCGGTGACAGTTGTTAACAAAAATTTCACCCAACTGGGTACAACTGGGAAGCAACTGCTTCAACATGCGCGCATGTCATAGACATAGAAAAATAATATGTCAGGGGCGCATCTCCATCAACTCCATTCTTATCCGTGAACTTTTTAAGAGTAACCAAAGAGAATGTAACACTGCGAGTAACAATTGACAAAGGTTACGGACACAAAAGTTGCCCGCCGTGCGCGCTAGCCCATAAGAAAGTCTCCATCTTCTATATCTATATCTTCTATACATATTATAAAGAGGAAAGATTTGATTGTTTATGTTTGTTTGCATTGAATAGGCTTCGAAACTACTAGAACGATTTGAAAAATTATTTCACCATTAAAATCCTACATATCCGTGATGGACATAGGGTACATGATTTTCCCGAATTCCCACGGGAACGAAGTCCCGAGCGGAAAGCTACTATTATGATAAAAATGAAAAGAATGTTAAGTTCTATGGGAATGTCCGTCGTAAAAATATTAATTTAAAACATTCAGTTTTTTAGAAGAAAGGTATTATTTAACCTTGAACAAAAGCGTTATAGCCCGCGAAAACTAGAAAAATTGAAGAATTAAATCGTGTAGTTCCAAAAGTTTTAGGATTGCATAGAGGGAGGTCCCCAGAATATTGTCTAGTAAAGTCCCATCGAATTTAGGTGCCGCTAGGGGTAGCAGGGAGAAATAAAGGTCCCTTTTTTCAGTTTTTAGGGTTCCGTAGTAATCTACGAACCCTTATAGTTTCGCCATGTCCGTCTGTCCGTCTGTCCGTCTGTCCGTCTGTCCGCGGGTTTTCTAAGAAACCCTTGGTACTACAGAGCTGAAATTTGGCATAGTTATACATATTAATCACGCCGACAGAACTGTAGAGTAAAACCTAAGAAAAAAAATTTTTTTTCGGGTGTCTCCCATAGACGTGAAAGGGCGATGAATTTTTTTTTCTCGCCAATATCATCGAGTGGGGTGTCATAGAATAGCTTTTTAAAAGATAGAAGGGGTTTACTACGAACGTTTTTCGATTTTGCACTCCGTTTGCGAATCATAAATTTTTAAAGTGAAAATTTTTGTCAAACACAAGTGTGTCCCCCCTCTACCAGCTAAACGGTTATTTCTAAAAATGTGGAAAAATTCACAGAGGTAGAATATACATCAAATTTAAAAGGAAAACTATAAAACATAAGTTTGCCCTTTAAGTTTGCGAGTAATGGTAGACCAAGTGCCATTGTTGGGATTAATAAGAATATAAATTTACTAATATTAGATCCTTGGTACTACAGAGCTTCACTTTGGCATGTTCATACATATTAATTGCGCCGACAAATAGAAAAAAAATTTTTTATAAAAAAAAACTTTTCGGGTGTTTCCCATACATGTGAAAGGGAGAACTGTAGAGTAAAACCATGGACTTAGTACTTTCAGTAAAACCTAAGAAAAAAAAAATTTTTTCGGGTGTCTCCCATAGACGTGAAAGGGCGATGATTTTTTTTTCTCGCCGATATCATCGAGTGGGATGTCATAGGATAGTTTTTTAAAAGATAGAAGGGGTTTACTCCGAACGTTTTTCGATTCAGCAGTCCGTTTGCGAAAAATTAATTTTTAAAATGAAAAAATTTTTTTAAATATTTCACGAGCATTCAGCATTTACGACGAAGTTCAGCCTAATCCAAAACAACTGCCATACAAAGTTCCACGCTAAAAGTGAGGCAAGGTCGAAAGCCAAGCTGTAACATATTGACATTTCATGTGTCGTTATAGGTTTTTGGGGGTGTTAATTACGAAACTGACATCAAAATTATACACAATCGCCACGCGACCTGCTCTTTAGCACCAGCTCGAAATTATTCATAACAATAGTTTTGTTGCTAAAAAAATTTTTTATACTTTTTAAAAAGTATAAAAAAATACTTCCATTCTGTTGTATTTAGCCCAAAACCAAAGTTAGTGTCCCCCCCCTCTACCAGCTAAACGGTTGTTTCTAAAAATGTGAAAAAATTCTCGTGGGTAGAATATATAACAAAATTAAAAGAAAAACTATCACACATAAGTTGGCCTTTCAAGTTTGCGAGTGATAGTCGACCAAGTGCCAAAAGTTTTTGGAATTAATAAGAATATGTTTACAAGGGTTCAATACTAAAAGTGAGGCGAGGTCGAAAGCCAAGCTGTAACATATTGACATTTTAGGTGTCGTTTAATAGGTTTTTGGTGGTGTTAATTACGAAAATGACATCAGAATTATTTTATCAGCAGGTCTATATTATTTCTAATAATATTGTCGCAAAAAAAAAAAATATTTTCGCTCGCTTCGCTCGCGAATTTTATAATTTCAGTAGGTTGTATTTAGACCAAAACAAAAGTTATTTCTGAAATTACAAACTCTTTAATACATTTGTTTTTTATACTATAGTATTTGGATATTTTAACCCTATACTTGGTAATGTGCACTGAAATGCACATAGTTCTAAAAAAAATATAACAGAAAAAAAGGCAATTTTTTTGGGTTTTTTTTGGCAACACTTTGTAGGAAAATATTTTATTTATTTGCAAAAAAATCTACCCACTTTATTTGGCCACACAAGCTGTCAGTGGGTCGCAAGATGGCGGAACGTGTGCAGGCGTCCACGCAGCACAAGATAAAAATCGATTTTTATCCTATTATATATTGTATAAAACCTATGTATGGTTGTATTATATTATTCTTGAATATATACGTGTTTGATATTTACTAGTATTTTGTAGTGATGCACATGATTTTCAATCGTAACACATGTATATTTATTGATGTGTCTACAAATGCACATTGCCAACTCACTCGCAAATCGACCTTCTATTTATCGTGTGCATTTAGATACACATTGCCAGATCGCCAGTTTTTTTTTTCTTTGATTTAATCATAACTGTCGACAGAAAGATTAATCATTATGTACCTACTAGTTTTTGACTTCAACTTCGTCCCCGTGGATTATAAAATAATAATAATAGATTGAATTTTATTATTTTAATAGATCATTTATATGTACAACCAAGAGCAACTCAGGTTTTATAGTTGAGGTGCCTTGACATGTACACCGATATAGAAAATGCCGGCGGCGGCGAACTGGCAAAAATTTGGCGGCGGCGGCGGCGCGCCGGCGTGGGAGGGTGCTCTTAAATTTTTATCACCAAATATGGGCATAGTTGCAAAATGAAACAACATTCCATACGTTTAGTCAACATTTGAAAGATTCTTATTTCGAGAGATTCTTCTTTTGACAAATTCTACTCCGTTGCTGCTTCCAATGATCATCATGGCTGAAGCAAGCTCACCCAGAAAATACCTATTCACTTGAACTTTAAAGAGGCCTGGGTTATATGAGCTCGAAAATTTAGACGCAGGCAGGGACTTCCATTCCTTGGCAGTGCGCAATATAAAAGATGATAAAAAGCGCCGTGGGATCTCGATAAGGTAAGGGTGATACCCTGCAGTACGTCTGGAAAAGGGCAGGCAGAATAAGTTCATGCAGCTCCTGTGCACTCTCTCCGAAGTCCAATACGGCTAGTTGGTATTTGGTTGAACCATCAGAAAGGTGGCTGCAATACTCCATGCACGATCGTACCTGTGCCTTATAGAGGGACAGGAGTTAATCGGACGTAAAGTACCGTTCAACCTTGTTAAGGATGCCCAGCTTCTTGGCCGCAGTTTGAGCTTTGGACTCGATGGAGGTGCCGAAGTCGAAGGACACGGCGTGAGCTTCACAATGTTTCTCGATAGCATAGCCTCAGCAGTGTGTGACATAAACTAGTAGATTCCCTGTTGAGAGGCAGAGTCCATAAGAGAATTGCTCGCAAAAAGAGATGTGAAGAGACCTGCTTTCTCTTACGTGGAATTCGTCAAAATAGCATCTGCCAAATGTAGACTAAACGAACTAAAATAATACGCCAGTGGCGATTGACGTGAAGTCACCTCGCCAATCGTCCACGCCGTCTCAAAAAGGCGGCGGCGACGCCGGGGGATGATTGGTCGGCGGCGGCGGCGCGCCGGCGCAGCGCACATGTCTATATCAGACAACTTGGCAATGTGCATAATAAGAGACATGCTATATTACAATAACTATATATATAGGATTTTTTCAAATATTTTTTATGAGCTCCGTAATTACATAGAAAATAAAAACTGTTATCAAATAAACCAAAATCACACCTTAAAATCGGTGCCAAGTATAGGGCTAACATCGGCTATGACTAGTGATGAACGATACTCAGTATTTTAAGGCTTTTAATAAAGACTCGCCTTATTTTTGACGCCTCACGACTGATTCAGTCTTTTAGTTCCCAACCTTTAGTCATAAGACTAGCTTTTTTAGTTGAAGTCTTTTAACGTAAAAAACTGAGCTGTTACTTAAACAGCTTAAAGGACTTAAAAGACTGGCGACTCATTATCTGGGAAGTCAACAGTCGTAAGGTATGTGTTGATAGAATGTAAATATCTCATTTTATCTCCTTGTCAAATGTTATCAAAATGTATTTAGTGGTTTAGGCGTGAATTATTCCTTTTGGTTGATAGGTTACCAAAGAAATATTGAATATCATACACAAACTGCGGTGCGATCCCTTTTACATAAAAGAACTTGAGTCGTTTAAGTCTTTTAAAATTAGCTGGAGTTGGTTAAGTCTTTTAGTATTTTGAAAACAACTCGAGTCGTTTCAGTTTTTAATCTTTTAATAAACTACTAAGTCTTATTAATAAAAAGTCGAACTTTCAGTCTTAATTTTAGAGTCAAGTCCTGTAAGATGGAGGCGAGTCTTTTTAATAAGCCTTAAAAGACAGTCTCTTTCATCTCTAACTATGACCGTAACGATAGTACACCCGTTTTAATTGAATACGTAATGTGAACAATTTGTATACAACAATTTGCATCCACGCGAGGTGGTTATTAAACAGATGATTTTTTTTTCCTTGTGGCGCTGGAATCTATATTTCTCCTTTAGTTACCTTCTTTCTTTGTGACCTCGTTTTTATTAGACATTATTAGCAATTCAACCGTCCATATGCTCGTAGAATTAAGAAGCCAGCTGCATATTTGAACCATGCTGCTACGGAACCCTACAATGCGCGTGTCCCGACACGCTCTTGGCCGGTTTTTGCTCATAACTTGAAAACGGTCTACTTTAGGGACTACACTTCCAGGTATGAATTAAAGTTCATTAAATAATAATTTCTCTAAAACGCACACTTTTCATGTTATACCATATCCAAAGTTTGTAAATTTATGTCAATTGTATGTTACACAAAAACGAACGTTTACCATGAAATCTCCAAAACTACTTGGTCAATAAAGATTGAATTTGGCAAATAGGTAGTCTGTAGTTAGTAAATGGTCGTCAAGAAAGAATTTTCCGAAATTCTTATGAGAACATGAAAAATAAAAGTTCACTCACTAATTATACACAAAATCTCAAAAATCACTTAACTTATAAAGCTAAAATTTAGTAGGCAAATAGACTGTAGTTAGGAGACATCTACTTTAAAAGGATTTTTCAAAATTCCCACAGGGAAAAGAAAATCCCAAGAAAATCTGAAAAAAATGTATAGTCGAAAGTTCTACAGCTAGATGTTCTACAGCTAGATTAGATGTTATAACATTAGCTAGATGTTATATACTTATTATTCTGCACAAGCATTCCTTAAGCAACAAAAAGCACCTGCTCAAAGAGAAATTCCTAAAACTCCCACGGGAAACCTGAAAAAGTTAATACAATGTGGTGATAAGTTCGAAATACTGCAAAAATGATTCCTTGATAAAGCAGGCATCGTCCCAGAAAGGAATTCCCAGAAAATTCCCACGGGAACAACCGATCTTAAAAGATAGATTAAAGCAAAAATTTTGTTAACCTTGGTTCCTATGGGAATTTTGATAATTTTCTTTTCAGTTATCTTACTTGTACTTATAAACTATCATCCTGTAATATTTCAGCTACCTAAATTGGTCAAGGTTTTTAAGAAGTTATATACAAACTTTTAATGATCTTAACACCCCCTAATTTGGCCTTGTCGCAAAACCAGTTATCAGGCTGTCGTCTCCTTATTACAAACTACCTACCTGCCAAATCTGATCTTTACAAGTTCAGTAGTTTTTATGATATCGCTTTAGGAATGTTAGCTCTTGTTAACTTTTATGTTTCTTATTAAATATCTCTGGTTCCCGTAAGAATTTCGTCAAATCATTTTTAAGCGGACGTCTCCTAAACTATAATCTACCTGCCTGATAAAATTTAGCTTTATAGATTAATGTAGCTTTAAATTAGTTTTGGAAATAACATGTCTCAAAAGTGAGTGGTTTTTCTCGTGTTCCCGTGGGAATTTTGGAAAATGCGTTTTCAGTACATATTTCCTAGCTAACCTGCCAAATGTTGTATAAATGCCAAATTTATACGTTAAGAATTTTGGAAGATTTGGTGTTAAACGTTATTTTTTTGTGTAACGCAAATTTTACACACGTTGACAAGGGTGTAATTTTAAACCGCTCAATTTACAAAAAAATTTTAGAATAGCAAAGTTATAGGGAATTTTTATGGTATAACATGAAAAGTGTGCGTTTTAAAGAAATTATGTGTATAACGAAGTTGTGAGAATTTTAATGAACTTTAATTCATACCTGGAAGTGTAGTCCCTAAAGTAGACCGTTTTCAAGTTATGAGCAAAAAACTGAGAAAAGGGACCTTTATTCCTCCCTGCTACCCCTGGCGGACCTCCCTCTACACAATCCTGAAAATTTTGCAACTACACGATTTAATTCGTTTTCTGACACTAATTTTACTAGTTTTCGCGGGCTATTACATGCGTTTTTGATAAGAAAATATGAAATCAAAAATCCATATGTGAACGATTCCCTTGGAGTATTGCAGCCACCTCTGGGATGGTTCGGCCAAGTATCAACTAGCCACACTGGACTCGGTGGACCGCAGAGCCAGGAGACTCATCGGGGACAGGAAGCTAGTAAAAGATAAGCTCCAAACCCTAGCTCATAGACGCAAAGTAGCTTGCCTATGTATTTTTTATTAGATATACTTTGGGGGGTGTGCTCAGGAGCTGCATGAGCTCATTCCGCCTGCCCCATTCTTCTATCGGACGTCCAGACGCACCGCGGGGTACCATCCCTATCTTGTTGATATCCCACGGATTCGCACTGAGCGCTTTTCATCATCTTTCGTATTGCGCACTGCTATGGAATGGAATTCCCTGCCTGCGTCTGTATTTTCGAGTTCATATAACCCGAATCCCTTTAAAGTTCGAGTGAATAGGCTTCTTCTGGGTGAGCTTGCTGCATCCTCGACCGCATCTTTGCCCTTGGGCTAGATTGTGGTCAAGAGCGAACCCTTCATTAATACTCGTAAAATAAAAAAATCGATCATTGATTCAAGGGCAGTACGGGTGACGTTAGCTATTCAGAAAGACTGCTCTGGGTTTGAGACACATTAGTAGGCGTACTACAATTAATTTGTGGTTTGAGCTCTTGTCGGAGAGCTTTCAAAATAAGCTTTGTAAATTCCATATTGAAACTTTTCCAAGGAAAACATTAATTTTAACCCTAGAAGCATGCATTTCTTATAAAGTCAATGTCCAGCGTTGTTAGAAGATCTCGAATTTCTTTAAATTCAAACGCCAAAGAGACCAAAACTTCCACTAACACATATCTATTGTAAGTAGGTAGGTATAGGTATCTCGTACGAGTTAACTTGAGACCCGAGCCGGCGACTTCGTTCCTAATCCCACAAAGGATATAGTGTGAAGATTAAGTAATCGTTATAAATTGTCTACGGTTCATTTACAAGCGTTTTAACAACTTTTTGGGCATGTCTGTGGTATTTTCAAAACCAATATTACATATGTTCTATGTAATTACTACTAGGAAACCGCCTGAGATGATCCCTGCTTAACTTTATACGCGAATTACTCGTAAAAAAGCCCTATTAAATGTTATTTTTTGTATTTTTCGTAAAGCTGAATGTCTTCCAAAGTTTTTAAAAGCTGTTTGAAACCTGCAGGTCCAACTCACTTTTTTTTACCAACTTGAAGTTTTGAAAAAAATTTGCTGAAGTACCAATTTTAACTTTTAAGTTAAATTTAAACCATATTCCATAATGACGAGGGACATCCGATGTTTTTAATGGTAGCTGATATTGCCATAAGTATCTACCATAAATAATTTTTGAAAATAATCTCAAAAATAAAAACAAAAAAAAATTAAAATCGATGCTGGGTGGAAATAATTAAATGTGTAATAAATTCTAAACTACAAAAAATCGCGGAATATACATGGGGGTGATCTGGAGGCCCCCTGGCACGGAGCATCCAAATTTTTCTTTTAGACGTCACCCACTGGGCCACCCTGTATACTCTTTGATATTTGTTCATTTAGTACACCGAAGATGACGTCGTCTGCCCAGGTCTCAAGTTAACTCGTGCGGGTTATATTAATACATCTACCTACAGTGTAGTTACCATTATTTTTGTATGTTTGTAACGAATAAACTCAAAAACTACTGAATAGATTTCAAAAATTCTTTCACCACTAGAAAAGAGTATATAAAAAACTAGCGTTTACCACTGGAAAGTAGTTTAATGAAATAATTAACAAAATTATTTCGTTAAAAAAAGTCTCATTAGCATTTACGAAGGTTAGGCAATGAGTAAAGTTTTCCTTAGTTATTGAGGTTAGTGTCTGGTACAACCTTCATTCTTCAAAAGCTCGGTGAAAACCAAAGATAATTAAATCACTGAAAGTCTCTGTCTCTGATTTTAGCATGATTTTAGTGATTACCTTGTCATTTACTGAAAGTATAGATTCTATTCCACTTCTATTCTTAAAGTGTTCAAGGAACGCCCAAGACCTTACTATTATTAATTTGTGCCCAAGACATTGTTAATTTCAGCAGTGGTTATAGGTATACTCCTTGAATTTCAGTTAATTTTTGCGCCCAGCCCAATTGATTACCTTTTCTCTAGGAACGCCAGTGATTACCTTTTCTCTGCTGAAAAGCAAAGATTGGGCAAACATAAGTGATTACCCTAAATTACCAAGCTGAATTTAAATCACTTCTCCACCAGTTATTACATTTTAGCTGCACTTCTCTTTACTTTTGAAAGGATCCAAAAAGACAACAAAAAGGAGCAGTGATTAGGTGATTACTGATTCACCTTTTCTATTATCACGAAAGGAGTGCATTTTTGGTTAAACCAATTTTATTCAAATTGCTTATTTTCTGTAGGTATACTAAAAATTTATTAAGTTTAAAATAATGTAACTATAATGTGACCCTCTGATCTAAACTTTTCAATTTTTCATTACAGCTCTAAAAATCAGATACTTATCACTAAAATAATACACGTTAAACGCAAAACGTTCATTAACGTTTCAATTTGTTGGTATCTGGTATTATATAAAAAAATAACCATGTCGATATTTAGCACCGTGACTCCAGGAGGATCAAAACGCCCATCAACGAAGGACCAGCCTAAACAAAGTATGACTAGATATTCTCATGTATCTACCTTCACTCGTCATAATCTAGATGAGAGCTTATCAGATATACAAGTATTCGTTGCTGAATATAGAGATCGATGTATGGACCAGCTTGACAATGAAATGGCAAATGTTCAGGCTCCATTTCAGAGCTTTGACGAAAAATATGTGACGTTTCCTAAAGAGACTTGGGTGAAGAGCAATAACGAGAAGTTTTTTCATAGAACTCCGAACAACTTCGTGGCCAGTGACGGATATTTGTCTGAAATGGGGTACATGACTTCCGCAGTATATGCTCCATCTGGAGAGTACTTAATCGTTGGTCATTCTACTGGATTGATACAGGTATTATTCGTATTATATGGGGTAACTTTTATTTGGCAATAACAACAACTCTCCCCAAGGAATCCGTATTAAATTATAAAAAAAAAAAATGACTTCCCTTATTATGAGAAAATCAGTCAATAAGGTAAATCGCTGAAGTCGTATGAAAGGCCGATACTTATTTTTTCACATTTCCACGCTATTGGCGTCGCGTATGGAAACTTAGGGTACGTAACAGAAATAAAAAATTCAAGGAGGCCTAGTTCTGATGACAGTGTTGGCATTAAGTATATCATTTTGCATTGGGTACCTATCTCAGATATTTTCGATTCATAAATACATACATATTTAGTCGTGAACTGCAATAAGGTATCATTTTAATAATGAACACAAAAAAGACAACGAATAATCAATCCGATGGAACATCAGTTTTACGCATATTTGAGAGAACCATTGAAGATTATTTCAATAATAGCCAAACCGGAAAACTATGGTACCCAATGTTTTCAGAGAAAAAGTTTACTCCTCCTGATTACAAATGGGTTGAAGAAAACCAGAAACAGTTTTTAGATGGTACGCCAAATAGATACATGTATCATAGATGGTACCATTTTGATGCAGAATATATAACTTCCTTAGTCTATTCACCTGATGGCGAACGTATTATTGTAGGTCATTCTACAGGGTTAATTCAGGTACATCCCAGTTTCAGTAGTAAAACGTAAAATGTTGTGAGAATGTAATACCTTTTCACGCATAACTACAGACTTGATTTTAAAGTGCTCCAGCAAAATTTCGGCGGGAAAAAAGGCTAGAGTGAAAAGAATGTCAGTTAACGTGACGCTTGACGCTACGAGTCGTAGTTTAACTTGACTACAAATTGACTACGCTTTTCGTAGACTTTTTCAAAAACTTTACGTATAGAAAGCCGGTACATGACATTTTATTATCATAATGAAGTCTTTTAAACGGATGCGTGCAAGTGTGCAGGGTAATTTTAAGGTGCGCAAACGCAGTAGCGATTATTACGTATTTTGATGTAATTATTTTTATTTCAATGCAGTTAATAAACACAAGGGGAAAAATGATGCGGCACAAAAATATTTCAAAATGTTTCTTTTTTTATGTCAGATGCGCCATGGCCATACTGGGATAGTACTAACAACATTGCGCAGTATCCAGTTCCCGCCAAGACCTATATACGCATTAGAGTATAGTCGCTATGAAGAAAACGTCTGCTACGCCGCGTGTACTGATGGGGTAGTTTACAGGGTGGAGATACCTACGGTAGGTACTATCTCATTTGGTAAGTCTAGTAGCTCAATAGCTGTAAGATATTATTAGCAGGCGAGCTCAATGGCTACAAGATACTAAAATTAGTGCTTTGATTATTTCAATAAATTCTTTTTCACCTCTCCAGCTCGAAAAGAGAGCTTTTGCTTGTCAAAATCAGAGAGCAAAATCGTTTTTTGCTACGAGAATTTTTTGAGCGAGAGAAAAAGTGATTTGAATTTGGAACACTAACTTTGAAATGACTTAGCGCGGTGATTTGTTCTGAAACTAATTTAGGTTTATCAAATCACGAAATTTTATATTATTTATTAAAATCAATATTGATGTGTTAAATATTGATCGTTTAATTTAAGGAAATAAAAGGTTATTTAATATAAATTCTAATAAACAGTGTAGTTGTCCAAAAAAATATTTTTAACTTTGTAAAAATGTTACGAAGTGCAATTTCTGAACGCAAACTATAATCCTGGCCACTTTAAAAAAAAGAATAAAACACACAGCTATTTGTCAATCAAAAAACTTAAAAAAAAATAGAACCAACTTCAAAAAAGCGAAAAATAAATACAATATCATTTGATGTCCTTTGTGGTACCTACCTACTGAGCTGTTTGAAGTCGGTTGAAGTCGGAAGTGCGAAGGCGGCCTATCAAACTTAATTTTCTTGGCACCGACTTCAAACAGCTCAGTAGGTAGGTACCACAAAGCACGTCAAATTATATTGTATTTATTTTTCGCTTTTTCGAAGTTGGTTCTATTTAAAAAAAAAGTTTTTATTTTTCCATTTTAAGTGCAAATATCAACCTCTTCATTTTTATTTGAAGTCGGTTAATAAAACGAAGCGTTAGCTTTGAAAAAATTTAAGCGAATCATTATAATATATTATTTATCTTATTATTGTAATTTTCCTTTTGATAGCTCCACTTTTGTATCCTTCTCTATTGTTTGTTAAATGGGAACACTGCCATCCTCACAGCACAGGAACCCTAAGGTTCCTATTGTGAGTATTGGCGACAGATACAACACAAATTGTATATGTTCTATGTTGAGCTATTTTTTCTGAATAAATTTATCTTTATCTTATAAATAAATGCATTTTTTTGCTAAATAGATAGAAACGGGACCAGAGACGCCTAAGCAGTGCATCAAAGCAAATCCAAACCTTGAATGGTTGAACACGCAATTTTACGGCAGCGCGGCCAAGTCAATGGCTTCAACGCCTTTCATTGCAGGACGTATGTTTATTTATGTAATTTTTACCCAGTTATTTAAAGCAGGTTTAAAGTTAATTGCGAATAATATGCACCGTAGCAGAGAAAGAAATTTCTGGTTCGCTCGCCGTAACGTACTTATATAATGAGCATACACAAGACACAGATATCTTGTAAAGTGAACTGACCCTGTGCTGTATTCTATGCAGTTTTAATTCAAAAGCGATACTATTTAGACAATAGTATAATAAAAAGTTTTATTCGATATCGCGAAGCCAAGAAAAATAAATGACTAACTATCCAATCGTTTGAGATGATAGTTGCATTAATGAGTCAGTAAATGAGTGGGCTTGTCTTTTCCCCACTAGATATCCCCAATAGACTTGTATTACGCTATATGACAACTACACTGAGCCATAGAAATTCTTATTCTATGGGGATCAAAATTTATATAGACTACCTGAATCGATGAAAAATTTACAACATAAGTATTTTAAAAAAACATTGAAAGATTGGTTGTTGCAAAATAGTTTTTATACGATTGATGAATATTTTAATTATTTTAGTTGACGTAAGAATATTTTATATAATAATAATGGTTGTGACATTGAACCAAGAATGTAATTTATTAATATATGAATAATTTTATTTTATTAAGATTGCATGCTAGATGCTAGCTAGATATGAGATACCAATCATAATTGTTATTATTCCATCCATAATGATTATTAATGACCATATTTACTGCAAATAAAGATTACTTTACTTACTCTACTTAAAAGTAAGATTGGATGAATACATTCAACTAAATTATATTTCTTGTTTCCTGTAGAGAGATGTCCTGCACTTTCCCTTGGTATGACATGTGACAGCGCGAGGATGGTCGTTGGCTACGGAGATTCTTCAGTCAAAATATACAATATGGAAACACAAGAGGTAGGTAACTCGGAAACACAAAGAGGCTATCGTAAAAGTCAATGGTGAAATGGTGAAGCTGTCATCAAATCTGCACTACGTTGATTCTGCACAAAGTGAAACCAAGCGCAGTAATTTGGTAGCCCTTGGGCAGGTAGCCTTTTCTCGACTAGGAACGTCTCGGTATTCTTCCCTGATCTTACTCTCAGTATTTACTAGAAGAATGAATGTGCAATATTATATTAACACAGTACATACAGTATTTCAAAGTGCAACAAAACATTCAGATCAGTATAAACCATATAGAATCTATTACAGAAAATTTACAGCTATTGAATATTTTACAGCGCCTTTATATGTGCATATATTTACTCAGGTAATATATGTATATTGAGAACCCGACAGGTGTTAAAATTTATTGTTATTAGCTGCTTAACATTTATACTTTCACGTTACTCTGTACTTTTACTGAATATGCATTTTTAAAACCACTTTAATTTTAACAGGACCATTAAATTTAATATTTATGTATACCTATATCGTAAAAATAAAAACTATACTAATGCATGTAATTCCGCGATAAATGGAGTGAAGCAGGAGAGGCCTTTGCCCTGCATTGGGCTATTAAAAAAATGTTATTCTCTTGAGAGTGAAATGGAATATTAACTAAATAGGTCTTCTTTAAAAAAAAAACTACAAAGTATTGTGAAAGAAAGACCCATGTTTTTTCTGTTACGCATTTTTTGGTGTAGATATTTTTTTTTTTAAATTAGGTAACTAAATTTTTTCGCAACTTGTGCAGATATTTTATAATCTAGGGTTATTAGACAGACGTGTGGAATAAGAAACATAAACCAAAATATTTGTAACACCAACAACGAACCACGTATTACGGTTTTACGTAAAATGTGATATCCCGTAAAACGTTACGGCCTAATCCCAGTTTATTGCTTCAGTAATAAATTTGTACTCTGCTTTTATTACATCCTTGAAAGTCCTCGGCCCTCAAAGTAGGTCGGTGGTCAAGGGTTTCCTTTACTTTTCGTCTCAAATGACATCTTATTAAAGCTTAAAAGCTTTGCTGTCACAGCAAAGTACACTCCACTCCGAGTCTTTTTATATTTATAGGATTTTGATAGACTAAATTATTATTATTCTTGGTATGATTTTATCATTCAGGGCTCAACTGAGCCTACAGTCCGCTGAGCCCGCGGGCTCAGTTGACCATTACAATTTACTCGTGAACGATTCGACCCACTCATCAGGCAACACAGCCCGCGGGCTGAGTCAACCTCTAATTTAACGCTAAAGGGCCTACTCACCCCGCGGGCTCAATTGACCACTGTTACTGCTAAAGGTGTCTACACCGCCCGTGGACCAATACCACGACCATCTCCACTCATCAGGCAACTTAGCCTAATAAAATTTACCTTAGTTTATAAATAAATTATTTATTTCAGTTTTGTTTCGTTTTCCTTAAGAGCAAGGACATTGACATGACATACATGTAAGTGAAAGAAAGCTCAAGATAGTCCCTGGTTTTAACTTTGTCCACAGGCCAGGAGCACCCTTGATTTCAAATTTGTATTCCGCCTGCGGCTCTTCCCGCGTGGACTACAGGTTATATCGTGCCCAACTGTGGGATAAAATGTAGCCTATGTCCTTTCTCAGGCTCTAACCTATCTCTGTACCAAATTTCATCAAAATCAGTTCAGTAGTTTAGGCGTGAAATACGGACAGACAGACAGAGTTACTTTCGCATTTCTAATATTATATAAATATATAATATACAGGGCTTTAGGTATATCTCTTTAAACCTCGGATGGTTAATCAGTCCATGAAACTAAACAACTTCCCCAAGGAACATAGGTCAAAATACGAAAAAAATATGTTGATCTCCCATACAAAATGCGTTATATGCTGATGAAGTTTATATGGAAACTCAAAAATTTTGTTTAGTATTTTGACCTGTTTCTTGGGAAAATTGTTCAGTTTCATAGACTGATTAACCACCAGAGAGGTTGAAAGAGAGATATCTAAAGCTCTGTATATAGTGAGGAAGTAAGGGTTTCATGCAGGTACAAACCGTAGGTCTGAGCTATCCCAGCTTACTGCCTTGGTAGTAGTTAATCGTAAGAAAAGGTTTAGGATTGGGCATTTTTATAATTCAAACAGCACGGCACGGTACGGCAGTAACCCCCTATGTTCCTAGCTTCTAGTATCACTAGTACATAGGAGGTGATACAATTTTACCGTGCCGTTCCCGAATTATAAAAAGGCCCATTGGGTTTGGTTCTGCCCGCCTAAGTTACGGAGGTCTAATGACAGTTGCTCTGTGTAAAAAATTTTTTTCTTTATTTATTTCAGGGATTTTTGTCTACAAAGACATGTCAATCCCGTTAGTCTTAATCTAAATACAATATACACACTAGCCTAACAATAAAATTAATGATGTGATGCAGCCACCATGTCATACATTTGTATGGTTACCTCGGACCAAGGTTTACTTAATACAATTTTTAATACACCTACATTATTCTTATTTAAATTAAATTTGTCAATCAATATTTCCCTTTCAACTTTATTTTTTATGCACTCCGTAAGGAGATGCACAACATCGTCCTCTTTCCCACACATATCACAATTTGGAAAATAAGATTTTCTCATCAGATAGGTAAGCAAATTTTTTCGTTGGATAATGACCGCAACGGAGTCTGAAAGCCATTTTTAGATGTTTTCTTTTAATCTTTATACTACCGAACCAGGGGATCCAAAGAGGTTCACATTGTATCGTTTCGTACTAAATTCATTTTTACCATGATCTTAAGTCAAAACACTCCTTCCATTTGGTATAACATTCTCTTTTGTATTTTGGTAACATTTCAGAATAAAAGGGAAGAATATCTGCTTCTATTCCGTCTAATGAAGCTGCTTTTGCGAATCGATCCGCCTCTTCGTTTCCTCTTAATCCAATATGCGCTGGAACCCATTGCAATGCCAACTGGACCCCCCTAGAATTAAGACTATGAGTCTTATTTAAAATTTCGTAGGCTGTCGGTGTGCCTCTGAAACCAGATACTGAAGGACACTTTTACTGGCAGTCATTATGACAAATTTATCCCACCTTTTTCCTTCAGCGCATGTCATAGCTTTTAGACCAAGATCCCAGGGCCGCCAGACCTTACTTATTTTCTCATAAACCAAATGTGTTGGAAAGAGTAGTGCTAGTACGTACGTACTAGTAATGTATGAATACCAGCTAACCTGGGCCGACGGACAATTTTCGCTTTCGGCCGCCATCGCAACTGTGTTTCGCAACCAGTTGACTACAAATATTTTTTAGTCCTTCATCGCAACCAGTTGTGATAGAATACTTTTTAATCCTTATACACAACCAGTTGCAACTGCGTTTCACAACCAATTGTCTACGAGGATTTTTTAGTCTTTCATGGCAACCTGGCATCTCAATTGGGGGCTATATCAACATTCATATTTTTTGTCTATTATCCTTTATTCTTGTTCCACACTTTTCAAATCTGACATACCTACTATTATTATAAGATAAAAACCTGAAACGCTATGTAGTGTTAAAAATACTATTTGTTAAAACTTTGGACGTCATTTACAGCCTGGCAAGAAAGTCGTGAAAATAATGGCGGCGCCACTATCGTGCCTAGTGGCCACCCTATATACTGCGACAATAACGGTTTTGATACTTTGACTTATATACAATTTTTTATTTTTTACTATTATCCGATTTTGTGAAATAATAATTACGGCAAAACCATTATAATTATGCTATACACCATACTCATCATATTTCTTTTAAAAGGTGTCAAAAACATACATTTTCATATCTCATATCTCGCCATTACTCTGCCAGTAAGTTCAAGGTATGAAGGATAAAGTAAAATACTTAATAAAACTTTTGAATGGATTGTAACGTAATTATTTTAATAAAAAAATGTTTTGTTTGATTTACTATATATTATACATTTTTTATTCAAAATCAAAATAGTTTAATTTTATAGAACATTCAGAATGTTACTTAAAATTAGTTACATTAACTACATATTCGTTCTTTTGACTGTACTGGCTCTACGCCTACTCCCAAAGATGTATAATTCCCCACAGAAAATTAGGTAAGAAACTCCTAGGGTGCTCTTTTTAATCTCATTCCATTTTATTTATTTTCTAATTAACTAAATGTGAAATAATTTAAGAGTTAAACAGTTTATAATCAGACATTTTGTAATAGCCCTTTTTGCAAAGTTTTTGTTTAATTATTGTCTTTTTTTCCATGGGAATCCTATTATTGGTACACATGGTTTTGAATACACATGGGAATCCTATTATTGAAACGTATACATTGACTCATAAAAGAGTTCATGACCTTGTGGAGACGACTGTCTAGTACATCCAGTTTATGCTTGGTCCTAGTATTTACATTGTGCCTATCACTATTTTCGATAGTTCCTTGTCTATCCGAGGCAAGTTGTTAATTATTACTACATATATAAAAATCAAAGTACCTTGATGTCAACCGATCCAAGATTTTGAGAGGCAATTTTGTGTTTCACAATGCCCGTATCTTCTATTCGGAATCGAAAATGCTTTCATCTAAATATTCCACGCTAGAAGTCTTCATCAACGTCTTCATCTTGGCGTGATCCTTCTCTAATAGTCTGCTGGTTATTTTCGTCTGATTCACTACGGCTGTTTTCATCTTGGAGATTTATAATTATTCTGTCAATATCGTCATACAGAGTCTTTCCCTTTGGTATTATTATTTTCATTACGTGTTGGCATGAATTTCTCCAATTTATGCCATATCAACAAAAAAAAGATCAAAATTGTTCGAACGCGCTCCTTTGTTACTGTATTTGTAAACAAAACCTCAAATTTGTGAGTGTTAATTTCAAATGTAAACAGTCATTCTATGAGCGGTTTATTCTAGCCATTGCAAGTTGAATCACAGAAATTATATATAATTACATAAATAAAAGCACATTTTACCAGTCATATCAGCAGTTCTTCTATGAAAATCGTTGAATTCGGATAAATGTTATCCTGCTTCGAATTCTTCTAAACATTTTAAATAAACTTTATAGATGATTCCTCTAGCAGAGCTCCGAATTACACCCCTGCTCATTTGAGCACAATTGGTCACCGAAATCACCATAATAACACAATAAAATAGAAAAAAACACAATTAATTTATTATCTTGTAAAAGAAATGACACAATACGTACCTACTTGACGTGATTGATAACTGACAGAAAGAAAGTTACCAGTTATAATATTTTTTAGTTCTGTTTCAGGACTTTCTTGCCAGGCTGTAGATACCATGGACATTTTTATATATTTGTCATTTTGATATTTGAGACTTAGTGTACCGAAAGGCCGCGCCCTCTCGACACATAATGTTGCCAGGGCCGCCGACGTTTAGGTATATGTCTACTTTACCAAAATGACTACTGCAAAAAATGTATATTTTCCCAAAATGACGACATGTCTTAATGTCTACTTTTCCAAACCACAATGTCTATAATAACCACTTCTCAAATTTACCACATTTTCTGAAATTTCTTATTTGGAGTATTATAGTCTATTTTTAACCAACTTCAAAAAGAAGGAGGTTCTATGTTCGGCTGTTTAAAGACCTATTTGCATAATTCTTTTTTTGTTTCTAAGAGTATACTTCAGAGGTGGTCCCATTGTCCCTAAGTAGTATATTAATTCCAGATTTCAATGTATGGGCAAAGCGGCAAAATGTATAATTAAATTTTATTGCTTTTGGGTTATACCTATAGGTGAGTTGAGTACGTTATAACACACAACTTAAAGTTAAGCTGCGGTCCCGGCTGTTGTTGATTGACTACAGTCCTTAAAACCAAGTCAGGGGTCATTGCGCAGTTTGAAAAGTCTGGCTAGCCATGTTCGCCACACACTCGACTATACCTACACGATAAGAAGAAGAAGATTGTTTCCCAAAAAATGTGTATTGTAGTCATTGTTCAAATCAAATAGCCTCGTCATTATTATCTTTTAGAGTCTTTTGAAGCAACTAAGACCCTGACAATGTGTGCATATGGTGGTTCAATGTAGTCCAGCATTGATACACAGTGGTGCAATGTAGTCCAGTATTTATTGATACTGGTTGTGTATAAGGATTAAAAGGTATTCTATCACAACTGGTTGCGATGAAGGACTAAAAAATCTTTGTAGTCAACTGGTTGCGAAACACAGTTGCGATGGCGGCCGAAAGCCAATTTTCAGCTACCATGTTCTGAAGGTACTTCCAAAAATTGCTCACTTGTCTTGAAGTCTGGGTGCTATAAAAAGTATTGTTATAGTTCCCTGAACATCATGTACAAAAATCACGGCTCAGATTGTAGGTATAATCGTATAATTTACTTGCGAAATGTAAAGCGTCTGGCAGAAATTACAGCCGACTGAGAGTGTCTGGCGGTGGTGAACATTAAATTTTATATTTAATTAATTATATTCTATAAGACATCAGCACCAGACTTCAAGACAAGTGAGTAATTTTTGGAAATACCTTCAGAACCTGATAGCTGAAAATTGGCCGCCGGCCCAGGTTAGCTGGTATTCATACATTACTTGTACGTACCAGCACTACTATTTCCCACACATTTGGTTTATGAGAAAATACGTAAGGTCTGGCGGCCCTGGGATCTCCGGCTATTTGTAGATTGCGATGAGTTCCAATGACATAATTGAAAGAGCCCTGACAATTTTAAACCCTCAACTGAAACTATTAAGTGGATCATAAAAGGCTGACCCTAAACCGTCCATACTCTTTGACCCATCGGAATAAAGCTTCTGCCAACCACTATATTTATCATGAAGCTCTTTTAAAATATCCCATTTAAGCTGATTAGTTTCATAAGACCTTTTCCTCATATTCACATTATGTAAGTTTACTCTAATTATATTTTTTTAATTTAAGAAGTTAATCCAGATAGGTACTCAGAGAAAACATTTGAAGTGGGTATTCGAAGTGTATACTATTAGCTTCAGTTTCGCTATAAATTTCTGCCAGTAAAGGTTTTTTCTTGTTTTGACAATACTTATCGTGACAAAGAGCACTGAGTTCGGATATCAGGGCACCATTTTTGCTATCGGTCCATGAAAGTGTTTTTAAGTAAAATTTAAATCCCAAATATTGCCTTCTCATGAGGAAAACTTAGTTCACTTTCCATTGCGTGGATAGGCGTACTCCTAACCAAGCTCCCTATTGCCTTTAAGGCCTGATTTTGCAATTTGTATAATTTAGATCAGTGTGTTTTAGAGCAATTCTCATACAGAAAGCAACCGAAGTCCAATCTACTTTTAATAAGTGATATATATATAATCTGCGATATGCCTTGGGTGCCCTATTATTTCCAAGATCACACAGGTGGCTCTATTCTCCCAAGTTTATTTTTAATTTTTTTATTATAAGATGGGTTAATTCTTGACCTCAATCTTGAGTAACGGTTTGTGACGAAAAAACTCTTTGATAAAGATTTAATGCAAACATAGACGAGACATAGGATTTTCGAATATTAAAAAGGCTTGACCACAAAATGTGAAGAATGGTCTATTGAAAGCGCGGACTAAGTAGACCCTAAGTGAAAGATAGTGATCAATTGAGCCCGCAGGCTGAGTAGACCCTAAGAAAAGTTAATGGTCGATTGAGCCCGCGGGCTGGGTAGATACTAAGAAAAGATAATGGTCGATTGAGCCTGCGGGCTGAGTAGACACTAAGAAAAGATAATGGTTAATTGAGCCCGCGGGCTGAGTAGACACTAAGAAAAGTTAACTGGTTAGTGGGTCGAGTCGTCCGTAAAATATAGCAAAAGTGGTCAACTTAGCCCGCGGGCTAAGTGGTTGTGGGCTTAGTTGACCCCGGAATCGATTTTATACTGGTAATCCAAAATAATGATGATAATACACATTGATATACTTTATTTGTATAAAATTACATAATTATAGAGTATAATGAAATGAATATAGAATAAAGTGTACATTGCACAACTAGGCCACCGCTAGGTAGCAATTTCTTCCAATATCTTTTGAAATATATTAAAACTAGCTTTCCGTTTGCGGCTCCGCTCGCGTGGACTACAAGTTATATCGTGCCCAACTGTGGGATAAAATGTAGCCTATGTCCTTTCCCAGGCTCTAATCTATCTCTGTACCAAATTTTATCAAAATTTGTTCAGTAGTTTAGGCGTGAAAAACGGACAGACAGACAGAGTACTTTCGCATTTATAATATTAGTAAGGATTGAAATCGCTCCATCTAACTAAGAGGACAAAATACCCAATCGGTATATATTATTTTATTGAAAAATTAACCACTCATAATTTACAATTAAAAGGTTAGGACCATTTAAAACTGAATAGGTATAAGAGGGAAGTAAGGCGTTATAATAGGTAAATATGTAGATCAACTGATTTTATATTTCTAGACTGAAAGTACTTTCAAAGTGCATAAGCTTCGTCTGGCGTTCATTCCTAAGAAGCTGCAGAGGGTGCATTGTGGTGAAGTAGTAGCATTGAAATGCCACAATGAAAGACCCTTTCTGTTCGCAACAGGAGGTTGGGATAATACCCTTAGGGTGAGTAGAGTAGCCGAATGAAAATAATCAATTAATTATTATACGAGAAATCCATTTTAAATAGCATAGCTTCTTACTAATCATTGCTAGTTTCTTGGAATTGAATAATACTTCTGGAACTTTAGAAGAAAAATGTGCAACATTTCGGAAAAATTCCAACCAAGCTGAAAATTTGTATACACGTACAAATAACCTCTGAAAAGTGAAACTACGGTAAACATTTTCTATGGATATTTTAGTGTATTTCAGGATCACTCCAACAAACAAAAAAACAGCAGAAAACAGTAAAAAGCTTATTTCAAAACATTAAATCTACCGTGTTAAAAACTTTTTACAGAATTGATACGCAGTAAATCCAGTACTGCTGGATTTATCACAAAGTAGCTTTCCGCCCGGGACTTCTTGATGTAGCCTATGTGTTAATCCAGTTTGTCAGCTACCTCCATATCAAATTTTATCAAAATTGGTCTAGCCGTTTGAGCATGAAAGAGTAACAAACATCCATACATCCATCCATCCATATATCCTCACTAACTTTCGCATTTATAATATTTATCACAAATTGCCTAATAAATAAAGAAATATAAGGTTATTAAGGTCAAAAATAAGTAATCAGGGGCGTTATTCTGTAACGTGACGTCGTCGTACTCTGTGTGCAATAAAGTATATTGTATTGTATTGTATTGTGACATATTCAAACTCAATTCGATGTTTCCCACCTTTTTCCGTGGAAATGACTGATTTTATCGATGAACTTTCATAACCTTTTTTGTAGAGAATTTTGCATTCTTTCTTTTATTAGTACACTTTATAGTGATAAGATCAACAGGAACGAAGATATTAACAAAAACCGAAAAAAGGTAACTTTTTCACTGTTTTTTGGCTGTCAAAAGTTATGCCCACCCCTGAGCTCTTGGGACTTTCTAGAGGTTATTCAGGAAGCTTAAAGGTACATGCACACAAATTTTCAGCATGGTTGCAATTTTTCCGCAGTTCCTGTAGTATAACGTATACGATTCTGAATCTCATTCACCTTTTAACATCTATACACTGAACTGGTAATTGTCTTTTTTGTAAACCCAAAGAAAGTGTGACCAACGCGTAGTCAGAATAGCTTTAAACTAGAAAACACACTGTGAATAAAACATGGCAGCGAACGACCGTTGACTCAAAGCGTCTTTGTCGAGATTAAAATATTTCTAGAAGCGGTTGACTGCTCAAATTATTTATCATGCCATCCCTTTGAACGCTCAACAAAGAACTGCAAGGTATAAAAAATAAACGCAAGTATTTGTGATGATTCTTTCATTGTGAATAGCTTTCCACGTATCTGCTTTGAGTTGAGAGAAAATAAAAATCTTTTCCGTACGTTGTTTTAAAGTGAAATCTCTTTTGTTTCTATAGAAAAGCAGATAAATTAAATGTTGTTTTTAATCACAGTTTTGCTGTTTGCACCATGTATACTGCAACCATAACAGAAGCTGCGATTATGAAGTTAAGAATTTCTACAATTGTTGCAATGCTCTTAAATAAACACAAACATCGAACAGGACTTATTTGGGATTTTGTGAATAAGTCAGAGGGTGATTTTGTGTCGATGTTTTGAAATAATTTTTTTTGCAGATCTGGGATATACGCTGTAAAGTTGGGTGCATGATGACGTTCGAAGGAGTCAACGTATGCCATGACTCAATTGATTTGAATGTAAGTTATATTAATTCAAAAAATACTATAACAGGGAGAATTACGTTTTTGTTATTCAGAATATTAAAAATATGTATTACTTATACTCGTAGTAAGGCTTGCAGAGGATGCCGAATCCATATTTGAATCAATTTATGATGGGGTTTTTCCACATATTTTTATCAAGTATCCTGATATTTTCGCTCTTTTAGAAGAAAAGCTTCATTGTTTGGGAAGTTTATTGGACCGTATATAAAAAGACCTTTTTAATTAAAAACAGCTTCCTTTGTCGTAAATTGCTCATCTTCTCAAGTGCACATCGAGTCAATCGCATGTCAAGGTTCACAACTTAGATTTTGAACTTTATGTAGCTTAAAATAAGAACATAAGAAAGTTAAGTTGAAAGTCGATTTAACTTCACGTTATGTTTTTATAAAGTTGTTCTCATATAGTTTGCTCTTTCTTATTATTTTCTCTACCTTTTATTACTTTCAGTTTGTAGCTTGTAAAGTTGAAACACTACTCGTGTGCAGAATTTGTAATTTAATTAAAAGTTTTTTTATTGATGTTTTAAGTTAGTAATTAAAGCGCAATGAAGTACTTAATGTTTTAAAATGGACAGAAAATAAAAGTTTTCCGAAAGTCATTTTTTAGAAAATAATTAAGTTAGTTCTAGATTATAATAAAGATAGGTTTTATTGTTAGGTATACTTATTTAAATCAGCCGAAGGCCTTGTATTGCATGCCTAGATTGTCCTACTGATCAATGACCCTTTATGTAAGTAATGTTTGTGAAGATATTTCACTGTCTTTTGTCAATCATTCTAAAAATCTGCTCCTTATTAGAAATTATAATTTCTATAATCATTAGTGTTGTTATTATTCATTCGACAAATATTTATGAGGCGGTCAATAATACACTATATTTATTTAAGTTGTTTATGTTCCAGACTAGTTTGACATTCAGGGTCAACTGGCTTTGAAAATACAGACGGCGAGAGTTAATCCTAGACAGACAGTCAGGAATAGGCCGCTATTTTTATTATAATGTATTTTTATTATTTAGGTTCAAAATTTCAATCAAGTAGAAATGTTTTCAAGCTGGACTGGGAGTGAAAGAGAAACTTAGAATGTGCCAGCAGCCAATTCTTACCAGGCAGTTGTAAAAACCAGTAAGTGGAACGCGAGGGTTTTGCTGTATCGTAGGCGAAATGCTGACAGCCTATCAGAACTTTACTTATGTTCCATCTTATAATCCTAAAAATGAATAGTAGTTGTGGTGTCAAGTGGTTCTAGAACCACACGACGTTCTGCCTACCCTGACAGGGATTTAGGCGTGTGTGTATTAATGGATGGAGAGATGATTTAAATAAGGCAAACCAATTTCATTCCGTCGTCGACTTCATTTGATAAATCATCCATCAGTTTTTTAATTTAATGATTAAGTATTAGAAAAAATGTTAGCCTCAAACATTCTAAAATTTTTTTTCACTCACAGTGCTGTCTGTAAGTTAATTATCATCGTATTTTATTCGTTTTTGTCTCCGAAACACCTAAAGGTATTTTTTTCAGAGAGAACATTGCGTAGTTGGGAGTTGGCAGCCTACAGAAGCGCTCACAGTGTGGGACTTGGTTGCAAGAAAAAGACTGAGTATAGTTCGAGTTCAAAATCGACGCCCTGACGTAGATGGGGAGTACATTTATGCGTGTCGATATTGGAGGTCAAACAGTGTAAGTTTGGACTGATTTTCATTTTGGCTTTCAACTAACGATCTTGTAGAAATTTTAGAAAATATAATACACTATCTTTCCGCGCGGTACATCGTTTCTTTGGGGATTTGAAATAATATGTAGCTCATGAAGTTACTCAAGGATAATCTAGCATTCTAATGGTCAAATAATTTTTGAAATCAGTCCAGTAATCTTTGAGTTTATTCGTTATAAACATAAAAAAACAAATCTTTCCTCTTTATTACATTAATGTAGATGATGTGAAACTATATTGTATGCTAATGTATTCATTATCTAAAAAACCTACTGTGCTACTATTAATCCATCCTAATAAGCATTCGCGTGTATAATATTCCATGAGCATATTAGAATGAACACTAGCACGGTCCTTTTCGTGTGCGTAACTTAGCTAATTTAATTCAAAGTTAAAGTCATAATGGCTTTATTTCATTGAACATTCAGGATGTGACTTAATATAAGTTAAAGTAGTGAATTACATTAGTTATTTTCAATCTATATACGCCTATTCGCAAAGGTCCATTCTTCCCCCGAGAAGAATAGGCAAGCTAAAAATTTCTTAACTTTCCTTATTTTTTCCTTAGCTTTGTGTGCAATGATTGCTAATCAAGTCATTAGATTACAAGTTTTAATAATAAATAATAATGTAATCTCGTTTATTATATTGATGATTTCTTTATTACAACTGTATACACTGAAGTGCCGTTGTATGTACTATTTTTTCCGTGAGCCACATACAAATAATCGGCCTCCCCTTTGTGCCAATAAATCTCAATAAATATTGTGACGACAAACAGCCAAATGTAAACAAACACCCACCTCAAAATAAACGCAGAATTTCCTATATTTTCGCCATATGGAGTTTCTCAACCACATGAAATGAGAAGGCTAATAAAAATACGCAATATTGTGTTTGGATAATTTATGTTTTGGAAAAAAAAAACACAAACATGCGAACCCATGTTATTTGTCTTAATACCATCGGAAATTGGAGACTGTGAAACATTGGTAACACTTATTATATATTTTGAGCCTAAATCTATCACCTTCCGGTACTTTAATTCTCTCTTCTTATTCTTTAACCATGGCTACCTAATGCTAAGTGTAGGTCTCTTCCACAGTACTCCACTCTCGTCTCTAAATAAGACCTAACTAAATAAGACTCTTTAATCCACTAGGATATAATTTTAAAAGCTAAACTCAAAATCGACCAGTTGCCTGATAAATGAGAATTCTGTGAATTGGTGTATCATTACAACACAAGTTGAAATGTCCTATTCAATATTAATTAGTAGGCACCATAGACACCCTAGTGTATCTATAGTACTTTGCAGAAATTTGTAGAAATTTGATGTAACTTTGTCTTCGCAAGCAGAAATACCAGATCCGTCACTCCTAAAACCCTCATATTTGGTTAGAAAATACAATTACAACTAAGTAAACTTTAGTAGTTATGAGGCGAGGTTGCTGTCAGAGGCAAACGTTACCTGAGCTTAGCAGCTGTTTTCATTTCATTCTCAAAAGGCCGACAACCCCTGTGGTTAACCGCTGGAAAACCTGGAGTTGTTAATAAATTAATACCACCCGTCGCTTGGTAGCTTTCGGTTGTGGCTTCTTTATCTATAGTAAAAGAGGAGAGATTTGATTGTTTGTTTGTTTGCATTGAATAGGCTACGAAACTACAGGTCTGTTAACTAAAGCTGGCGCGTTCACAGTACTCACACTTATGCAATTTCACTATACAGGATGTTTAAAACTAAATGATTTTCAAATAATTGATTCATAAGTGTAGACTAGAGTTAGTTTTTAGTAAAATGGGTGCGTTGTAGATAACAGACACTACACAAACGGAATGTGTAAATGTGTTGAACGCGCCAGCTTTAGTTAACAGACCTGTACTGGACTGATTTTAAAAATTCTTTCACCATTAGAATCGTACATTTTCCGTGATGAACACAGGGTACATGATTTTCCCGAATTTCTACGGGAACGAAGTACCGGGCGGAAAGCTAGTTATTACCATATAGTGGTTTTAACGTCACATATGATATTATGTGATAGCATATAGGGACAAAACTATTCTAATAAAACTATCATCAGAGAGAAAAACGTGAATAAATCTTATGTTTACATAATATTATGTTTACATAAGATTCATTTAATTATTTACTGTTTATTTGGTAAATGATTAAATTTTTGGAAATGAATCATTTACAAAATAGGAAATGATTAAATTATAAATTAATTTACCTGTCTCAGACATTTAATAAATCGATAAAATAGTTTTATCGTTTCATGATTTATTCAAACGATAAAATTATGAACATTTTTCGCTTTATTAAAAACTAGCTTTCCGCGCGGGACTTCGTTCCTGTGGGAAATCGGGAATATCGTGTACCCTATGTCCATCCCGGATAATGTAGGTTTCTAATGGTAAAAGAATTTTTCAAATCGGTCCAGTAGTTTCGGAGCCTATTCGATGCAAACAAACAAACAAACAATCAAATGTTTCCTCTTTTTAATATGTATAGATATAGATGTAAACACTCCACCAATATTTGCTATTTGAAAATAGAAATAAGCTTTTGATAAATCGTACCCAGCATTAAAACTGTCACTAAAATTTTAATTAAGTCTCTGAAAATGTATAATAAAATATATTTAAACGCCAGACTCATTTTATTACACATCGAAATTTAATTGCCACTAAAACTAACTGCAATTAAATGAATAAATTTAAAAAAAAAAAAATTATTGGACTACACAACAGGTTACAACAATTAGGTGTTGTTACAATCTAGTACACAAGTATCTAAGCTAGGGTATAACCCTAAGAGTGTATACACAGCACGATTAATAGTTTACAAGCAAATTGTGCTAACATGCAAAGGCAGGAACAGAAAGAACAGCTCCCAAAAATAAAAACAAGTAGCTAGCTTTAAAATAAAGAAAGAAACAAAGAAATAGAAATATGAGAGGTAAAGGAGAGTAGGTACAAGAATGAAATTAAGTATGTAGGTATTTAGTTAGATGAGATAGATTAAAGGTTTTTGTCAGAACTTATATTTTTATTCCAGTTCAACCGCAAAGGGAAATACGCAATAATCGGTGGAAGCGGCACTGGTTCAGTAGAAGTGATCAACTTGCACAACCGATACATCTCCTGTTCATATCCAGCCCCTGGTAGTGTACTGGCCATAGCTAGCTACGATGATCGTATTGCCTTTGGAGGCACCGCTTCAGGTGGAGTGACCTTGCATTTTTTAAAATAATTACATCATCACTATTATAAGACAGTCCATAATTAGATGTCTTCTTTTTGTATATGAAGAAAATATGCCTGTGTGTGCGTGCTCATAGTTACCAACGGTAACCAACGGACAAAAAACCGTTAGTTTTCAGAAAGTTGTTAATACAGTTATTGTAATCGAGTCATTCATAAATTATCATCCAGGTTATGTGTGGAGACGGCCCTGGCGACGGAATTTTCATATCGCCAATTATACTCTGATTTGGTTTATTAAAGGCCATTAATGTTTTAATCCATCGAATATCAGTCAAGACAGTATTCGGTTTTGTATGAAAAATAATTTTTTGTTACTTAATTAATTTGTTATTTTTTAATTTTTTGTAATAGTAAGGATAATTTTTTGATTTAGAGAGAAATTACGCTGTAAAGAGTACACTATTTTTTTGCTCTTTTCAGTCTTCAACATTGTTAGTTTCCACGACCCGAAGCACGAGAAATACGATGCAGATATAGAACCTGAATACAACTTCAAAGAGCACGATGTCACATTACTCGAAATTTTTCCCGATAAAGAAGGCGAGCCTCGAAAACCTCCAAAAATCACCGATATAACGAAACCACCATCAGACAGTACCAAAAAGACTGTAGGATCCACGTCTGGTGATACAAAAACGACACAGAGAAAATCAATAACACCTAGGAAATCCATACTGTAAATACTTGATACTTTTTATTACTTACTCCCCAGAAGCCATTTGTGAGTATTCAGCATTTAGTATATTTTTTTAGTTTTTTATATTGTTTAAAAACACTTTGTTCAATGCAACTGTTTGACACAGTTTGATTTTTAAATATTTATTGCGCACAGTATATTGTAATAAATAAAAAGTTATTTTAAATGTGAATAATGATGGTCAAAACTGAAATAGACACGCGAACAGCGCATCAACCCGCTCTAAGCAGTTTCAATTTAGTTTGAAAGTAATTTGAGTCCTTTTATGTCGAAGGCACAGCGGGTAGCACTTCGTTACTTTTTCCAAACCTTGTTTAATAAAATTGAAAATCGTTATTACCGTACCATCCCAGCAAAAAACATGTAGAAATAAAAACGGTCAATAAAGTTCTCCAAATAATACAAGTTTCATTTCCACTGTAACCACAACTGAAAAAGTTTTGCGAGCTACATTGAAAAATTAGTGAGACTGTATTGCGAATTCAGTGGACTACACTGAGCAACTTTGCAATAGAATTTAAATAAAGAAAGCGTTTCCTAACGCGAACTCGTGTGCCGTTGGTGAACTTTCAACTTTTACCCGCTTGTGTAGTTAGGTACTTCCCCCCCTTCCACACCGAAAGGGGGTGACCCCCGCTTTCCGTACTTGGAGCGAATATTTACAGCGCAACCTAAATATAGCGTGCCTCTGCTCAGCTGGCACGGTCGTAGGGTAGGAGGGTAAACATTCCCCCACCCCCTTTTTCCAAGCGAAGAAGGCCATTCGACTGCAGGCTGGCAAAGCGGACGGTTGTCCCTTGTAAATGAAAAAGGTTATCTCGCGACCATGACCGCTACCGGAATGGACTGGACACCCGTCAAACTCACAAGGTCATTGATATTGTATTTAACATACGGTAGGCTGAAAAAGATAAAGAATAGACAGGAAAGAAAATTCCACCAGAAAATAGAACGGGTATTAAAAAAAGATTTTTTAACGATTTCTGACGTAAACGTTGCTCATAACGTTCATTTATGTTTATGACATCATTTTACTTGACTAATTAAGGCCTTTTGTTTACATAAATAGAACTTCGAGGCGGACCTTTACTTTATCGATTGGAGTAGACAGTTTAAGTTATTTCACTCTGAAATGTGTGTTCAGCTATAAAGGCAGATAGAAATAGGCTCTCTGCAATTACATTAATAGGTGTTATGCCAATGTGCACGTAATAGGGTACTATATGCTAGCATAATCTACTGCTAGTAACTAAGTACATAAATACAGAGGTTCATGCATGCGACTAATTGTTTGTAGAGAAAATTTTTATCTCTTACTTTGAATAATTGAACTCTGACCTTTCAGCCTGGAACGCTGAGACAAATACGAAACGAGATTAACAGAAGTTTACCCAACTTGTTTGTTGCCAAACGCCTTTTATTTAATTTTTTTTGCATCTGTTATTTTTGATTCCCTAAGCTCATGAAATTGTTTCACTAAATGTAACTCGAGTTTAAATGGACGACGTAACGCAAAGATAATAATTCATTTTGATACTTTTTGTTTTGGCGTGTTGGAACAAAGCCATTAGTTATCTCTCGCGCTGTTTCTAAATGCGAAACATCGATTTTGCAAATGACTCGCTTTTTGTACTTTCCGTGGACATATTTCCACAAAACAAAGTTATGTGGAACGTTAAATAAATTTTGGCTTAGCTGCTTTTATTATTATTTACCTTAGCAATAAACCAAACCATAAACCACATTCAGCAGTCACACATTTATTACGCTCACAATGGGACGTCTGAGAAATTAGAACAAAGCCCCAAATTCCTAGGCATTTCTTGCGTAAAGAGCGTCTCCATTGTTGCCCTAATAAGCAAGATTCATTGCGTTCTGTGACGGGAATAACCGTTCCGGAATATCTGGAGATTATTGAAAGAAGTAATTTCTTGTAGGTATTTGAAGAAAGCTTGAGAATTAAAAAGCTGAGTGGTATTGAAAGGTTCGGGCAAAGATCCGTTCGTAGCAGGTCGTAGCGGTGCGGGGCGGGGCGTTCGTAGCACGGGCGTCGTAGCTCCATCGATCGGCGTCCGTGACCTTGACCTGCCCGCCTCCCGGATGTGCTCGTTCGCCTAGTTGCGCCATTGTCGCTTTATTCAGCTTCTGCTGGCTTTTATTAGCTTGGATTTTATAACGCTTACCTCATAGCTTTATACGTATGTCTAGTCAAGATCGTAATAACTTGGCTAGAATATAGGCTCGCTTTGTGATAACAATACTCCTAGGCGTCTCTTTCGCCTGCTTTAATAAACGCTGAAAGGTTTTTTATGCGACAATTTATGTCTCTAGCCAACTTGACTTAAAGATAAAATGAAAAGTAAGAAATTGTTTTTGCTGTGTTTTATGAGAATTAAATGTTAGCCACTTACATTAAACAAAAATATCCGACTACATTAAACAATTAAAATAATGATTGCGTTGCTTTTATTAAGTGGGAATCAAAGTAGCAGACTAGTCGGGCAGTATTAGCCGATCACAGTTCAAAAATCTGGGAAATTGTAACCAGCAATTAAAAATGTTTTTTTCTATACATCTTTGCGTTAGTATAAACATATTCATTTTGTACAACTTATAGTTGCAGCGCGGCTGTCAAAAAAAATGTCTAAAACTGTTTAAACAGGTTTTTTTGCGATTTACCGGTAAACTACGAGTCTGGCGGTAAAAAGTGTTATGTATTAAAAAACTGCAATAAAAAGACAAACAACATGAGTTTTGTTGAGTCCCGATCGGTTTGTTAGTTTTTGCGCAATCCGCAAAAAACCGCGTTTTTTGGCCATTTTTTCGAAATTCAATAACTCTCGTTGTATATTATACAAAGAGCTGAAATTTGGATTAAAGGTGGATATTATAATTTTTAATATCTGTACACTTAGTTTTAGCTTGATCGCATTTAAACTTTTTGCAAACCGCAGCAAAAACTAAAAAAATGGCCCTCTCGTAAAATGGCCCTCAAAAAGTTTGTAGACTACTAATTGCTCTCTATAATATGTCAAAGTTTCATAAAGTTTAAGTGCGTGCAAGTCCCTAAAACGTTGATCACGAAGAGGACCATTTTTCAGTTTTTGCTGCCGTTTTTTTTTCGAAATTCAATGACTCTCGATGTATATTATATAAAGAGCTGAAATTTGGACTGAAGGTAGATATTACAGCCTCTAACATCTGTACAAAATTTTAGCACGATCGCATTTCAACTTTTTGCAAACCGCAGCAAAAACTGAAAATTGGTCCTCTTTGTGATCAACGTTTTAGGGACTTGCACTCACTTAAACTTTATGAAACTTTGACATATTGTAGAGAGGGATTAGAAAAAGAATTAGATATTTCAAAGGTCTCTACGTAGTCTACAAACTTTTTTAGGGCCCTTTTACGAGAGGACCATTTTTCAGTTTTTGCTGCGGTTTGCAAAAAGCTTAAATGCGATCAAGCTCAAATTTGGAACAGATGTTAGAAGCTGTAATATCTATCATCATTCCAAATTTCAGCTCTTTATATAATATACAACGAGAGTTATTGAATTTCGAAACAATTGCCAAAAAACGCGGTTTTTTGCGGATTGCGCAAAAACTACCAAACCGATCGGGACTCAAAAAAACTCATTTTGTTTGTCTTTTTATTGCGGTTTTCTGTTTTATAACACTTTTTACCGCCAGACGCGTAGTTTACCGGTAAATCGCAAAAAAACCTGTTTTGACTGTTTTGAACATTTTTTTTTGACAGCCGCGCTGCAACTCTAAAGTTGTACAAAATGAATATGTTTATACTTATGCAAAGATCTATAGAAAAAAATATTTTAATTGCTGGTTACAATTTCCTTGACGCAAAACCTAACTCTGCCCGACTAAACCAAAATATTTGTTATCTAGATAGAAAAGTATAATGTTTTGTCGCAATTTCCTTAAGCTGCTTATAAATACAGAAAACATTTTTTTTACAAATTTCATCAAAATGTTTTCTTCAAATATTCTCCTAAAACAGTTGAGAAAATAAATAAAAAATTTAACTAAGCTTAGACGCCCCTTGAAAATTTTTGGCATTGTTTTATCCTTTACAAAACAAAGGAATTATTCAACTTTTCGTTTGAAAAAACTTTAATATCACTTCACCGAAAAACATGTTGTCTTTTACCTATTTTTTAGTAAAGAAAACGATTTATATATTTTAAATTTAAGATTTCAGTAAATAGATTACGAAGGGTTGACATTCAATCAATTTCTCAGTTTCTAGGCTTCACTTTTTATCTTTTCCAACGACTAAATAAACGACAACTACCTGTTTTCTAATTCGTCGTTCCTCAGTTCTATTTCTGGTTAGGGCAGGCATAAATTTGTATAAAAATTTATTCGAAGTTTTAATATGAGTATGTCATTAATTCATAATAAAGTCTTTCCATAAAGGCTTTCAAGAAACTTAAGGAACTACTAGTACTACGTTAGATGTAAAATAAATTACTTTCCAGGTTTACGGCGCTACTAAATTTAAGTCAGGTCTCTTTAGCGCTGAAAAGGAGGCTTTATTCCCGTTGCGGAACCCGAGATTTAGCACTACAAGTTGAGATTTATAAATTAATCTAATCGAGTAGTTCACTTGCCTTCCGCCCGCGACTTATATTCGGATTTTCGAGAAATTATGCACCCTATGTATAATTCCGAGGTGTATGGTATTGACTGCAACGTATCATCAAAATCCGTTTTGTGGTTTTTGCGTTAGAGTTTAACAAATATCGCCCAATTGTGCTTTCTCATTGATATCCAATCGATTAGTTTCATGTCCATTGGTGATAAGGTTGAACTTGCTTCAAAATACTTAATTTAATATCCTACATAAGTATTCTGTGTGTTTTGTCCAGTGTGCTTTCACGTAATTTCGACATTATTTTAGAGCCTGGTTGAAGGGCTGGCGAATGACATATTCATAAAACAGTTAGTTTGTGCTTCAAGTTATTTGCTAACCTTGATATTGTTTGTACAATAAAGTATAAAAAAATATTTTATTTTTAATGGTTTGATTATTACAATTGTGGAATTTAATGTAACGTTTTCAAATCCATCAAGTTATTTAAGAGGAGATTGAACACAATTCTAAATATTAACATAGGTTTCTTTACACTAAACCTAACTTTGACTATGCAAAACCGACATCTAAAGCATTGAGACCCTTTTATAGCTAAGGATTAACATCACTACGGAATTTCATTACACAACCTAATTCCTGTTAGGTCAAGCAAAAAGGCCACCCGACACAGTTTCCAGTTTCTCGTATTGTACAAGTGTTACGTGTCCCTAAACAAAATATGCAAATAAATGCAATCTGGTCGGGCCGGCGCGGTGCATAACAATGTATGCTAATCAAAGATGGCCGGCGAGATCCCAGCAAACCACACGAATTCATTTTAATGTTATGAAACTCTGGAATAGAGGTACGAAACCACATTCCAGATGTTTTCATTTCAGTTTTGCCTGCGCTTTGTTTCAATTAGGTGAAGCTTTTTGTTGATAGTTTTCGGTTTTCAAAAAGTTTGTGATGTGGATGGTTTTTTTACTTGCTTTAAACTTGTTTAAAACCACAGCTCTACTAAGGTGTGAATATCTTGCGTTAGTAATAACGTGGCTTATAGTAGAAACATTTTATTATCTGCACGAGTACTTAATGTAAATGGATATCACAAATCGGGTTTCTTTCCTCCGTCTTTTTTTTTTCATTTTATTAACCGTTTGTTTTTTTTATTTAGTTTACCCGAGTTTATTAGGATTTACACTAAATGACAAAATTTGCTTTGACCCAATAAATATCATTTGCGCCCGTCATTTACTCTATATTGCAGAGGTCACTAACTGTTTTGGATTAGGGGATTTCCGCAGAAATTACATTTATTTACCCACCTTCACTTTAGGGCCCACGTGCCCAGCCCAGTTAATGTATTTTAAATGACTGAATCTATTATGTATATTAGCAAAGCGTGCCACATTGAGAATGAAAAGGGCCCACTCCATGAAAGTTTTATTGTGCTATAAAATTCTCACGATGCGATGTTTTACTAAATGTGACACAGCTGACAAGACTGGCATGTTTTCAGAAAACTTTTCGACGATTTGTTTTTTTACCTTGTAAGCAATTTGGTACGCAAATTCCCGACCTTTGTTTTCGTAAGGTGTTCAAAGCCTTTATCCGCTTTTCCAAGGATATGAGCAACCCTTTATCCAATTTGTAAATATCATGAACCTAACATTTGCCTGACTACGTAGAGCACAAATAATGGATCAGAGTAAGCTTATAAATCTTTTGTACATTCGGGTCACGCAGCATAGTTTTTTGGGTATTCGTTTGATCGACGGTCTGGTAGTTTTTCTTTCATGCTTGGTAACTTTTAAACGACTATATGCGGCAGCTCAACAACTCCCGAAGAAAAGAACAAAAGCAAACGAAACTTAATAATAAACTTGTCTCTTTCAACTTGTTTTTCTGACCTATCTTGTATTAAAGACACGTGTTTATTTTCTAACTGTCAATGATTGATTTCAATTTCACTAAGTACTAACCTAACTATTTATTTAATTTACTAATTTCAATGTTACCTGTAATAATTTCAGTACCGAATTATTAAAAAGTAAGTAACAATATTGTCTTCGGTACCAGCTACAATTGCCAAACGGTAGTGATTACTTGCTCAGTATACCCACATGCTTATAAAAACGAGTGAACATGTTGACAAATTGAGAACGCCAATGAGATCCATTCAGGACATTTTGGCTTTCGGCCAACTGTGTTACTTTATACAATTTATTCTTTCGTATTATTACAAGTACGTACAAGTACGACAAGTTATACACAAGTGTAACTCTACTGTATCTAGACTTATGTTTTACGTAAATAAATATCATAAATTTTACTTATACGCGATGTACAAATCAGCAAACGTATTGCATACACTATAATTTCTCATAGTTTTTCAGTCCTTACTTCCTTACTAATGTTGTTAAAGCGAAAGATTGTATGTATGGATGTTATGGATGTTTGTTACACTTTCACGCTCAAACGGCTCTACCAATTTTGATAATTTTTCCAAATTCCAACGGGAATGAAGTCCAGCCAGTTACAAATAAAACAAAAGCGACTCACGTCATAAGCCGTTTATTTAAAGCTAAGACGTGGTTAAGTATAGAAATGAGTCAAATGTACTGAATTTGAGTTGCAAAAAAATAGTGAAAGCCTAATTTAAAAAAAAAAATGAATGTTTTTTTTCTATAAAATGTAACTTAGCATCTGTTACACCGTTCAAAGACCTATTTTTTTAAATTACTGTCGCGCGTCCTACTTCCATTATATTGCCCGTCTCAAACCAATCGATTTACCTATACAGACACATTTGGAATATTGCCAAGTGTTATTGCATCGATTCTGAATTTCTATGGCTGGTATATGCAGGCTTTCGAAGCTTTTGAAAGTGGTTGAATCTAAGAAATCTGTTTTGAGTGTGCTTTTTCTTTCATTAGGCTTTTCGTCACTAATTATATATTTAACCAATTATTTACTACAGTATAACAATGATCACTTTCAACAAAATCCTGAGGTATTGTGTTTATTCTAAAAATTTTTTTAGAAAATTGTTCTACTCCATTCGCAGGGACACGAATGAAGTAGACCGTAGGGACACAGATGTGGCAGAGGGTGTAGAGTTAGCTTACACAGAAGTAACTTATTTGCTCGAACTTTAAATGGGTGCAGAAGCTGGCAGATGATTCCATTGGAAACGAGAAGGGATCTGGAGAAGGTAAAGATCGTACCCTGAGGTACCTCCACACGGGCTACAGTAGGAAGGAAAGTCTGGAAAAACTATATGTTGGGTGGTTTTAAACTAGCTAACGAAAATGAATCACGAAACTGAACAAGTTTCCCCAAGAAACATAGGTCAAAGATTTGTAATTGGTTTCGAAATTTGTATAATCGTTTAGTTTATATTGGTTGTAAATCTTCCTAATCAAATAAATAAATAAATAAAATATATGAACTATAACTTGTGGGATCAGGCTTTGTATGGGAAGGCAATTTTTTTTTCAGAATTTCAAATACCTAGGTTCCTTGGGACAAGTTGTTCAGTTTCACCCCCTACAGTTTCAATTAATAGTTTAAAGTCACCCCATATAACGTGAAATTTGATGCAATATCGTAGAGTAAATCAAACCGCAATATTATTTTACTCGCATTCTACTTGTTGGACACAAAGAGTTCTCTTTAGAAAACTCGGTGAGAGCAGATTTTATTATGCCTATTTACCTGGCGATAGATAAGTTGGTGATACTGTGATGAAATAAAGGACGAACATCTTCGGTCCATTGCATTGTCTGCTGATCTGACTAAGTTTTAAGACACCCTCGGAAAGCGTGACCCAGTTGATAAAAAAAAAAGATTGACCCAGTTTAAACACAAGCTTTATAAACTAAAAATGTTCCTCGATTCAAATTGAAAATAGTTTGCAAAAACCCAACCGAGCTACGGAATTTGTTTTAGAAGTTTGAAATATCGGTAAAATTCCGTATATTCAAACTGCTGAAATGGAACCTGCGGAATATACGTTCAGTTTTTGCTATCTATCTTGCGGCCGCTATTTTACCTGGTTGTGAAATAAACGCGGAAACTGCTCTATATTCAGAATTTTACTGTGGTCATTTTGCCAGGAAGGTATGCATATCCAATAAGTTTCTACCCACTTTTGTGTTACCTACAGTGAAAAATCGAGATGATACGAAGGATTTTTTTAATTAAGAGATTTCTTCAAATGTATATCAAAATGTACATCAAAACTTCCAAACATTACGTCATTAACAAATTAGTTTATAGATATGTACAAATTGTACAATACATTGATTACGTATACAATATCAAATGTTTGTGTGTATATACTGCATCGTACCAGCCTCGGTTTTCTAGTTCCCGATTGCCTCAACCCCATTACAGCACTAAAAATAAAAGTCAACAGTTTATCGCTGTCGCCTTGTGCCTCTAGTGTTTTCAATTTTGTTCCATAACCTTCAGTAGACTCGTTTTATTAGAGGCTTTATTGCACAGTTCAAATTGAGCTCTTATGTAGAGATATTATAATGAGAAACTTACTTCATTTTTGATGAAATAAGTTTATTACATGATATATTACATGATTTAAGTGTTGTTTCAACTTGGCTCATCAATGATATTCAAATCGTAGTGAGATGAATGGTTAATGAATGAATGGTTATGAATGGTTAATAAGTGCCACCGCTTTTAGCCATCTATAAATCCATTGAAAAATGCTTTGAAAGCATTTAATAAGAGCCCACAGGGAGCCGACTACTACTTAAGAATATAAAATTTAGGTTTAAGTGGATGTAAGAGCTCTTAAAACCCCTAAGGAGTTTATTATAAAACCTTTTTGACCTCAATTATTCAAGTAAAATTTAAAAAAAAAAATATGGCTTCTAAAAGCCGGTGCCATATATTAAAAAAAACGTTATTTAAGAATAATGAAGTTTAAAATGGATAATAGAAAATTTAGGCCTGTGTTCACCAAAAATATAACCAACGGTTAAACCGCGGTTAGAAGCTAATCGGACAAAATGTCAAAAAAATGTATGAAAATGACAGTGTCAAATCTCTGGTTAGCTGCTAATCTTTGGTTAAATTTTTGGTGAACACTGGCCTTATAAGTCCATACTAAAAGCCTTATCTTATGCCAACGTTTTACCATGGGAATACAATTTTCAACACATGTATTAAAATTATGTAAAAAAGACACAAACCCAGTGGCGCTCAATGTTGGGCATTAATTAGTGAGGGTAAGATACGTTGATGGGTGACCATTTTAGAGAAAATTATTGTGTATATTAGTTTTGTGAGAGTATGAGTTTTTGTGTGGTGAATGAATGTGTGGTTGTGCGAATGTGTGTCTGTTTTCGGACACCTAAGTGTTACTGAAGTAGACTGACCGTTTTACTCGAATATACGAGGAATTTAGGTATTCCTATTAATAGTTCCGGGATTAGGGTATGTTTTGTATAAATAATAAATAAATAAAATTAGTTCTGGCAAAAGAAAGTCTATAACGGACTCGAAGATATACTAAAACCAAACAAGTACAAGCTTTATATCATCACCTAATTAAAACTTTGTCTATTAGGACTTGAGTAAGTTGTTTCCCTGAGTAAGTAGGTGCTTGTACCTAGGGCATTTGGCCACGAGCCAAAGATCCACTTACACCAAGAAACAGCGAGAAAGCGAGATTTGTGGAGTGATTTCGACGGTGATTTCAGCTAACCGGGGTAACCGTCTACCATAAATATAGTGGGAATCGATACTACAACATTTACCTAATCATCTACTTACCCAAAAGAGCTTTGATAAAATATTATAAGACCTCGAGAAACCTATAGCGAGTACTTAATGCGACTGGTCTTCTTGGTCTTGTGTTGTAATTCGATCCAAGCTCTCGTTCTAACGCAAAGTGATGCAAAGTGTCAGTACAGAACAGATATAATGACCTTATGTTACACGCTTATGTTAGCCCTCATGACCGACCGTGATCCTCTAGCTGCACCTGTAGGAGTAAATCTTTGTTCAGTTGCACTTTTATTGTCACGATAGGTATGCTCTTTTTGCTAAAAACTTTATTCCTATGCCTTGTCAACTCATCATGTAGAAATATACTCATATTCAAGTCATTCTAAAACTAAATGTCGTTCTGCCTACCACAAATGGGATTATAGGCGTGAGTGTTTAGATAGATATAAGAAAGAACGAGTAAGTATGTTGCAACTTACTTTTCTGTGTTTATTGTATTCTTTTCACGTTTGATTCTGTGTTAGGTAGTATAGACACTACAGACTACATATTTTACGCCCACTCAGGTCGCATTAATGTATCTATCAAGCTTCAGACCCTGGCTTTATGCCAGAAGTCCAGTTATATCCAGTTCTGCCACTGTGGCGCCCCCTACATTAACTTTTATCCACACCCGACGATAATACGGCCTATTTTAGGCCAGTCTGTATTCAACAGCCCTCGTATTCATTCTTGAATAATGTAGAGCGAATCCAATAATAAAAGTTGTTGCACAGAATAAAGTAAAGGATCAATTTTATTCATGAGAAAAGTACTATATGTGTATTTTACCTACGAGTAGAAATAAAAACAATGTTTTCAATGAATTCTGTGATTCCCGTTTAATGATAACACAGCTTAAACAAATTTTAATTAGATACCTGGAAAATTCTACCTTATCGAAATACCAATTACGGTATTTAGTTTACTAAACAAGTATCACAGAACTTTAATTAATAAATTACCCGGTCTAAGTATGTATAATTACACAACCAATTAGATTGAACAAATTTTCAAAAGGAAGATAAACAGGAAAAATAACATTCGAAAAAAAAAACAATTTCGTGTCTAAAGCACTGTCAAGATGCGAAATGCGGCCAGTTCCTAAAATTAATACTTACCTATTTTTCAAAATACAAATTTATTTCTGTAGGTCACCGTTTTAATAAAAGGCGAATGTTAGAATCGGCGAAAATATTATGAGTTTCAAGAAAATTTTCTTATAACCACTTTATTGAATTTCGCAACAATTCATCTTGCCGAAAAAAGCGCTGAAAAAATATTTTTTCTCCTCAAACATATTATCATTTGTGGGAACAAAAGGCATTTTCTTGGGTAAGTTGATCTGGAAATAAAAAGTATGGTAAGTTTTCATGAGGTTTTCGTAAATAGGCGTAAATACCTACTTACGATTATTATTCTTTGATCTGGTTTTCTTTATTACATTTTTGAGTGTTTAACCTTTTTACAAGTTGGTTGTAAGTTCTAAGTACCTGCCTAATAGTGGTTTGCTTCATTCGTTTTCACAAAACATTAATAACTGTAGATTTCCGCCTACGGCTAAGCTCGCGTGAAAAAATAATCTGACACTTTTCAGCCCTAAATATCTTATGTAGAAATCGCTTCGATCAGTTAGTTTGTTTTAATCATGGACGAGCCAATGAATAAACAAATTTACGTATTTATAACAGTAAGAAGGCAGTATAAGGATTATTAGTTACCTAGTTCATTGTGGTTTCGATTTATTAGCTTAGATTGAAAAAAAAAAGAATTTACATGTTGGATGATTAAATTATTTCGCGAAAATTTTGGATGGGAGCGCAGTCAACTGAATAAACTGATTATTTTCCCAAGTAACATAAGTCAAAGTATTTAAAAAAATGCCTCTCTGTTATGGTTATGACAAGTCAATTATTTTTTTTGAGAATTTCAAAAGGGTTTATCAGTGACTTTTTAATCAGTACGCAAATTTTTCTTACGGTGTCAGTAACGTTGATAGAACGTAAATAAGGAGGAAAAAAATTTTTTCTTCCAAAATTTTCAGATTTTGATACTCCTTTTTAACGTCTTAGCTGAATTTTATAGAATGCAGAAACAAGGATGTCACAAATTGTGTTGAAGAGTACTATTACCAAGTTTCAAGTCATGGGCTATGTATGACATTTTAAAAATATTTTTAAAATAAAGGAATAAGGTCCTGTTTCTTAAAAAAATATATAAAAAATCTATCTAATGAAATAAAAATATGATAATTAAAAGATTCTCAATACGGTAAACTAATCCTAAGTACGGCATTATGCAATCGTATTTCTTTGCCAAGCTGTCATGTCAATTTAGAAAAAAACATAACCTATTTCATTTTGTATGTGGTTGTTTATTTCCGAGTTCGGCTGGTTTGGCAAGTTGGTAGAATCAGCTGTAACGAATTGAGTGGTATCATAGTGTCAGAATCCAGTGTATTGCGAAAGTTCGAAAGTCGAGAGAGCAAAGCCAAGTCGTCAGTAAATATAAATCCAAATAAGTAATCAAAACTTCGAAACAGAAACAAACTCAACAACCAACAACTCAAATCACAACGGTTAGGTTATGTGTCAACTAACTGTCAAACGTCTTTTTTTTCACTTTGCCAAGAATTAAACCGTAGAATGCTGTTCAAGCAACAAATCGTAACCTAAATTTTAAAAAATAATAATTTATTTATCCATGATCAAAATTATTTGATATATTATTTTTTTAATTTGAATATGGGACCTTAAACCTGCTTAAAATAAAAAAATCAAATTATTTTAAAAATCTTGCACATAGCTTAATACAAAAATTTTGATTTATTTTCATGCTTCAGACGATCTAGCTTGAACTTTTTATACAGGGTGTAAGAGACAGCTTAGCAAAAACTGAAACCCTGGACTCAGACAATCATTCTGAATGATTTCCCAGTGGAATTTTTCTCCGGAAAATTTATAATTTTTTTTCGTGTTTTTTATTATTTTCTGCTTACATTTATTATTATTTAATCGGATACACTCCATTTTGCAAAAAAAAATCAATCATAACAACGTAAAACACGAAAACCAGCAATGTACATCGCACTCCGATAGCAGCGCGAAGCGGGGGATCGCGCGTGGGGCGCGGTTTCACTATTTTATTATTATAAAAACATGATTTTGTTTAGTTAATCTAACTTGAACATTTTACAAAATATGACACTTTCAGTGATACCCTGATTTTTCGACATTATCCTAAATAACTCGAAAACAAAAGAAGATCGAGGACTAATATTAAGCATAGAGTGATCTTAGGGCCTGCCAGTATACCACCTGAAAGAATGACCAAATCTGTCGTTAGGGGGCCACTCTTTTCGCTTAGCCTTCTTGACGCTTTATCCAACTTTGATGAACTAAAGCATAAGAACGGGTAGTCCAAAAAATATGAATCTGGTCATATCCTATGCAGGATTAAATGCCCTCCAACTTTTATGAAGGATAATTTTAGATATTGTAAGTCCTTTACGAGATATAACCGAAAAATCGCAAAAATATATCTTTTGAGGTACGTTTTTACCCCCCACCACTTACGCACACCTCCGCCGAGGGGTAAAACTTAGGATAGTCTTATTTGGCAACAAATGATCCTATTAAAACAATAAAACCTTTTGTAGGAATTAAATCCGATTTGAATTCTAATCCGATTGGGCTATAAAAAATAACGTGGTAGGTATAGGAAAGTTGTTCGTTTCATAAAGAAAATCAACCCCTTAAATTTCGCTTATAGAGTCCCCCATATAGATAAAGGTTACCAAAATTTTAACTTTTTTTAAGGTTCCGTGGTAAACTGCCAACTCCTATAGTTTCGCCATGTCCGTCATTCCTCTCGCCGTTCTTCTCAGAGTTCTTTCGTACTACAAAACGGAAATTTGGCACGGTTTCACATATTGATTACGCTGACAAAAGGGTAAAACACCATTTCGAGAAACTTTATTTTTCTGGATGGTTTTTTTTACTCGCCAATGGCATCGTATGGGTTGTTATTGGATATATTTTTTTTAAATTATAAGGGTTTTTCAATTCAGGGACAATTCAGGGTTTTCAATTCAATTTCAATTCAGGGAAAAAACCCACTGCAAGCTAAACCGTTGCGTATAAAAATCTTTAAAAAATCAAAGTGCTAGGAAATATAACGAATTTAAAAGAAATAATATCACAGCTAAGTTGGCTTTTCAAGTTTACGAGTAAATAGTCGATCAAGTAATAAATTGTAGTTTTCCAACTACGGAACCCTACACTACGCGTGGTTCGTCACGCTCTTGGCCGGTATTGAATAAACCTTCATTAGCTCTGGGAGGCGATAAATCAGATGAAACTCGTGATCTGATTTATCGTCTTTTACAGATAACTGTACAAAAAAAATTAATATTAACTAGAAATATCTTACCTTAACTACAAATTCTTACAAATTTCAACATATTTTTTACTTACGATCTAGTATATCACTGTCGTCCACGTATTAGATCCGGTTTATGATCGCAAAAAGTATCGTTAATATAGGGAACAAAGCAGTTTTATCGCTTGAAAAAGTTTAATCGACGAACCTTAAATAATATCTTTTGTCCGGGGAACCCTATGAGTTCGCTTTAACCAAGAACAAAGCCTCTTTCAGCCTTCCTAAAACTTTTTTACTATTTCCTTTTCGGAAACGGTTGTGCCTACTACGGTGCTATAAAATGTACCAATCAATTTCTTATCATGAGTAATTAAAAAAGTACATGATAAATTCTCTTAAACATACATATTATCTCCTTCATTTCTTAAAGATCCCCTTTGTATGGACGTAATCGTCAGTTTTCCAATTTGTTTAATATCAAATTATAGGTAGGCTTACTTAAACCTAGATTTAATTTCATAACTGTGCGATATAACAATTAAACAATATTATCATCTTTATATACTACTTCTTCTTAACAACTGATCTAATAGAAGATTAATTTGTTTACCAGTTTGAGACAGCTTAATTCTTGAAAGCCTCGTTAAATTGAGTTCCTTTTTCGTAACGATGTTTGCTGACCTTTAAGCTTGACGTCAATGAGTGGGTAGATGTTAAAGTAGGAACTATTTGTAATATGTATTTGTTTCAGCACAACTATTTATATATACTTCATGACAGCTTATAGACATTTTGTACCTACCTAGTTTTTCTTTACATGTCTTTACTAAATAACTCAAATATTTTTCACAAAATTACCTTATATTAAGTATGTATTATTTTGATCTTTTTGCACAATTCGAGAGAGACAGGAATTTCAATCGAAATATTACAAATTGTCTTTTTCATTTTCGTGTTTGCGAATCGCGCTCCGTTAGATTGGAGCGCCGAACAATAGGAGAAGATAAATGAATTGTCCCGACGGAGCTTCCTGTTTTTCTCCAGTTTCCCAGCTACGGTACACAGATCACAACTTTACTAGGAATACAGGAGTATCACTTTTATAACTTACGCCGATGTACCTGCGCAGACGTTTTGGTTTTACACAAAATCATATTTTCGGCAATCTTGATTCCTGTTTGTCATAAAGTCATTATTATCAAGATGACATCGATTCTGTTGTTTCTGTATTAAATTCATGACGTGAAGTGTTCCTAACGGAAAGCGAAGATCTTTATTACACTGGTATTCACATTGGGTTACTTGGCTTAGGTTGCGCTTTTCTGCGTTATGTGGGGACGTATGCGTAGTCACTTAATTAAAATATACGTAATTTTTTGTTCTTTTAACTCTGTCTGTTGGTAAAGGTGTAAAATATTGCCATTGCTACAAATAAAAGTGGTAGACCTGTAACTGGCATTTTTGAAACACATTTAGGATAACTAAGTAATTGTTAGAAATTATGTAAGCAATTGTTCTCAGAAATACAATTTACAAGTAAATTTCTTCCAGAAACTCCAATTTTGAGGCTCGCTGAGTAAAAGGTTAAATTACCTAGAACTATTACGGATCCGTTCGATTAAGTTATAGGGACCTTAAAAACTTAAGAATGGTTATTTCCATAGATAGTCCTTTGGGCCATCACATCAAGTGAACATCAAGTATGAAAGTTTTTTTTATCAGCCCTTATAAGTCCTCGCCGAGGGGTACGGGCCTCTCTTCGAAACACGAAGGTGATTTAGGTTATAGTCCACCGCGCTTGTCCAATTTGGATTGGTGGACCACGCGCCTTTCGAAAACGATTTTTTCCTAAACGTGCGCGTTTCATCGTGTTTTCCTTCACCGTTGACCAAGTGACAATATATGAAAAATCCACACATCAAATTAGGCGACAAATTTAGTGATGGATTTGACCCACAACTTTCCGGTGACAAGTCTGGTTCATTATTACCAACTGCGCCATTAAGCATGAAAGTTAAAAATGTAAATTATATTACCTAAATCTTGCGCAGAAGTTAAACTAGCTTCAAATGTAACAGTTGAGTTTTTTACCAATACTATTGCATTTTCCGAGTAGTTCTGTTATTGCAAGCTCTGTGCACAAGTGTTCCCAATAACTGTCGTTCGTGCGTAACTGGAGCGTGATATTTGACTCACGTTCTATAAAACTGCTATAAGGCTTCCTCATATATTTTAAATTGCATGTTATTTTCGTCTCTGCAACATCCAACATATTGATAGTTCTATAGAAATGAGAAAAATATGGTTCAGTCTACCTTAACACAATTTTTCCAATTGATTTTTTTTCAATTCCACTGCGTTAAGGTCATGGAGATCAAGAAAATGATTTGATTTATTCTTTGGAACACATCACGATAAGTGACAGTAAACGAACAATCCAGAAACACGAAAAATAAATGACCCAATCGGAAATTCGAATGTGTTAAAAGGGAAAAGGTACGAAGCCTGTTGTTCACACGAGTTTAATTAATTTTCACAAAAAGTTTGTGAGGTACATTCAAGCATGAAATACAATATAGAACGATTGTTATAATATTGTACCTATAAACACATTGCAGCAGGTGTATGCAACTCTAAATTAAATCGTTGTAGGAGAACCATTTAATTATAAAATGTATAGTAAACTATTTAGTTTACACTTTGTGTTGTTGGTTATTGATAGAACTTTCCGTTAACTACAACACACGACTTTAAACAAGTTCCACAAGGTGTATTTAATTAAAACTTATCTAATTACAACTAACAATATACTTAAGCTTTTGAGCGTCAACATTGACTCCAACTTAGACATAGACATATACTTTAGATGCCATGACTTCCATTTGGCCGAAGATTTATTTGTTTATGCCCAAGCATTACGTAATAGAGAAACTGGGGCGAACTAGGACAAACTCGCTAAGGATATCCAATTAAAAGAAAAGATGGAAATTAATGAGTCGTCCGAACTCTAGCAGCTTTTTTCGTGTTAAAAGTGTTTTCTCCCGAGTACTTTCAGTGTCCTAATGGCATTTATCTGATTTATTTCTATTGTCTTTAGCCTTAATGGTTGTTATGAATTATGGTTGTGTTTTGGGATGGCATGAAGTTACCTGAGTGGTTTTATTATTATCGGTTAAGTTAATAAATTACTGTTAGAAAATTATAACAATCCCTGTGGCGCCCTTTCGAAGACTGGTATGAATAACTCGTAGAACAGTGGCGTTCGCTGATCTGAAACGATCGGTTAAACTAAACAACACACACACGTGCAGGGAACCCGTTGAGTTAAAAAAGTGGCGATTTATTACCAACCAACCAAAGCTTCATCTGTATTATTATCTGTAGCTCTAGCACGATAACGACAAACTCGCGCTCGGCTCACGCTGAAACTTCACTTTGATTGCGCGAGGGTCCCGCGCAAAGGCTTGCTCGCCCTATGGCGTTGTCAATGTTGACATATTGACATAGGACTGCGGTGTTGTCGCGGAGCTGTCACTATCGTACTCGGCCTAGTGTATTTGTATATGTTTTTGTATTTTTTTTTTAAAACCTCAAATGAATTTTGATAAAATGAATATAATATTAATTACTTCTGATTACATACCATTAAAAAAGAATCATCATAATCAATTTATAGTTGACGGAGTCATAATCAATTTATAGTAACAAACACACAAAAAAAACAACATACAGTTATATTATTATTAAGAACCTCTTTCCTTTTTGTAGTCTTTTAACAAAAAATTGACCCGCCTTCAAAAAGGGTGAAATATTTTTTTAAAGCTATGTTCACGAGTAAGTAGTGGTTACGGGCAAAACAGTAAATAGGTGAATTTATAGCGGAATATGGTAAATAGAGAGGAATTTTTTTTGACGTCGGCGCCGTATAATTACTCGCATGGCATAACTATCTTAGTTTTTATCTCTATATAGCATATTCCGTCACCTATTTACTATTTTACCCGTAACCATTACTTACTCGTGAACATAGTAAAAAAATTATGTAACCCTTTTTGAAGGCGGGTCAATTTTTTGTTAAAAATATTTTATTTTATTCGTTATCATTTATCATTCATATTACTCCCTCGTAGATTTATTATAAAGCAATAAATCACTCGAGATTAAAGAGCGATATAGTGATCAATTACTTTCACCCCACGGAAAAATATGAGGTGGTGATATTCATAACCAGTCGCAAGATGGCAAGAAAGATACGGGGTAGTACAATTCTCAAACCGATCGCCAGATGGCATGAAAGATATGGGGTGGTAGGTAATATTATCAACCGATCACCAGACGGCAGGAAAGATGTGTGGTGGTAATATACTCTACCGGCCACTAAACGGTAGAACCCCAGGACACAAAGGAGCCCCAAAAAACAACTTAAAAGTCTCAGGGAACAACTTCGCTTTTGCTTCGTTTACATTGATGACCTATTATCATCCACATATATATGACCGTAAATTTCAGCTTTATTTATTTTTGACCGAAACTACTGAAGCGATTTCTATAAAATTTTTATGGAACCAATCTGGAAGTAGATGCTTCCGAACTAAAAAAAAATTTTGGAAATCGGTCTACAAATGACGGAGTTTTGAGGTAACAAACATAAAAAAATAACACCCGAATTGAGAAACTCCTCCTTTTTTTTGAAGTCGGTTAAAAATGGGAGTAATTTTTTTTACAGCTAATTGTGAACCAATCTGAGGGTTCAAATCCTACCAGCTGCTTGAGCATGGCGACAAACTCGAGCAGCGCGCCACTTGACGCTGAAACTTCACTTTGATTGCGCGAGGGTCCTGCGCAAAGGCTTGCCCGCCCTCTGGCGTTGTTAATTTTGACATTTTGTCATAGGACCGCGGCGCATTACGATATTAAAACCGCCTAAATGCGTAAATCCTTCATACAATTCCCATTTAAATGCAAAAGTACGATATTTTGTTTCTTTGACAACGAGAAGAACGAGGAGTAGGTTTCTACGTAAAACAGTCCTCGGGAAGAAAGCTGGTGCAGTGCTGCGAGTAAACCGTGATGACTGTGATGAGGTTTCATAATACCTATTTCATATATTTTTATTTTATTTGGTATAACAACCGCTTAGAAACTTATCTTAAATTCAAAACTTACACACTAACAACCAATTATAGTTATCCACAGAATCTATGTTTAAAACAAAAAAATATAATTAAGACACCAAGTAGACCAGTCCAGGAAGGGATTTGAACATAAATACTTTGTATAAAAATACAAAAACTAAGATATACTAAATAGATACTATATAAAATAATGAATAAACATATATTTATATAAAGATATACATAATAATGATAGTGTGATGTGTGTGAGTATTGTGTGTTGAAAGTTATTATTGAAGCTCCTTCAAAGATATACCCGAAATCCAAGAGAAGGTATCAGGCGCACATAGCTACAAGAAGCTGGTCCTCAACTGTTTCTAATTAGAGTGAGCAGAGTCGCTTGTTAACCCAGTTAGAACTGCCGCCGCCGGCAGTCTCAAGCCCCACCTCTTTCAAACTCTTTTATTCGACCTAATGAATAGTTATGTGCTCCAGGCACTACACCGAAAAGTTTTTAAAAGGATTTAAAAAGTAAGTAGGTAATACAACATTTTCCCAAAAAAATTAATTTGGTTTTAATTGTTTTATGTTTCACAACCTCAACAATTAATTTTAGCTTCAAATAGCAATAGCAATTTCTTATTAACTTAGCTTTTCGTTCGCAAATTGGTATCTACGTAGACCGTTTTCGTCGGAGGAAAATAAACTAAGTATTATTCCAGACAATAATATATTCTAGTTTCCATTAAGGTCTCACTGATCAATACAGGATGTTAGTCCTATGTAAGCCAGTGTTCACCAAATATTTAACCAACGATTAGCACCTAACCAGAGATTTGACAATGTCATTTTCATAAATTTTTTTGACATTTTGATTAGCTTCTAATAGCGGTTTAACGGTTTGTTATATTTTTGGTGAACACGGGCCTTAGTGATTATACATTTTAGAATGGATAGGTAGGAGAAAATAGCTGGCTTTTGCAGTAATTTTCCAGAGCTATGCTAACATGCGCAGGTGACATAACTTTGCCATATGCATTTCGGAAACCTTATTAATATGTCTATGATCTCGGGGTTCTAACGGATAGCGTCACGGCATAGTTAGAATGACCCTCAGGAAAGACCTTGACATGACAAAATGTTCGCACGCGAGTATGCTAGACTTTTGACAAAATTACATTTAGATACATGATCATTGTATTTTTTCCTTACTTAAAATGATTATTTTTAACTAAGAAAATATTAATTTAAATGCAATCTTAGTAAAATCGCAAAATAAGTAACAGAATTGGAGTTCGATATCCTGTGATTATTAGAGAAGACATTGTGGTTATTATTCTAGTCTTGTGATACTGAAGGCTTGTAGGAAAGTACTGAACACAGAACAGCTAGAATATCTCGTTTCAAATTCCTGGGAAAGCCAATTTTGTCGCGATGTTAGAATTTATTATGTACCCAAATAATACTTTAACCATTATATCCGGAATTTCTTTGAAATAATTTTATCTCGAATACATTTTATCGAAATACTGCGAAGTAAAGTTCTGTAACGTTGATTAATTTCATCGGGAAAACATAAATTACATTCATCTCGTTCGTTTACCCGTTGGGGATTAAAAAATGATATTTCATTTCGATCTAACTTAGATATTAATCATGTTGCTATCTCTTTTGCACTAGAAAAATATGTCTGACGTCAGTATCTTGTATTTGTATTGATTCAGTTTATGAAAGGGGTGCTTCTACACGTTTCTGGCTTAGCAAAATTTATGTATTTTAAGTTAACAGCGTAACACCGATTTTGATGAAATTTTACAGTGACACAGCTTGTATCTCATCAAAATTATACTTTGACAAACTACTACTTTAAAAAAACGACTGCTTTACTTTAAAAAAATATTAGAAATTTGAGTGAATAGGCTTGTTCTGGGTGAGCTTATTAGATCCTCGACTGCATCTTCGCCCTTGTGCTCAAGGTAGTGGTCAAGAGCAAACCCATTATCTACACTAATATTATAAAAAGGAAATATTTTTGTACGTTTGTAACAAATAAACTCAAAAACTACTAGTACAATTTAGAAAATTGTTTTGCCATTAGAAACCTTTTTTTATCAGCGGGTGACACAGGCAGCATAATTTTCCCGAATTCCCACGGGAACGAAGAAAGCTTCTAACAATAATAAAGGGAGTATTGCCCTGTAGTTGAGTCCAAAAGATCTTCCATACACAGGGACAACTCGTCGCCTGCAAGAAGCGATAAGGTGCATGATACTACATGTGAAGCCTAACATCATATATCTGGCTTCAAAACATCAATTTCAGCAATAGTTTCCTGTACTCAGCAATATGCCTAAGCTACAGAATAAGCTGGATAATTCACGTTACATTTAAGCCGATAATAAATAGGCTTTTTGGCACATTCAGTTAAGTGTAGTAAAAGGACGGTCGTCTTTTCAGACTCAAGTAAATTGAAAGGCTTCTATTTATTTGTAGTTATCTTGAGGTTGTGTTTTTGATATAAGAAAAGCTGAAGAATTTATGTACCACTTAGCCTATGGCTGAATATTCTATAAGGGAATGAGAATTGGAGATATTTTTTCATATTTCGGATTTTAATGTTCCATAGCTACTTGTTTAAGATAATGGAGAAAAATCAATACAACAAACCAGTCCTCTTAATTTTTTCTCAGAGATTCAAAGTAGAAATAAATTTGATACTATGCGAAGGGACACTATTTCTTGATTTAATCACCCAAATATCTTCAAAGTAATTTTGCTTAATGCGTTGATCGGTTTGCTCATGCTTGTGGACAGGTTTTTGTACCTTTATTCAATAAAAATATAAGAACAACAAGGTTCTTTAAAAATCATAGTGTAAACAAACTCTTTTATGTTGTTTGTACTTATACTTAACTTTTACGAGATTTTCGAAACGTTGCGACCATAAAACCAACGTAGTCTCGCTCGAATTATCTAAATGTGTTTTATGTAAACCCACTTTTCTATTAATACATGTGTCGTGGTTAGATCTTAGCATTGATCACTTCTAGATGTGTTTGACCGTTTTATGATATAGTGGTATAAATAGCCAGTTAAAACTGATATTGCCTACGTTTAAACGTTAACTTTTGATGAAATGTCAATCCACGTTTGTCCAAATGGTTATATTAGGTCCATGTCCAGATCTTGTTCGCGCGTGTTGGAGCGTACGATTTCATGCGCTCCATTTCGATGAAATTGATGGTTAAATCTAATAGAAAACGAAATTATATTTCCCATTTCTATGCAAAACGGTTGGTACTCTAAAAATTTACAAACAGAGGCATACTAGTACAATGAAATTACATATAGTATAAACAAGGCTGATATATAAAGTTTAATGAAAATAACTTCTGAAATGCTCTTTTAAATTCCAGAATTCGATTCCCGTTTGAAATTTTCTTTAAATTTTATTCGCTTTTGTAACAAAATAATCGTCCAGCGCCACTTTGGTATCATGATGCGTCACAAGAACAAATCAGTGCTTCTACCAGTGAATCATGTAATCATGTAACATAATTTTGACATAATCAATTCTAAGACCTGGCCAAGACACATACATAAACTCACGCTTTGTGCTCTTAAACACGAGTAATAAGCATTTTTATTTTGGTTATTTTTAGGAAAACTCTAACTTTTCCCTATTACATTCAGAAATTATTCTTTCTACTCATGAATATAAACAAATTGAATACTTAAAATGGTTTGATTCTCGGTCGGGGAAAATATTTACATAATAACTCTAATTATTAAAAAAACAAAATACCCGACTGCACACTAAAATAAAATGTATCCTATGACACTCCCGTAATCAAGACAAATCTAACGATACCTCATACATCAAAATCCATCAAGCCGTTTAGGCTACAGGAGGTCACAAAGGAACAGACATACATACATACTTACATACACTCGAAAAACATTACCCTCCTTCTTTGGCAGTCGGGTAAAAAGCAGACGTTTGATTTCTCGGATTGGTTTTGTTCGTCTTTGTTTATATGATAATTCAACCTTTTAGTGTGTCATGTTTATTTGAAAAATCTACTAGACAAGATTTATGGAGCAGCTGATTTTATTTCGGTACTAGCTTTCCGCCCGCGGCTCCGCCCTGGTGGACTACAGGTTATATCGTTCCCAACTGTGGGATAAAATGTAGCCTATGTCCTTTTCCAGGCTCTAATCTATCTTTGTACCAAATTTCATTAAAGTCAGTTCAGTAGTTTAGGCGTGAAAGACGGACAGACAGACAGAGTTACTTTCACATTTATAATATTAAAAAAGTAAGGATTTCAAAACTGTTCTCATAATATTGGGTTCCCATCTATGAAAATGATGATTTTTTTCTCAATACCAATTTTTTCATACTTAATTTAGTTCAGCGGCTATTTGCAAAATTGTTTTTGATTTGAATACTTGTGAGTTTTTCAGTGCTATTCGAAAAATTTTGATTTGGATTTGAAACCGATAAACAAGTTTAAATGCAGCTCGTTTGACCTAACATCCGTTTCAATGCTTATTTTTGCATAATTTAACTGAATGTTGTCTCAACTTCCCCACCAAATTTTGTTACATTTGGATTTCACATTCTCGAAAAATATTTAAAAATGTTTTCCAAAAATGTTGTATGGAAAATGGCAATTTCATAGGTGGGGACCTGATATAAGTTGTTTGTAATCATGAGTATAGTATGGAGTTTAAATCATACTTTAGATAGATAAGTTTATTATTATTACATAGACTTAATATTTTATCATTAATATTTTAAAATAATGAAAGTACAGAAAGCATCTAGGTATCGGGTATATGTAATATATCGTAGTTTATGAAATATGTTCTAGTTCCACCAACGTACATATTACTAATGAATTTACATAAGCAAAGTTCAACAAAGCTTTACTATTAGCTACGGCGTAGCTTGTAGCTACGTATTTCAAAATAAGCTACGAAAAGTGTGAAATTTCGATGAAATTGATGGTCTAATCTAATAGGAAACCTGTTTTCTGTATCGTGGGCGATATGCTGACGATAACCTATCAGCACTACACTAATTTTAATTTATAAGCCCTCAGAATATGCTCTGTCTACCCTGTCAGGGATTATGGGCGTGAGTGTGTGGATGGTACGGATTCCTAAAAACCTGCCAATTAAAAATTCACTTTCATCGGGTGTCTTGCTCTTGTTTCTAAATATTCATTGTTAGTAGTATTACATACAGTTGGAATACTCACTTACCGACATCCAGGCTGAGTTAGTCCTGACGGGTATGTGGTCTATGTTAATAGAACTCGCGATAAATAGTCAGCGAAACTATAGGACTAGAATACACATCCTTAATTTGACAACTGTACTTATTGATAACCATATTTATTTATTATATCAAGTAAAAATAGCCAAGTTCGCCACATACTTGACTATACCTACACGATAAGAAGAAGTAAAAATACATTAATAACCCCCCCCCCCCGTCATCGCGGGGGTGACAACAGCCGGATCCAACTGAAGTGCTCAAGGATTTTGTACGCAACACCAAGCATAATGCACCAGCCGCAGATATACCATCAAGGGTACGAAACTATATCGAAGTCAGACTGCATCCAATAAAAATAAAAATGTATTTCCTGCCTCTCATGAATCGCAGCCTTCTCTTGGGGATGCGGACGCGGGCGTAGGCGGCCGCTACATCGATCGCGTGACCTCTGACATTCAATGAAAGACACGGACGCTCACCGACGTAGTATAGACGCCCCTTTTAGATTTTCTCCCAAAGCCAACCAGATTAACGTCCACATTTAAAGCTTCTATGTCGAGTTTGCTTCTAGCTTCTTTGCTAATAGCCTTATCTCGTGAAGATCAGTGGATTAGGGGAGCAGCAGGTATGTCTGAGTATTAAACTACCACATTACGATTATCATTGCCAAAGGATCACACGGATTATGAGACGTCGGTTTCGAGTTTGCAGTGCCGTATTAAAACTTTTGCATGGTTAAACGTAATAGGACTTCCACAGGATAAAGCGACGATCTGGTAAAGGTCACGGGAACTGAAAGCAAATAGCGAGATATGGCTGCAGATTATAGAAACAATAATATTGGAGCCTTTTCAAAGAGGTGATAGTATGAGGTGATAAACCATATAACTCTGTTTGTTCTTATAGGTAGGTCGTACAGGCCCGTGGCCCTAAGTGGTCATCTCTGTGTTACACAACTGGATATTTGACAGCTAAATTGACATATGGGGAAGATTTCTTACAAAGAGGATTGATATTATAAATTGATAAAGGTTTCGGAGAATGTACTTTTAAGGTAAAAATGTGAAAATGTTTTGAAGACCCTCATCTGTCATTTATTTCAGTAATTTACCTACGCAATGCCCGATCTCATCGCATGAGGATACGAATTCTTTATAAAAAGGAGAAATTTTCTGTGAAAATAATATTACAAAAAGCTTCCTCGTACGTTACATATCTCGTTAACCAAATTTTAATACAAAAAACAGTGAGCGTGTTCCAGAAATTCGTATTACCGCACGTTTTACACCCAACGGGAGTAATGAAGGATGACATATCTATGTGACAGGAGACGAAACGACGCCTACACAGATCGATAAAGATAATCATCTGTGGAGAGAAGCCAGTGCGGGTTATATACTTTTTCAAGCAAAATTTCAGACACGATAAATTTCGCTGAGCTCCTCAAACGGGAGGCATTATCTGTTGTTTCGGAGTAGCTGGCAGCCCTGGTAGTCAGGGAATGTAGGTCACGCACACATAGAGAGACGCAGACATACAAAGGTACAATGTCGAACGAGCCTTACGACTGTGGGCTACGCATTCGGAGCACGTCCGCACCCGCCGAGCCGAGTTACCTGCCAGTTTTACGAGGGCATACACAAACTTGCACAGGTATTAGGAGAGGCGTGCTATATTTAACATAGCAGCTTAATGTACCTCGCTCCCTATTGAATCAGGGTGTACTAACTGTATTATGACTTATTTAACCTTAATCTACGTTTTTTTAGGGTAGGTATGGGTACGTTCTGCGTAGTATTCACGGGGTTGCGGTAGGTCAGGCTTTGTCTTACTTTTACCTTGTTCCTTTATCCGTTTCCAAAACGAGTAAAAGTTAACTTTTATGAAAGTATAACAAAATTGTTTACAATCATAACATTCATAACATAACTGATCCATAAAACCCTTTACAATTAAAGGTTATCATCAATAAAAGTTATTAAAATGTAAATCAAATGTCAATGTTTATAATTATGTCTCCCTTTACGTTGTGACGTAAAGGGAGAACATAATTGTGACGTTGCAATGTGGACGTAGATTATTGCACGAGTGTTAGAGCCAAAGTAGCGGGCAGAATGCTAGTAACTCATAAAATTGATGTTTACAAAAAAGCAAATGCAAATATGATCTCAGTAAATATTAAAAGTTAGTAAGGAAATCCATCATTATAGTCACGGGCAAAAAAATCCCAACATGTAAGTCTGAGTTATATAAAATATTTTTAACAAAAAATTGACCCGCCTTCAATTTTTTTAAAGCTATGTTCACGAGTAAGTAGTGGTTATGGGTAAAACAGTAAATAGGTGAATTCATAGCGGAATATGGTAAATAGAGAGGAATTATTTTTTGACGTCGGCGCCGAACAATTACTCGCATGGCATAACTATCTTAGTTTTTATACTGCCAAAAAAAGCTTGCGCGAATACTTATTTCATTAAACTAAGTCCTGTTCAAACCGACGCCGACGTCAAAAAAAAATTCCTCTCTATTTACCATATTCCGCTATGATATGGATTCACCTATTTATTGTTTTACCCGTAACCACTACTTACTCGTGAACATAGCTTTAAAAAATTATGTAACCCTTTTTGAAGGCGGGTCAATTTTTTGTTAAAATATTTTATTTTATTCGTTATCATTTATCATTCATATAACTCCCTCGTAGATTTATTATAAAGCACTAAATCACTCGAGATTAAAGAGCGATATAGTGATCAATTACTTTCACCCCACGGAAAGATATGAGGTGGTGATATTCATAACGAGTCGCAAGATGGCAAGAAAGATACGGGGTAGTACAATTCTCAAACCGTTCGCCAGATGGCATGAAATATATGGGGTGGTGGGTGATATTATTAACCGATCACCAGATGGCAGGAAAGATGTGTGGTTGCAATATACTCTACCGGTCACTAAACGGTAGAGCCCCAGGACACAAAGGAGCCCCAAAAAACAACTTAAAAGTCTCAAGGAACAACTTCGTTTTTGCTTCCACATAATTTCAATCCACATAATTTCAGTTTTTTTTTATTTTTGACGTAAACTACTGAAGCGATTTCGATAAAAAAATTATGGGACCAATCTGGAAGTAGATGCTTCCGAACTAAAAAAACGGAGTTTTAAGGTAACAAACATTAAAAATAAAATAATTAAAAAAATTAAAATAAAAGTTCACCTGAATTGAGAACCTCCTCCTTTTCTTTGAAGTCGGTTAAAAATGATTTCACTCGTAAGTTATTTCATTGGTAACCATAACAAATGATCTTTGTAACTTCTTAACGACCGATGGCCCATTAATTTAGTTTTCAAAGTTTCATGTAACTTAAATTATCAAAGAAGAACTTTTAATTGATGTTTCCGAGAAAATTTTGTTTTCTGCTCAATTTTAATCATCAATTTCATTTAATTATTTTTTAAGAATTTTTATGTAGGTAATACAATGTAAAATTATTAAAAAAAAATATCTATACTGAGGTCGTGATTTTCTTAAACAACATAATCAGCTTTTGTGAAAGTGAAAACTGACGTAATCGAGATGAATTTCAGCTATAATTTATAAAAATCTATTTCCCAAGATAATAATTTCATTTCTTGATTTAAAAACGGATACATTTAACATCCACATTGAATAATTCAAAATCACCTCATATAACAAGTTTTAAACATATTAAAACGAGTTTTTACCACGATTTTTGCCTTTCGACCCATTGTGCCAAATACGCAAATGGCCAATGCACATATTTTTGGCAAATGGCGTATTTAAATGCTTTAATTTGTGTTTGACCAACTACGCATATGACCAAAAACGCAAATGGCCAATGTACACATTTTTGGCGAATGGCATATTTAAATGCTTTAATTCATATTTGATCAAATATGCATATGACCAAAAACGCAAATGGCCAATTCACACATTTTTGACAAATGGTGTATTTAAATGCTTTAATTCGTGTTTGACTAAATACGCGTTTGACCAGAAACGCAAATGGCCAAGTCCGTAATAACTTTTTATAACTTGTGGAAATAACTGAAAGTATATATTGTTTAACCCTCCGCATACCAGGTGGGGTCTAATAAACCCCAGGCGGTGAAAAATCGATATATTTTCAAAAATTTTCGTGCGCGGAATCTGAAGCTCTCAGTAGCTGGAGTTGCGACGTTCTTACACTGGCAAGTACCATTAGTTTAGTGGTGCGTGCGTTTTTTAGGGCTCTAGACGCGTTTTTGTTTAGAATTGTTGTTATTTGAGCATATACAAAATGCAATTATGGCGAACTAAAGAACTCCTACCTCGAGATTGAAGTAAAAATTTAAAGATGTCTCATCGTTGTTCAATTTTTTTAAATTAAGTCAGTTTAATTACAAAAATTGATAATTATCAATTCTTAGGGTGATTTCAAGTCTACATTAGTGGTCAGAAGATCGCATTTTCGCTACCCTTTTTCAACAAACCATTTAATCTTTTTCATTTTTTTTATATAGTGCTACTCAGGTTATGTTCAATTTCAAAAATATGCAATAATAATCCAGTACCCCTATTCCTATCTGATTACAGCGACCATTTTGTTAGGGTATGTCAGACCCCACCTTGTATGGCATGTTACAAATTTTTACCTGGTATGCCGAGGGTTAAGACTAAACAATATATACTTCATCTAAAATGAATTTAATACATGTAGTAAGTGAAATCTTTTGTCGGAAAATAGTGTAATAATAATAATAGACCATTCCCAGACTGAAAGAGACTTCATATCGTAAAATGGTGCTATTTGAAGCGACCGTTAAGGGACCAATATTAGGCCATTCTAGCCTTTATATACCTAGAACTGTTTCAAATAATCAGGTATATAAGCGTCTAGGTTTCATTAGAGTATCTTAATAATATTATAAATGTGAAAGTTTAGATGTTTGAATGGTTGTTTGTTACTTAATCATGCCAGAACGGCTGAAGTGATATGGATAAATATAGTACAAAGATAGATTTATAGTCTGGAATAGCACATACGCTAAATAGTTTTCCCAAATTCCGAGTAGGAAGCCCCGGGCGGAAAGCTACTTGTTAATAAACGGTTGGGTAGAGCAGAAAGTCGGATAAGTAAAGTACTTATTATTATGTAGAAATCCTATCTCAAGGTAACTACGAAAATATCTATTAATATCCAAAAGTAACTGTTAGCTTAGTATGCAACCTGTGTACTAACCTACGCGATCACATAGAACATGAGATATTTCTCACTAGTATTTCTCTTAAGTGTCAATTTTCTGTTGTTGTGTATACTAGCATTCTGCCCGGGACTTCGTTCTCGAGGGAATTTAAGAAAATAATGTAGCTTATGTTAATTAGGGATAATGTGGCATTTTAATGATGAAATAATTTTTGAAATCGGTTTAGTAGTTTTTGTGTTACTTCGGTACAAACATACAAATCTTTTCGTTCTATTATACAGGGCGGTCCAAAAGGTGACGTCAAGAATTTTTTTTTAGATTCCTCACCCCTGGGTGAATCCGAAAATATCCCATGAATGTTCTGCGATTTTTGTAGTGTAGAAGTTATGATTTTATGAAAGCGTTTTTCGAATTTTCTACCAGCGCTACTTTAGAAAATCATAAATTGTTTAATTTAAAAAATTATAAAAAAAAATTGTGCAGCATTTTCACCTTTAATCACCCTTTTATGTGAAAAATCAACTATGCCACAGACTTTATTACAAGCTATCAAAAAAAACGGTCAAAAGTAAAAATTATTTTCGGATTCTATAAATTCTTGACGTCACCTTTTGGACCACCCTAAGTGTAGACTAGCTTTGGAAAAGTAGCCTATTTTACTTTTGGGAATCGATCTGTTGATCCGTTACGACTTGAAGGAAGGACAAATTTATTAAACTCACATTCACAGTAACGGTCTAATTAATAATAAATTATACACTGCGTATAACATACGCAAACATAGTTTTTATGGTTTTTGGTCATTATAAGCTTGTACTAAACTATGTGTAGCTTGTAGTACTAGACTTTGTGTAAGTATTATATTATTAGTAAGGCCGTTATAATATTAGTAAGGATTTGTGCAATTGTTCAGCATATCTCAATAATGATCCTCAAAAAATATAATTTCTCCTTCAAAGGTATTTTTTTTCTAAACATAGAATTTAATACGTTCTGAACAAGAAAATACCATATTCCTTATTTGATTTGAATACTTTTTAAAGAAAACATAAGCTCAGTGACCTTTTTCTTAAGTAATCCCTACGTAATTCTTTTGTTGGGAGACAAATACATGAAGACAGTTTATTCTACCGACTCAGTGAACTAGTAAATAACTGATGTATTCATTCATATTTATAGGATTTACTTTATAACTTTATAACTTCAATAATATTTTCACGTTTATGTCAATGGAGTTGAGAAATTTTTTTTTTTACATATTTTTACAATGCAGTGCTTAGAAATGACCCGGTAACATGGTCGCGGAGAGCACGTTTACGTGTATGGGTATGCTCATGTAATGTAAGGAATTTTATAAAGAAAAATTAGAAGAGAAGACAAACAAAATTTTATTTGAACTATTAATAGTAAAGTAATTTTATTTATCAAATGTGATGCATTAAAAATAAGCAAAAAGTGACTAAAATTCAGAGTATTAACTTTTTCAAAAAACTCCATACTGGCAGTACATCGGTAGAATTATTAGCAAAAAGTTTCTTGAAACTTTGTCAAAATAACAATTCCGTCAAAATAACAATTTCTGACGAAAATCTTAATTCTCAGTGTTATAAAATATTATAATAAATTCGTTAGTTCATGTTTTTAATATGCTCGGGTTTTTAGTAGGCTCACGTTACACATTACTTAACTGCACTTTGTATCGTTTACAACTATTAAGTAAGAATTACGAAAGTAAACACTCGTAGAAATGTAAATAGGAAAAAATAATCTTAAATTCGAATCCACAGTCATTAAGAGAAGTGATACTGCAAATTTTCACTCTTGTTAGAGACCACTCTTTAATCAATACAGCTATGGGAGCACAGTAGGTGCATTGCAAAGGCCAAAGGTAAATGCAGCCTGGCTATTTGTAGCTCGCAGCCCGGGCAAAGCTTTACTAACGGAACTCGAATGAGATTGCAGTTGGCCTGAAAGTTAATGGTGACAAATGGTAATCTCTCTTAGTTTCCAACAATCAGTTTTCAAGGAGCGTCTTCCATGGAGTAATGTGTTAGTCGTCTTCCATGAAGGCTTTTAAGAATTTAAGAAGTATGAAAGGATACTTTTCGTTTTCTACTTAGCCTTTTTCTTGCACTTAAAAACTCAGTCTAGTAAATTTAATTATGTATATTATTATGGTACTATAATATAACTATTGTTCTCAAAAAATTTTTCAATATTTTTATATTGTTGCATGTATTTTGATACAGATTTTAAATATGCCTACAATTACAATATGATTACAAAGATGAAAATTTCAATGTGGGAAAATTGTAATCATCTACATTACCAAGTTTGAATGAGAAAAAATTGTGCTGAATAAGATTTACATTTGATACTTACACAAAGAACCTAATTATACATGACAATAGTTCATCTCAAATAAAGCTTCCTAGGATTATTTGATTGCAATAAGAATAAGAATGGATCACTATTTAAAAGGAGAACATACGCTTATTATTTATAGCGACTAAGTAAATACATGGCTGCATGTGCGCGCTATCCAAAGGTCAAACTGCGATCGGAACAATCGGAACTGAGAATAAATAAATACAGTAAATATTATTTATTCAAGATCTTTTTAACTTATGAACTTTTCAACTAAATAGTTTTCAGTAGTACACTTTTGCCTTTGACCGCATGAAGGACTTGCAAAAGCTTTATTGTAATGGAATCTTTAAAGAAAACTTGCACATATATAACAAAAGAGGGGAATATACAAAAACGATTATTATATGTATTATGCTATCAGAGTAATTAAATTAAACTAAAAATCTTCTATTTTTATTTCTAACAGTTTCTAAGGTAGGTTCTTGTAAAATAGGTAAGATAAAGGAAGTTTATCTATGTATCTATGTGTCTACGTGTCAAATGAAACATTACTCACTTACTTTGATGGTGCCAAGTAACTCTACGACAGGAATAGATTGACTCTCCTTGTTCTTTGAAATAGGGGCAATCAGTTTAGGATATGGATGACTTCCCTAATAAAACAAATAAAACCTGTATACTGAGCGTACATATGATTCCTTTATTTTTTTTAAGTAGAGCCGTTCTTTGAACGATGAATAAAAACAAAGAAAACATTTTTTACTAACTTTGGTACGAAATTCAACCTAATTTTGACTAAGAGCAACACATGAAAATGCCAATTAGACTTAACTCCTCTATTTACAAATTTGCAAATCGACGTCAGTGCGTCATAGCTGAGTTCCATCTATCTCTTTCTAGTGACCCGGAAAACCAGATATCCGCAGGTACATCAGACTATCTATGTAGGTAAGCATCTCGTATTGCACAATTCAACCACGATTGCTACTGCGTGCAATACTCAACTTTATTACGCTAGTTTAAAGATGAAAATTAAATTTGGGTAGTTAGAGACGTAGTTGTTTGTAGATGTTGACCTGTTGCATCGTTCGTCATAATATTGGATTTCCAATCGATAGAGCGTAGGTCCGGGACGACCGGGCAAGGGCTCTACTGCAAGCGAAATTGAAATAATAAATTCTGCTCTGAATTTAAAATATAAATATTGTTTTGTCTGGGATATTCAATTGTTTTTCTTTTCTTTTTGTAACTGTAGCTGTGTTATTTGAAACCATTGCTCTTTGGCTAATTAAATTGTTTCAAATAAAATTGTTCAATTGTTTGTTAGTTTTAAAGGGTTAATATTTCATGTACATTTGGATGTGTGGCCCTTAATCCTAGGATGAAAACTCCGAGAGATTCGTTCAGTGATGGATAAAATACTTCATATTTGCATATTGAAATCATTTGTGACGCAATAGTTCAAGAATTATTGGCAAAAAAGTATGGGCCACACAACCAAATGCCTGCGATTCTCAGTAATGAAAATAAGATGAACCGGTTGACGGAGCCCCAATTTTATCATTAACATTTACAGTAACTCATGAAAAAATCGGTTCCGGCTATAAATCAACCCAAAAAACCTAATACTTTAGAAAATATTTACATTTATTTATGGGCCACAGGATTACGTAGGGCCCACTTCATATCTGGTAACCCAGCAGCCCGAGATAAAAATAAACGACGCTGGCTCTATCACATATAATATGTGACAGCATATAGCGGCAAAAATCTTCTTATGAAACTCTCATCAGAGAGAAAAACGTGAATAAAATTCTGAAGCATTTGGATGGGTGGATCACGTTCAAAACCTTCTGCTTCAGCCAATACTGCGTCACATAAGTTGCGAAGGTGTTACAAATGAAGAGAATTTCCGTTACTGAAGGTGAGTATTAAAAAAAATGCAAAACATTCAATATTTTAGGAGATATCGAGGTTTCATTTTTGTATTAAAATCGTGAATTAGGGTAACAATGAATAAAAAATGTTGGGATAAATACTTATTTCAAAAATCGAGTTTGTTACCTATGACTCTCCTTTGTACTTAAATCATACACCAGTGTCCAGTTGAAAAGAGTAGCATTGGTAGTGTAAAGCGTGACCTGCTCTTGACTGTACTATGCTGGATAAATAAAATTGATTTTTTATTATTATTTTTTATTTATACGACGAATCATGCTTTTAACATGGTCATAAATCACCACCATAATATAATTTTCCTGTCCTGAAAAAGATTCCTTACATCATTGTCACCCTGACAAATTTTCCATACAAAAATGAAACCTCGATATCTCCTAAAATACTGAATGTTTTGCATTTTTTTTAATACTCACCTTCAGTAACGGAAATTCTTTTCATTTGTAACACCTTCGCAACTTATGTGACGCAGTATTGGCTGAAGCAGAAGGTTTTGAACGTGATCCACCCATCCAAATGCTTCAGAATTTGATTCACGTTTTTCTCTCTGATGAGAGTTTCATAAGAAGATTTTTGCCGCTATATGCTGTCACATATTATATGTGATAGAGCCAGCGTCGTTTATTTTTATCTCGGGCTGCTGGTTTACCAGATATGAAGTGGGCCCTACGTAATCCTGTGGCCCATAAATAAATGTAAATATTTTCCAAAGTATTAGGTTTTTTGGGTTGATTTATAGCCGAAACCGATTTTTTTATGAGTTACTGTAGATGTTAATGATAAAATTGGGGCTCCGTCAACCGGTTCATCTTATTTTCATTACTGAGAATCGCAGGCATTTGGTTGTGTGGCCCATACTTTTTTGCCAATAATTCTTGAACTATTGCGTCACAAATGATTTCAATATGCAAATATGAAGTCTTTTATCCATCACTGAACGAATCTCTCGGAGTTTTCATCCTAGGATTAAGGGCCACACATCCAAATGTACATAATATTTCTCATACAATATATGCCACTTCACTCAAAATCAATTTCATTTGCATAATTTAAACTGAAATAACTAGCTTGCTTGCTTATCGTGTTGTAGGTATAATCAAGAAGGAATGTGGCAAACTTGACCGACCTAGCAGGGCTAATGAACGCGTGTCAAAATTCTGTCATGTCAATGATTCTACCTGTTTCGTTTTGATACACGCTATGCAACAGAACGAGGACGGAACAAGATAATATGACAAATTATGTGACGGTGCGTAACTGCTGCAACGTCATTTACGAATGTCATTTACGAACCACAAAATGACCTCTGACTTGATCTTTGATTAAAATAATTTTGAACCGACTTCAAAAAGGAGGAGGTTTTCAATTCGATTCTATGTTTGTTACGTGATGATTCCGCCAATTTCACCAAAGGAACACGGAACATCTACAAAAATGTTAAAGCGAAAGGTCACTCACTAATTATACACAAAATCTCAGAAACTACTTGACTTACAAAGCTAAAATTTAGTAGGCAGATAAATTGTATTTAGGAAACTTCTTCAGAGGACTTACCCCTACACAATCCTGAAACTTTTGAAACTTCATAAATTAATTCCTTTTTTAACACTAGTTGATCTCTTTGTACCAACTATTTTTGGGATCGAAGTCGGTGATTCATACGTTGTAAATATTTAAATTATCATTATCACTTTAGATCCTTACTCTATTGAATTGGTTTTGCATAAGCGGACAATTATTACGACAAACATAATAGGTACCTAAAACTAACTCTTAAGGACTTCTGAGCAACGATAAATAATATTTTTCGTATTTTTTTCTATTAATAATATATTAGATCCATGTTTGTATGTCTTTGTTCGTATTACAAAAACTACTCTTATTAACAAAGAGATTACCTAAAGGAAGTTTTCCTTTTCCTAAAAGGTCAAGGATCGCCGGAGAGTAAATACAAAATAATTATATTTTCTGGCTAACAACACGTCCTGAGTTAATAACGAGATACAGCAGCTGCAAAGATATTTAACACAAAAAAGAAGGACATCTAGTGGGGTATCGTTAAATAGGTATTAAAAAAACATTGTTAGGTTTCTTATTCCGTTTTTCAATCAGAATTACCGTTTAGGATTGAAAATTCTGACACCAGGACTTAAAAATAATTATAACCGGTTAATTAGAAGATTCTAACTTAGTCAAAGTCATAGTCCTTACTACTTCTACCAATAGAATTACTAAGGGTACTAAATAATACAATTTAATATACATTGTCTTTAGCCGAGCCTCTAAATCTCTTAAATTAAAATCTACTATAAAATTTAAAGGTTATTTTTGTCAAGTTTTTATCTTTTTGTCCATTTTCTCGTTTTTTAATTAATTTTAAAGGTTAACGTAGACCCGAGGCATGCTTGAAAATAGCGAGTTTTAAATTTCTGTCTTATTTTGTAACTACAGTATCAGTACTCATGAAAAAAATACTTATCTACCATTTCTACCAAGATTACTCTGTCCAGAGAGTCCGCATAAAAGTAATACGGTACCTACTTGACAAACAGGCTAGATTAATATGAGTGGAGGCCTGCCTGTTTTATGGAGCTCGTAAACTCCTATCAACTTGGGAGATTTAGATGAATTGGCCCTACCTAAGTCTGCCAACATAGCACACTAGTTATTCTACTAGGTGACTAAGTTATATTTTATTTTTCTCATTGGAGACCACGGCGGGTAGGGTTTATATTGTTTTTTTTTTCCTCGAATAAAGAATTTATTTCACGACTATACTCTGTCCGGTTGCTAATCTGTCCAGCTGAGAATCTACCCAGTTGCAAATTTGTCCAGTTGTTACAGAGGGGTGATTAGTTACGATCATGGGTATACTGCAATGAGGTCATCAGGACACGTTGATGCTGGCAGTGGGTAGTAGTAGTAGGAGGGTAGGTCTTGAAGGGTGCATGCATGAATTAAACTCTGCGGTATTATAGTAGAAAACTAGATAGTGGCGTAGGCTCTTTTTCTATGTAAACAATCTGGGTACCAAACTAAGATAGTTCTATCGATCCACTGTTAATAATTTTCCTTCTGATACAATATTTTTTTTGAATTAACATAAGATTTTCATCATCCTTTTGTTTGCAAAAATCTACTGTATAAGCAGAGAATAGGCGAGGATAACGTATGATTCTGAATAAAATATTACAATTACCATTATTGAATAGTCTAGGCTGGGTAAGAAGGTCGAACAAAGGTTGCAATATATTTTTTCAAAAGCGAGAAAATTTTGTGATTATCTTATATTATGATTTAACCTGCAAAAACAGTTACAATAGTTACATATTTGAAAAAATGATAAAGTAGCATTACGCATACATTAATCTTTTGAATATTGATGTATTATTCAACATTTTTTTGTATGTTATGTGTTACTTGTGTTCGTAAAAGAATACCTACATGAAATGATTTTATTCTAATAGCTTCTGCCATCTATAATAAATAAATAAAACAGCATAAAAATTAAGGGTAGGACTTCCAAAAAAAAAAAAATAGGTATAAGTTTTGGCAATTTCCAAATAGGTATGTTCGGTTTTTTGTTGGACATCACTTGCGTGTAAGTCGCAAGAGATCCTAGTTAACCACCCCTAAATATATATATATTTATATAGATAAATTTTAAAGCTGTTCAACGTCTTACTTTTTTGATAAAGCGAACATAAACAATTTTGAGAAGAAAAACTTGCAAATGAAGATTATATCTCTTAATTTCCCTAAAACCAGGTGCCTACGGCATTAAGCCCATAATAATGCTGTTTAAAATTTATGAACCAATTTTATCTGACTAATGGCTCATTGTTAATGTATCTTTAATTTATTATGCGAAAAAATTACTTTTAAAGATCTTGTTAGAAGAAAAATATATACCATATACATACAAAGAGGTCTGCCATGAAATCTTACATGGACTTAACCTTATCGAAATCATCTTACAATAAGGTTAAGTTTCTAAACCTGTGAGTATTTGTAAAGGGTTAACGCAATAATCTAGGGCTTGGTAAGCTTTGGGTAAGGGCCGCTCAAAACTTCACTTAAGATTGAATTATCCTTCCAAGTTATAAGTTCTGGCTGGTTTTCGTTGTTCAGTTTAATTGAATTTGCTTTCCGGCTATAATTTCGTTTAAGTAAACCCCTTTTCCAGCCTATCTATATCTTTCTAAAAAATGAATAAAACTAGAATCCACTTCTTGACTTATTACGTGGTTTCCGTTAGAAAAAGAGCATCCCTTTTCAGCCAATATACGTACGGTGCGCTCCCAACCTGTGGTCCACCTCATTTGTTCACCTAGGTGGACCATAGGCAATAATTTTGGACCACGGGTTGGGAGCGGTACCCAACTAGGAGAAGGCCTCCCTTTGAAGCTGTGGGGACTGGGGAGCTTAGGAGAATGGGCAGTTGTATGAAAAGGAGTCATCGCCGTGCCGTTGCCGGCGCCGGTCAGTGGAAAAACCTGTTATATGTTTTCATACATTTTTTCTTAACGTCGTTACCGGCGCCGGTGCCGTGCCGTCAAGTGGAAAACCGCCCATTGCATACATTATAGAAACCATGCCAGGTAAAATAATTAGATTATCCAAGTATTGGTTGTACGTAAGTTAATAAATATCTATTAACTTATCAATCCATTAAACGTCCACTACTACTGAACTGTGGTATGTAGGATATGGAATTTCCATAACCTACTTACCATCAGCACCACGCCTCAAAACTGTTGTTATAAAACGTGTTGCCGAAGGTTTTGTTCGGCTAGTAGAAACTCACATGGTTTTCAAGATTCTGCACAATGCTCATAAGGTTTTCGAAAACTTTCTGTGGAATTCTATTGAACTCCCATGGTTATACCTGCTGCTATCCACAAACTCTATATGGAACACCTTTAACTCCTCAATTTCTGATAACGAGTCCTCAAACACTGTTAAGCGAGCCTCAATTTTTTAAACTGTTTAATTTACAGTTTTTGTTCTCTATTTGCTAGTAGATAGCTCGGTAAGATTGGAGGAGGTTCTTTCTATACATACTAGCTTTCCACACTGGACTGGGAATGAAAGAAAAATTCAGAATTTTCCAACTGCCAACTGTCCTCAGGCATGCTGTAAAAGTCAGTAATTGGGTATTGTTGTATTGTATGAGAAAGGCTGACTACTTGTCACCACTATACTCATATCCCATCTAATAACCAGAAGGTATGTCAAACGTGGCGTCAAGTGGCAGAAACACATAATGCTCTACCTAACCCACAGGGACGTAAGGAAGTAACTACCCTACCCTAAGGCGTTAGTGTATGTAGCTTTTTGCCTTTGATTTCGTTTCCGTGGGAATTTGGGAAATCTATGTACTTAGCTTATCTGTTATTCTGATGTGTAAGCTATATATTATTGCAAAGTTTCATTATCCGTTCAGTATCTAATATTTGCTCGAAGCAGTAACAAACAACCATCTATCCATCTTTACAAACTTTCGCGTAATCTATATCTATATATCTATATCTATATCTATATCTATATCTATATCTATATCTATATCTATATCTATATCTATATCTATATCTATATCTATATCTATATCTATATCTATATCTATATCTATATCTATATCTATATATATATCTATATAAATAAAAATGAATTGTTGTTCGTTAGTCTGATTAAAACTCGAGAACGGCTGGGCCGATTTGGCTAATTTTAGTCTTGAAATATTCGTGGAAGTCCAGGGAAGGAAAGGTGAGAAAATATGGAAAAAAGGCGTAACGAAGTTGGCCGGGACAGCTAGTATTATATATATATATATATAAAAGAAAGTCGTGTTTGTTACAACACTTATAACTCGAGAACGGCTGGACTGATTTTGATCAAATTTGGTATGGAGATAGCTGATACCCGGGATTAACACATAGGCTACATAATTTTCCGAAATTCCCACGGGAACGAAGTCCCGGGCGTAAAGCTAGTTTATAATATTAGTGGGATTTTATTCTTCTTGTAACCACATACTTACCTACTTATTTACTTTTCGAAAATATCTAAAATTGTATAAAGAAAAAATCGTAAAGGGTTAGAGAGCCTCTACCAAGCGAGCTAAAAAGGATGTGTATACTTAGACCATCAACAAACTAGGTTAATAGGCTTAAACTTTACGTTACGGCCGATGCTTTCGATTCATGGAGGCTGGCTAGGCTGGGGGTGGTAAAAGCGATAAATAACATCTGTTACAAGCTCCACAAATCCTAAATGAGATTCTATTGGCTTTGAAACTTGACCAATTGGCGAGGGTACGAGTGTTGAGGTTTGATTTTAAATGTATGTTTGGTAATTTGTTTACAAAATGATACTTAGAAAACAAATTGAAATTACCTAACCTATTGTTAGATTATTATCAATCATTGTGTTGTTCTTTTGTTTAAGTGGATACTGACATAAAAACAAACAAAGTCTGTCCTTAATTTAATTACATACATAATACGCTCACGCCTGTAATGTCATACGGGGTAGGCAGAGCACTAGAGTTTCATAACTGCTTGATACCACGTTTGACATAGATTCTGAGGGTTATTAGATGAAACATGATGTATAGTGTTGAGAGGTTGATAGTCTTTCGCCCACAATACAGCATCCCTATTACTGACTTTTACAGTATGCCCGGGAAAAGTTGGCAGCTGGTACATTCTATTTTTTTTCTTTCACTCCCAGTCCAGCATAGAAAACATATAAGATTCTACACAAAATCATTTCTTATTTATCGTAATTTCCGACAACTCAACCCTCTTCAGATATAATGTCAAAACAATTCCAAAATCAATTACGTCAAATCCCTGAGAAATGAAAGTAAATCCGAAATCAATAAGAAGGTAAAGTGCCACCCTCATAAACCAGTAGCTCCCTAATCCGGTAAGCCCTGAGTGGTTAAATAAGGCCGGAAGCAGGTCAAGGTGCACGTTAGGCTTCTTAAAGGTTAAATAGTGCCTAAATTATCCATCACATTGCTTTAGGCTTAAAGGTAATAATCTATGAATTGTTCCCTATTGGTCAAGTTAATTTCCCTCTTATTTTTCATTTTTCATACGTCAACAAATTCACAGTACACAATTAAAAACAGACGGAAGATAATATCAAAGTCAAAATATGCGGAAATTAAAAAAAAACAAATCATTTAATTATATACCAAAATGAGTATAAATTCGCATAAATATCATGATTTTACCTGTTTCCCGGCGTTTCGACGCGGTTGCACGCGCCTCAGCCATTTCATCAGCTATCAGTTGCATTCTCAGCTATTTAAACAATTAGTAAGCTGTATTTTGGGAAAAATCTTAATGTTTAATAAATCAGCATAATATTGAATGATTTTAAATTATTTAGCAAAAAATAAGGATGTGAACCAGCCCACAAAACTGAAAAACTTTTCCCAAGGAACATAGCTCGAAATATGAAAAAAAAATCTGCTCTCCATGCAACATTTCATATGGGTTTCGTGGGAAAAGTTGTTCAGTTTCATGAGTTGAATAACCCCCTAAAGTTTCGCTAACTAATTTATAGTCCCCATAATTATGTAAGTATAAATAAAAATCATGTACCAGGTATGTACACTGGTAAAATTAATTCTGGACCAGTTTTGCAACTCTCGACGGTAAAAGTTTTATTGGATTTACCTTGATTGGGTTCCGGTAAACATATTTTCTTCGTTTCTTCAAATAAGTGATGAATTTAAGAAATCCTTGAAACTTCAAAAGTTACCGAGACAAATCGTTCTGAAGCCATTTGTCTCTTGCTAAAGGTTGTATTGCCAAGTTTCAGGGGTTAACGAAACGATCTTGGATGTCAATTGTTGCAAATGTACGCAAAATATTGTGGCTACTTATCAAACATATTAAAAGGTTACTGATATAACAAAAATATTGTACCTACCTAACTTTGTAATTTGTTAATAGTACACAGTGCATACAGTTTTTGCTAGTTTGATTATCTGCAGTCTATTGCGTTTTGTCTAGTACATTTATTTTTGCAAAGTGCGCTTATTGAAGGTACCATAATAAAAATTGTTCCTTGCTTGAAAAGAACTTAACCTTGTTCGAAGATAAGATAAGTTAAGATAAGTTTTTAAGGGCACCTTGCTAAAGTTAGGAGAATACAGTAGTTAATTTTCATGCGTATAAAGAAAACTTCTTATTTTAAATATTAAGCACTCTAAGCAATACCTAATTATTTCCCAAGCTTAACTCAACAAATCTAATTAAAAAGAATAGCTAAGAAAAGCCTATCGCTTTTGAAAAAAGTATATTTTTATTACTGTTATCTAAAGTTGGGTCTACAATGTAAAGCGTGTTTCTTCTTTCGTTCCTTCGCTGAAACTTTTGTAATAACAGTTAACATAAGGCAAGTAAAACCTTTTGAAAGTTTCCCTTGATGTAAACCTAACACTAGATTGTCCCATTGCAAACTTCAGACAGATTTTCTTGGCCGTTACGTAAAACATTTTCTCAAGTATTTTCGTGAATATTTTAGTTTAGGCTAAAATATTTTAGTTTGAAAAATGTACTATAAGCTTATTTTGTTAAAGAAACATAGGGAAACAGAGTATTTTAATTTGATCTTTATTTTATTTTCATTGATTCATATTTTAAAAAGCAGACGAAAATAATATTAAATTAGATAAAAAGGGTAGGGTAGTTACTTCTGTCATGATGTTTGGACACTCACTAATACGAGATATTTCTGTCGATAGAGTCATTAAACCAACCAAGATTTGTGATCACTTTACCTTATTTTTATTTTGCAAGAGTTTTCTCTACTAAAACCAATGAATTTACAAACTCATCCACAGTTTTGCAGTTCTACTGTCTAATAGATCCGGTGCTACGTTTTAGATGTGAAGGAAAACAAACAGTCAATATTACGTTTACATTAAATAAATAAAGAGTGTCGGTGGTCTAACGGCTAGTGGGTCGGACTCGTAAGCGAGAGGTACCGAGTTCGAACCCCAGTGCCGCCATGTACCAATGACTCGTTTTCTGAGTTATTTAGTTGCTTACTAACCGATGCTCTTACGGTGAGGGAAAACATCGTGAGGAAACCTGCACATTCAGGAGACTGAATGTGTAACCATGATCCAATCCGGTCAGGTTCCCCTGTTACCAGGGTCACGGAGGTCAGATGACAGTCGCTCCACTGTAATGACTTGACCTGCCAAACCCTGGATCATGGTGAAGCGTACCCCGAATAAGAAACGGGACTAAGCGCTAAGAAGAAGAGAGAAGATTAAATTAATAAAGATCTTTAAAAAGTTTGTATAGTGTCTATAGCCTAAAACCTCCTTCGCTGCTTCAAAGAGATGCCCCCTACCCCTTGGTGAGGCGTAAATGGGCTGATGAGCCACGACCAAAGAATGTAAACATATACCAACATATTGTGCAGCACTTGTATTCGGTATTCGTGTGGAGTTGTGTGCAAATAAAGTACATTCTGTTGTATTATGAAACCCACCTAAAACTTCGAGATGATAGACTTGTATACACCATCTTGTTTTTTTTGTGAAGGCAAGTATAAAGTTTCTGCCATCTAGAGATTTAGAGGCTTCATAAACTCAAGGCACCGTATACCTCTACTAACTCGTAATTACGCTATAATAGCGCAAACTGTAAATCCACAGTACCTACCTACAGCAAGATGTTTTGAAATAAAGTTCTGTTTAAAAACTCCTAACACTATAGAGCAGAAAAGCTTACCGGCTAATAACGGCTACCTACCTGACTTTACTGCAGCGCTTATTTTAACTCTATGCCTGAGCACTCTAAGTTTTAATTTGTATGGACATCATATTGGTCAGCCGAAAGACGTCCACAGTTTGCAAACACCTCGCCCAAGGATTTCCACATTGATCGGTCTTCTGCAACAATGTCTTGTCAACCATAACAGTCGTTAGTTGGCTAAGAGATACGGAATATAAGTTGGTTTTAATAAGCAATCAAAGAATAACCGCCATGAGGACGATATTTTCTGAAACAATTTTTTTTTTGTCTGTATTTCTTGATTACCTTTGATACTTTGTTGTAGAAAATTCTAACCAATATCCTGAAAACATTTTCCTTTGGAAATAAAAACCTTATATAAGTATTGGTGGGAATATAAAATCAATAGACGTAGCATTTCTCGCTCTAAGCGGAAAATACAATAAATAGCACACATTTAATCTTTCACGAAATTCTTTTCAAGCTTATAACTTCTTTCATAAAATGAAAACTGCTACACGGGTAAAGTACTGAACTTCCAAGTTGGTTCCTGTATTTCAAAAAGTTTTCCTTCCAGCACTGTGCAGATTAACGTCTGAAAGCAAGTCACATATATCTAGCCAAACATGTGTATGTATAAGTCCGCATTAGTGATCATCTATCACGTCAGTGTATCAAGGAAGCCGTGGGCTACAGTACAAAGAAAATTACGTAAAGTGATGTTTCTTCACTGTGCATAATTAGCAGAATTATATTAGGTACTAACTAGAATTATATTCCGGAAGACTAGCATTCCGCCCAGGACTTCGTTCCCATGGGAGTTTGGGAAAATTATGTAGCCTATGTTCATCGGGGATAAAGTACCTTTCTAATGGTGAAAGATTTTTTCCAATCGGTCCAGTTTCGATTGAAGCAGTTAACTTGAACGATCACTATCCATGAGTTTTGTCATCTTCTCTCTCTTCTTCTTTTTAATTGATATGAATTAGTCGTATGTAGTGAAACTCTGAGCTCTACTATAACTTTATTTATATATGGCATAACATGCTCTCCCGTGGGAATTGGGTCAAGGATTAAAAGGGACGAAATAGGTGATTTCTCCAGCAAATCGACGATAATGTGGGGCGGGGCGCGCCTAAAGTGAAGGCAGCATTCAGATGACGTAGAATTTCTCCTTGAGCTCTGGGCCCTGAGTGAGTTATCGCTCTGAAGCGGAAGAGATTTACTGTAGGGTGTTAGAGTAACTTTATTCAGCCTCAAAGTCGAGCATTACTAATACGTTTTAAAGAATATTGGACTAGGCAAATAAATAAGTCTCCAAACCTATTTAAATAGATACACATTCACTCAATGATTCATTCATATTCTTTCATTCGCTCATACATTCGTTCGCACGTTCGCTCTGTATTTTATTAATTTATTGAACAGCTGTTGCAAAGTATTGAACTCATAGACATAGAAAAAATAAGTTAATTGAACTGTTTCTTTTTAGGGTTCCGTACCCAAAGGGAAAAAATGGGACCCTATTACTAAGGCTCCGCTGTCCGTCCGTCCGTCCGTCTGTAACCAGGCTGCATCTCATGAACCGTGATAGACAGTTGAAATTTTCGCAGATGATGTATTATATGTGTCCTATAACAAAAAAATACTAAAAACCAGAATAAAATAAATATTTAAGGGGGCTCCCATACAAAAAACGTGATTTTTTTGCTCGTTTTTATAGTCTATCTGATAAGTCTATCCGAGGCTGTATCTCATGAACCGTGATAGTAAGACTGATGTATTTCAGTTGTTGCTATAACAAGAAATACTAAAACGTAGAATAAATAAAATATTTAAGGGGGCTCCCATACAACAAACGTGTTTTTTTTGCCGTTTTTGTAGAGATAATGGTTTTTATAGAGTCCGACTCGCACTTGGCCGGTTTTATAGGTAATGGTACGGAACCCTTCGTGCGCGAGTCCAACCCGCACTTGCCCGTTTTATTTTAAGCCCATTTTGCAATAAATAAAACTTATCCATTCTTTATATATATAATTCTTCTGTACGTGTGTTGACAGTGAACTCCTAAACGGCTAGACCGATTTTAATGAATTTTTTTATGTGTGTTCAAGTGGATTCGAGGATGGTTTAGATTCACAAAAAAAAAAGAAAATCCACCGGGAATGAAGTCGCGGGCGGACAGCTAGTAGTATATATATAATCTTTCAAAATGAAAACATAGGAGTGGCAGACCAATGAGTTTGCAGAATATAGTTAGGTCTCTTAGAATTTCACTTCGAAATCCCCAGGCGGATTCTGAGCTAAGGAGGTTGGAATAACCATCTAGCTGTCTCATACGCAAAAAGGAACAACTTACGAGTCTAATTACGGAAATGGAAGTCCGTAACATTATCACTAATCTATAGATACTGTTAAACTAAAACACCTTTTACTTATTAAACATTCCTTTTAATTCGATATTTTACAAATTATAATGCGAGAACACATAAACACCGATCTACGCGCGAAAACGATCTGTCAAAAGTGCCGTCTAGTGTTGCGCCACACCGCGTGGACTGGTAGTGCTGTACCAATTGTGTCGTTGATCGATTTTCTCTTAACAATACCTACAAACACATATGTAAGAGTGATTCGACCATTTCCTATTAGCATAATTTTATGGTCTCTTACTTAAGAAAAACACGTTTTTATTTTTCATTTTTCATACATATACACTCACGCTTATAATCCTTTTTGGGGTAGGCTAACGTCATGTAGTTCTAGTACCACTTGACACTACATTTGACAAACATTTTGATTCTTTCATTTTGATAAGAAAAATATAAATTGCTTTTATCACAAAATAGGTTTACAGAATTACCTACGTAATTTATCTAGTGACCGAGTGGAATGAGCCAAGCGTAAGTAACGAGGTTATCCGGCGAAATTCACTTTTCGATACGAGGCCTCGGTCACGCAAAATCTCTCAAATGTGAAATTACAATTTAGGTTTATTGCTAAAATAATTCAGCACAACCCTAAGGTTGTGGTTACATTATTTTGTGGTTACATTTTTAATTACATTACACATCGGGAAATCTCTTGAAAATAAATTTTCTTTGGATTGGAAGGCATTCATCTAGTTTAGCTATTAAAAGAGAATATCCATATCAATCAAGATAAGTAAATACACCAACCTTCCTAATCAGTATTGCTTACATTTATCTTTTCCTTCCTAATATTAGTTTCAAAGTCTCGGGGCGAGCCAAAGCGTGAGATTAATTGCACATTTTTATTGTATACAGAAGACAGCACATCAGGTTACTACATGCGTGCACTCTGTGCTGTTACGATAAAGACAGTTTTGCAATGAAAATGGGGTAACCTGATGCGATATAATGGTAATCTTAAAGATGTATGAGTAAATTAGGAAAAGTTATTCAATTTTATAGTTGTTAATTTTTTTGCTTTGTGTTTGTGTTAAATGTTTACTTATGTAAGGATTAGATGTGATATCAAAATGAAACTCGACCCTTTGCCTGATAATGGTGTACAAAACCGGGTGCATTAAAAATTCTCAATGGAAATGGAACTAATGCAAAGTTTTATTTCTATAGAGATTCACTTCTGTTTCTAAAGAAACAGAACTTAAGTTAATTAACTAAAGTTAATTTCAAGTCATCACTTCATTAGATTTATAGATGTATAGATTTAAAAATATCTATAGAAACAATAATAAATGGTACACACTTAAAGGCCCACATTAAGGTTTTCCCTTTTGTCGTGGGTCCCTCAGAACAGACATAAAAACAAACACAAACACCCATGACCCGAGAACAAACATCTGCTTTTTACACAAATATTTTCCCTGGCTGGGAATCGAATCCAGGACCTGTCTATCAAGCGGCAGCGCCACTACCACTCGACCAAATAAATGAAATAGTATTCTTTTTGGGAACAGTAATTGAAATTGATAAATGTTATTTTTTATTACACATTATACCATGTCAGTCATGTTCCATCATCACGAGCTAAAAAGCCAGAAACGTGATACATTTGCATTGCATATCACACAAATAATTTATCACATAGTAAAATGTAGGTTAGTGATTCGAGAAATTGTTGTCAGTTTGATAAATGAATGTACTGCTATGTTAGGTATGTAGAAAACCAATTTTCGTCTTCAACGTAGGTATTTTCCTCAGAATCTGTATTAAAACTTTGTTGAATAAAAATAAAACTTAAGGTGCATTATTCAAATAAATAGGTACCTACAAACAATATCACATCACAGTGTGCAGTTACAAAACGAAAACTGTAACCTTTTTCAAGGCGACGTTATGGTCAAATAAATATCTTGATAAGCTATCGTGTGACTACATCACTGATTCCCAAAGTGGTCCAGGTGGACCCCCAGGGGTCCGCGGGCGACTCGATGGGGGTCTATATTGACGTGACAAAAAAATGGGGGTTCGCAATTCGTAAGCGGGGTCCACAGAATTTATCTGGTTTCGATAGTGAAGAACTAAAATATTGGCTTGACTTCACCTATGAAGTTAAGCCTACATTTTAGGCAGATAAATAATTGATGGAAGTGCTGTGAGTAGATGTCAAAAAAGTAAAGTTGGATGGAATTTTACTTGACATCCACTCACAGCAGAATCAATTCTCACTTTTTTAACGAAAACTCTTAATTCGTGATTAGAAGTAGTTGGAACTCAGCCGCAACGCAAATTTAATATATGCTCTTTCCATAGTTAGATCTAATCTAAAAAAAAATTGTCGAGTTATGGGAATATGGTAGAAATGTAGCTGCAGGGGGGGTCCACCGGAACCAGCAAAATCTTGAAAGTGGTCTATGAGAAAAAAAAGTTTGGGAACCTCTGGTCTACATGAATCATGTCAATCCTTTATTTCGTCCGTAAATTCCTAAAGACAATCCTGAAAGTGATTTAACTTTAACTGTGTTTAAGCAATTTTAGAAATCCGTCACAATCCCAATTTTGAAACAAAGACGGCTCAATGCGCAAAGTATCTTTAAATCTAAATTGAAAGCGCCCGAGCATTTAATATTCATAAAGGAACCTAAAAAACCTTTCTCTACAAACAATTCTTGACTCTCTAGGCAGCAATACGCCAATCCCTATTGTTTTACCCAAACAAAGGCTGGAACGGTATTAGGAGATAAAGAGTATAAACAACTCTATAGGTAAAATGTAGTACGGGTACATCCGTTGGTGTTACTTTGTTTTAAAGGCAAAGATAAAAGTATAGTGTTACAGATATTACCGTCAAGGATAATCCGACTAGGAAACACAGGTTGCTGAATTACCGTGCGTATTTTTAGCAGGGTGACCTATTTTCAAATGCAGGGTTGTTCCCGGGCCACCTCGGCGTTCTATTGACCCACATGTACGCAAGGTCTGACGTCAGAGCGCTATGACGTCATAGCAAGCTAGCTCCCCGGCCGTTGTTTGCCCAGGAAATTGACAGAATAAGTTGTGGCAATAATATTTAAGTGCCAACATTGTTTGTTTTGGGGATGGCATTGTTAGCTGTAATGGAATTGTTGTAGGTAACTTTTAGGTGATGGTAAATAAAAGCGGTTTGGGGTGACATGCGTTGATCTTTATTATAGTTGCGTGAATAAATCATATATTTTAGTAAATAATGATGTATTTTAATAAATAACATATTTTATAAGGGGGTTGGTGTGCAAAGATACTTCTTTATCGCACGGTTTTAATCTTATGAGTAATGTACATTTAGATGTCTTCATTTGGTCCATAAGAGGCCTTTGGCTCAGCAGTGGAATGTATGTGTGTAAACTATTAATTGTAAACAATTACAGAGGCAAAAAAACACTTTTTTATATATAAAGGCGGGCTTATCCCTAATCCTAAAGGTGTCTGTAGGCAACAGCAACAAAAAAAAAAGCATCAATACATTAAAATAAAATAAATAAACGCTACGGACACAAAGGCCCACACTAAGGTTTTCCCTTGTGTCGTGGTCGCTGGTCCCTTGGACCACCCATAAAGACAGACACAAACACCCATGACCCGAGAACAAACATCTGCTTTTTACAAAAATATTTGCCCCGACTGGGAATCGAAACCAGGACGCGCCGATCAAGAGGCAGCGTCACTACCACTCGACCAAATCGGCAGTTAATTCTAAATTAGCATTTATTACATGATTGTTCACGTTAACAATGTAAGAGTCAACCGACTTCAAACCAAAACGTCATCTAAATATAATATGAATCAGCTCATGAAACTGAACAACTTTCCCGAAGGAACAATCGAAATATGAAAAAAATAACTATGACCTAAGTACATAAAACTTTCCTCGAGGAAAGTTCTTCAGTTTCATGGTTGCGCCAACTAATTTTAAGTCATGTATTAAAAAACTCGAATCGAGAATCTTCTTCTTTTTGAAGTCGGTTTAAATTGCATAATACATATCCTTACTGATATTATAAATGTGAAAGTAGGGATGTTTGTTACGCTTTCACGCAAAAACTACTCGACCAATCATCATGAAACTTTGTACACATATTTTCGGAAGTACTAGAAGTAACATAGGAAACTTTTTATTTAAAAAAATGTGAAAGCCCACGCGGGCGGAGCCGCGGGCGGAGAGCTAGTATTATTAAATTTTAGCTAGCTATTTAGGTTTCTCAGTGTTTGTGTCCCAACGGACCCTCGGCACAATGAAAACTTTAAAAACCTGACTTCGTTTTCTACTAACTCAGCAAATTCAAAAAAATAATGCACCATTTTGCAGTCACGTTGAAACACGAACCTCAGATTGTGTAACATTACTCACATTACACAACGCTTATCGCGAACTTCCTAATCGGTTACTTGTTATGGTGTGATAATAAACCATGCTTGATATTACGGGGTCTCAAACGGGGAAAGAACAATGCAGTCACGAGTCGCATTTTTTTTGTTTATTTCGGTTGCAGTTGACAGAATACAAAGTTGTTTAAATTATACTAGGTGACCGTTCAATTGGATGCCTGGGACTTCGTTCACGGGAACGAATTTTGATTCGAAAGGATATAGAAAGGATATTTTCTTATTCATAATATACACCATTCTAGGGTTTGGGCTATTCTGGACCTTTTTTTTCCGCCCGTTACATCGTCGTTCACGTAGAACAGAAAAAAAAATAAAAAACAAAAATTAAAACAGGAAAAGTCAAGCCCTCTACAAGGCAAGCGTGTAGCCCACTGGACTACGTGTTCTATTTGGCAGTTAGTCGAGATCGTCGAACATATCACACATATATTTCTTTTTGCCGATTTCCTACGTTTCGCGGGGAATATTTTGGGAACTTATTTCTTATGACTATAGCTGTTATTCTACGCGTTGCTCTATCATTTAGTCAATCAGTCATGACAAAGCCATTTAATAACACAAATAGATTTATTATTTTGAGAAATGTTAAAATTGTAATAACTAAGCGTCCACGATTTGAAATTAATGCATAGAGTTTTTATTAAATCTGAAAAAAGCCTCACGAGTTTTTGCTCCTATTTGACGCAACCACGACACGACGTCTGAGAGGTCGATATTATTTTTCGAAAATTTCTTATAAAATTTATTCAGTTCTGTTTTACAATCACTCACACAGACAAGCACTCACACACACAAGCACACACACACTCACATACACACAAACACACGCATACAGATGGTGAAACTTTTTTTTTTTTTTATACATGTTATAAATTTTTCTTTAATGATGTTGAACTGAAGGAATGAGCCTGGTAACCCACAACACAGGGAATCCTAGTGTGGGTACCATGAAGCACTGTTTAATTTACTGTCTCTTTTTTTTCTGAATAAATACATTTTTATTTATTTATTTTATTTAATCTTATGAAATGTTTAGCCCCTCTTTTTTGTCGGGGGTTAAAAACAAAATCTGTTTACATTTTATCGCTCGTTTGACTGTGATGTTTATAATACCAATTTTCCTTTCATTTTCAGTTGAATCTAAAAAATAAAAGCTCGAATTTCAAAGACCTTTCAGTATTCGTTTTGTCAAAGAAAATGATCAGATGATAGATCAGAAAGCTCGTCTGACAGATATCACATTCTGATTTAAACGAAATTTCGTGTTTTCTAGGGAATAGATGCGACCAACCTCTTCCAAACAATTCTTTCGTTTTCAAGGGTGTGTACACTGTACAGTACAGTCCCCTAATATATCAAAAAAGTGAAGTAGTGCCTTATGTAATTATGATAAGGTCTATTTTAGAACAAGACTCGGTAACTAGCTATAGATAGAACAATGTTACCAAGTATCTCGTATTCCAATTTGGTGGACAAATGAAATGGGTGTCTGTATCGGATGAGACGTCGAAATGTGTCTGGGTGGACGTGTTCCTAACGACCGGACCAAATCCGGCATTTCAACGGTTTTAAACCGAAAACGGATCGCCAGTTTCCGAGGAACTACCCACCTTTATGCGGCAATTTGGCGTAATCAAAGGTATAAACATTACATGTACGGGAATTTTGACCCGTGTTAATGATAAATTGAAAACCAATATTTTTTAACTGACTGCAAAAAGAGAAATAGGCTCCTAATTCGACTGTTTTTCAAAATTATTTTTTGTTTGAAAGAATATACTCCTGAGGTAGTCTCATATAAATTTTATGGAAATAGATTCGGCACTTTGAATAAAATCAACGAAAACAAAAAAATACTGCGATATTATAGTTAGATGACGTTTTGGTTTATGGTTTTCTGCTAATAGGCATTATTGGGATTGAAGTCGATTGACTCTGAAATTTTTAACTTGGACAATTATTTACAGAAAAATACCTTGAAAAAATACCTGATTTTTGTTGTATCATGGGCAAAAGGCTGTGATAATCTGATAACCGCTTCTATCATCTGATAACCCTCACAATTTGTCAAACGTGGCATCTAGTGATTCTAGAAAGTGAGATGTATGTATGTTCTTTTAGATTTTTTTTGAGTTAAGAGTGATTTTTTTTTGAAGTATTAGTTTAAGCCGAAGCTGATTATTTAAAACTTTATATTTCCCCAAATTGGAATGAACGAATAAATGCGACCACTTTCTTACACGAGTAACTAGTTAGTATGTACCTACCACAGCCACAACTCAGGCGAAAGGAGATGGATCGAAAATACTTAAGGGAAGAGGGCCCGTGAAAATTTAGGTCGAATCACAAACACTTTTAGGTAAATGGAAAGGAAATATATCCGAAGAAAAAATAAAAACCAAGCAAATTCAATAAAGTAAGGACAGGAATTTATGTAGAGAAATGAATGGCACGAAGGTAAATGCAGAGGAATTGTGCCCTTTTGCTCAGAGCCAATTTTTTTGTTTCCTGGCAGTTCGTCCTTGTGACAATATTGGGTCGTAACACCGTGGAGTATCCTTAGAGGGATGGGAGGTATATATATATATATATATACACGATAAAAGCTATCGGGAATGTAAACAACTTTTAATTAAATGGATACAGAATAAGACCTACATTGACACGGAATTGCTACTGGAATATATAACGTAAACAATATTAAGATATAATACATATTAGAATACATATACACACACACAATAAATATATGCACATTACTTTTAACAAAACATATTTTCAAATGGTTGATTATTGACAAAACTTGTATCATTTGGTTTTGTTTTATTTTGTTTTAGTTATTTATAATTAAATAATAGCAAGTATTTAATTTATGTATGGTAGAGTGGTACCACCTAACACAGGCTTATTAGCTTAAAATGAGGTACCAACCACTGTGCAATTAAGTATATTGAATATAATTTTTTTGTGTTACATACCTATACAAAGGGATCGTATTTAATCGAGCGACAAATAATGTGAAATTTGGGTCCTCAAAAAAATGATAGCTTTCACAATTAATTGGCTAATGACAAATTGCAATAAAAAATAAAAAACCAGAACCTATAAAAGTAGCCTGGGATGTGATAGGAGAATAGTATGCTACCCATTTTTTACTCCAATATGGTGGATATCCATTTTTTTAGGGTTCCGTAGTAATCTACGAACCCTTATAGTTTCGCCATGTCCGTCTGTCCGTCTGTCCGTCTGTCCGTCTGTCCGCGGGTTTTCCAAGAAACCCTTGGTACTACAGAGCTGAAATTTGGCATGGTTATACATATTAATCACGCCGACAGAACTGTAGAGGAAAACCTTAAAACAAAAATTTTTTTCGGGTGTCTCCCATAGACGTGAAAGGGCGATGAATTTTTTTTTTCTCGCCAATATCATCGAGTGGGGTGTCATAAAATAGCTTTTTAAAAGATAGAAGGGGTTTACTAAGAATGTTTTTCGATTTAGCACTCCGTTTGCGAATCATAAATTTTTAAAGTGAAAATTTTTGTCAAACACAAGTGTCCCCCCCTCTACCAGCTAAACGGTTGTTTCTTAAAGTTTGGAAAAATTCACAGAGGTAGAATATACATCAAATTTAAAAGGAAAACTATAAAACATAAGTTGGCCCTTCAAGTTTGCGAGTAATGGTAGACCAAGTGCCAAACATTGTTGGGATTAATAAGAATATATTTACTAATATTAGATCCTTGGTACTACAGAGCTGCAATTTGGCATGTTCATACATATTAAGTGCGCCGACAAATATAAAAAATAAAATGTTGTAAAAAAAAACTTTTCGGGTGTTTCCCATACATGTGAAAGGGCGATGGATTTTTTTTTCTCGCCGATATCATCGAGTGGGATGTCATAGGATAGTTTTTTAAAAGATAGAAGGGGTTTACTACGAACGTTTTTCGATTCAGCAGTCCGTTTGCGAAAAATTAATTTTTAAAATTAAAATTTTTTTTAAATATTTCACTATTTCACGATGCTAAATGCATTTACGACGAAGTTCAGCCTAATCCAAAACAAGTGCCATACAAAGTTCCACGCTAAAAGTGAGGCAAGGTCGAAAGCCAAGCTGTAACATATTGACATTTCATGTGTCGTTATAGGTTTTTGGGGGTGTTAATTACGAAAATGACATCAAAATTATACACAATCGCCACGCGACCTGCTCTTTAGCACCAGCTCGAAATTATTCCTAACAATACTTTTGTTGCTAAAAAATTTTTTTTTTTTTTTAATAAAAAAAAATTCGCGCTCGCTTCGCTCGCGGATTCAATACTTCCATTCTGTTGTATTTAGCCCAAAACCAAAGTTAGTGTCCCCCCCCCCACTACCAGCTAAACGGTTGTTTCTAAAAATGTGAAAACATTATCGTTGGTAGAATATATAACAAATTTAAAAGAAAAACTATCACACTTAAGTTGGCCTTTCAAGTTTGCGAGTGATAGTCGACCGAGTGCCAAAAATTTTTGGAATTAATAAGAATATGTTTACAAGGTTCAATACTAAAAGTGAGGCGAGGTCGAAAGCCAAGCTGTAACATATTGACATTTTAGGTGTCGTTTAATAGGTTTTTAGTGGTGTTAAATACGAAAATGACATCAAAAGTATTTTATCGGCAGGTCTATATTATTTCTAATAATATTGTCGCAAAAAAAAAAATTTTTCGCTCACTTCGCTCGCGAATTTTATAATTTCATTAGCTTGTAATTTACACCAAAACTTAAGTTATTTCTGAAACTACAAACTCTTTAATACATTTGTTTTTTATACTATACTATTTGGAGATTTTAACATCGACTATGACTAGTGATGAACGATACTCAGTCTTTTAAGGCTTTCAATAAAGACTCGCCTTATTTTTGACGCCTCACGACTGATTTAGTCTTTTAGTTCCCAACCTTTAGTCATAAGACTAGCTTTTTTAGTTTAAGTCTTTTAACGTAAAAAACTGAGCTGTTACTTAAACAGCTTAAAGAACATAAAAGACTGGCGACTCATTGTCTGGGAAGTCGACAGTCGTAAGGCAATGTGTTGATAGAATGTAAATATCTCATTTTATCTCCTTGTCAAATGTTATCAAAATGTATTTAGTGGTTTAGGCGTTAATTATTCCTTTTGGTTGATAGGTTACAAAAGAAATATTTAATATCACACACAAACTGCGGTGCGATCCCTTTTACATAAAAGAACTTGAGTCGTTTAAGTCTTTTAAAATTAGCTGGAGTTGGTTAAGTCTTTTAGTATTTTGAAAACAACTCGAGTCGTTTCAGTTTTTAATCTTTTCTACTAAGTCTTATTAATAAAAACTCGAACTTTCAGTCTTAATTTTAGAGTCAAGTACTGTAAGATGGAGTCTTTATAATAAGCCTTAAAAGACAGTCTTTTTCATCTCTAACTATGACTAACATAGTACACCCGTTTTAAATGAATACGTAATGTAAACAATTTTTATACAACCATTTGCATACACGCGAGGTGGTTATTAAACAGATGATTTTTTTTTCCTTGTGGCGCTGGAATCTATATTTCTCCTTTACTTACCTTCTTTCTTTGTGACCTCGTTTTTATTAGACATTATTAGCAATTCAACCGTCCATATGCTCGTAGAATTAAGAAGCCAGCTGCATATTTGAACCATGCTGCTACGGAACCCTACAATGCGCGTGTCCTGACACGCTCTTGGCCGGTTTTTGAAGAAAAAACCTGTCTTGTAACTGGAAGGTTGCGGGTTCAAATCCAGATACCACTTAATTATTCTTTCGGGTTTATATACCGATATCCGATATCGTATCCGTTTTCGGATATCTCATAATTTTTAATGGGATATTTTCAATGTACAGATTTTTAGGACTTAAATTAGATGTAATTTTACTGAGTGTATATTTAATTTAGGGTTAAACTTCACCTAACAAAAGTGACTGTCGTGTCGTGACTGGATGCCATTAAACCTTACATTTTTGGGTCAGCTGCTAACATTGAACTTGGGCGACTACGTTTCTAATCTCATCACACTGTTTTCATCGTGTTACATAGTCAGGCTATTTTGTTGTTAGTATGACTCAGAATGAAATTGATCTACTCTCCTTTCATTATTATTGTATCTAATAAACACGCTATATTAAGGTCTGATAAGAACACTTTGTGGTTAGTTTACTTATATGAAATAAATTAATATCTGTTTTATCAATATTTTTTTAAAACAACTGCAAAGCTGGATATCTAGATAAAAACTTTGCTGTCTAAAACAAAACTTCAGCAAGAACTTTGCTCTCTAAAGCAAAACCTATCGTAAAACTACGAGATGACGTTCATTCCAGCATAGGCAGTCATGAAGGAGAGCTTTTGGCCGGAGGGCGTGGTGCTCCGCCGTTTTCGAGGGAGATTCCCGGTTATAGACACCCCCGGAAAAACACCCGGGAAATATTGTTAATTAAGTTTTAATTTTATTAAATCATATTTTAAATGTATGTTAGTCTGTAAGGATCTATGGGCCTAGTGGCCCGAAAATAAATGATTTTATTATTATTATTATTACTAACTAGGTATACCTAACTGTTTCCTGTAATACTGCGAATTAGCCCGCCAACACTAGAAAAATTGAAGAAATAAGTCGTGTAGTTCAAAAAGTTTCAGGATTGTGTAGAGGGAGATCCCTTGAACATTGTCTAGTAAAGTCCCATCGATTTTAGGTGCCGCTAGGGGTAGCAGGGAGGAATAAAAGGTCCCTTTTTTCAGTATTTTGCTCATAACTTGAAAACGGTCTACCGTACGGACTATACTTCCAAGTATGAATTAAAGTTCATTAAATTTATCAAAACTTTGTCATACACAGAATTTCTGTAAAATACACACACTTTTCATACACACTTTTCATACACACTTTTCATATCATACCATATCCAAAGTTTGTAATCCAAAATTTGCGTCATATGTCTGTTATGTAAAAACGAACGTTTACCACGAAACCTCCAAAACTACTTAACTAATAAAGATTTAATTTGGCAAATAGGTAGTCTGTAGTTAATAAATGGCCGTCAAGAAAGGATTTTCCGAAATTCTTAAGGGAACACGAAAAATTAAAGAAAATATAAAAGCGAAAGTTCACTCACTAATTATATACAAAATCTAAAAAACTACTTAACTTATAGAGCTAAAATTTAGTACACAGATAGACTGTAGTTGGGAGACATTTACTTTAAAAGGAATTTTTCAAAATTCCCACGGGGAAAAGAAAATCTGAAAAAAAATTATAGCTGAAAGTTCTACAGCTAAATGTTTATAATTCTGTACAAGTATTCCTCAAGCAATAAGAGCATCCGCTGAGAGAGGAATTCCTAAAACTCCCACGGGAAACTTGAAAAATATAATAAAAACGGAACCTCGGGGTGATAAGTTCGAAATACTGCAAAAATGATTTTTTGATAAAGCAGGTATCGTCTCAGAAAGGAATTCCCAAAAAATTCTCACGGGAATTTAACGAGAAATGTAAAAAAATATAGATTAAAACTAAAATTTTGTTTACTTGGTTCCTATGGGAATATTGGAAATTTTCTTTTCAATTATCTTACTTGTACTTATTAATATTTTAGCTAAATTGGTCGAGGTTTTAAAGAAGTTTCATATTAACTTTTAAGGACCTTAACACCCCCTAATTTGACCTTGTCGCAAAACCAGTTATCAGGCTGTCGTCTCCTTATTGCAAAATCTCATCTTTAGAAGTCCAGTCGTTTTTGTGATATCGCTTTATAGCTCAGTCTGTAGGTAGTTTTGCATTGCAAAAGGTGGCGTAGAAAATGTTTTGACACAATATTGTTTAGGTATGGCCGGTTAATAAAATTCCAAGTTCTCGACCTTGAAGGACCCACGCGTTAGCCGCCATCTTGAATTAAAGGTGCCAAAATTAGTTATATTTTAAATAACTTCTCAATTGATTACTAAATCACAAAAGTGTCTATAAAGGGTTCAAAGAAGACAAAATTGCCTACATTTTTTGCATACATGATTATTCTGTAAGTCTTAAAGGTAAAAAGTTACAAGCGACGGAAATAATAATATTTACAAAAATCTAATATACTAGCTTTTCCCCGCGGCTTCGCTCGCGCAAAGAACTCTTTTAGTCACCCATTTCATTCTTGACCCTTTAGGGGATGATTTTTGAAAAATAGCAAAACACATGTCCGTTTATTTGCTTCGAGGTATATCTTGACGAAGTTTTGAGTCAAAATGTGCAAAAAAATTGTTTTCTCCATACAAACTTTGAACCCCTATTTCACCCCCTTAGGGGTAGAATTTAGAAAAATCCTTTCTTAGTGCTGTAAAGTTCATCGCCATTTTGATGATTCCTAACTAAACAAATAAAAGTTGAGATCTTATACACTTGACATTGATAGGTATTACATAGAAAGCTGCAGAAAGGTATACATAGAATACAATGGTGCTGTAAAAATACAACTTTTTGATTTGAATTACTTACTTACTAAAGACGTAAGCTGAATAGGATAATCATGTTTGTTACATGGATAAAAACACCTTTAAACAGACGAATATTTGCTAATCCAGAGTAATCTATTTGGCTATGCTTATTACCTAAGATACTTATTAAATTTAAGTCTTTCAATTAAGTTATGAATAAATAAATGTTTGAAACCTAAAATAGCATATAGGTAGCCTTATTGAAGTATTTATCATATACGAAGAGGGTATTCTAATTGCTTGAAATGCTCTGAGCACTTATGCAATGTGCATCTAAGGTCCGTATTATAGAACGCGACTCAGACTGATCTATACTTAAACAGCAGTCGTCTTTGACATTTTGATAGTGAAAGAAAGAGACAATCAATACTTAAGTATATATCAAGCTTGGTAATTTAGGTAACACGGACCTAAATTACCAGTAGAGGGAATGTCCACCGAAACTGGAAAAGCAGTCTGCATTGCTGTCATACAGCATACACAACTATAGATATTGATTGATTTTATAACATATTATTAAACTTTCTGATGTTTTTTTTTTTTCATTTCTTGACATTGACTCCCTGCCCGTACGGCCCGTACCCCAGTGACGCCTACATCGCGTAAGGTGCTGCCTAGCTAGCTAGCTGAGCAGGATGAACGGCGACCACGAAACTTTTTTCTAATACTTACATTTTTAAACTCGTGATATCTTTTGAATGGATTGTCCGAATTGCATTATTCAAAAAGTTGTATAAAGTTATTGAAGCAGTCTTGAATATGAAGTAATTTATTTTGATAAGGATTAATACCAAGATACAAATAAAGAGCATTTTATAGCGGGTGGCATTTTAATTAAATTTTTAAAATAAAAGAACACATATTGTGGCATAACTGCAATAGTTAGACATATGCTATCGCGACACTTTTTGTAAATATTTATGTGTTCTGCAAAGTCGTAGTACATTATTTTATTCTATCATCAATAGTTTAAGCAGCGCACGTAATGTAAAGAATATTTTAGGTTATTTTTTTACACCTTGGGTTAAATTATTTGAGTTTCAGTAGGGATCCCTAATTTTTTTGAAAATATAATATAGCCTATGTCCATCGGGGATAATGTAGCTTTCTAATGGTGAAAGAATTTTTTGGAGCCTATTCGATGCAAACAAATAAACAAACAAACAAACAAATCTTTCCTCTTTATAATATTAGTATAGATAAAATGATAAACTGACTGGGGGATACACAACGCACAGCCCAAACCGCTGGAATTACGGACTTGAAATTTTGCACATAGATACCTTATGTAGTGCAGGCATCTACTAACGAGCGATTTTTGGAAATTCCACCCTTAAGGGGGTTAAATAGGGGATGGAAGTTTGTATGAAAGTCCGTGAATTTTGAAGTTAGGATCTTAGAACTTCGTATGTAGGCCGATGATTAAAAAATAATGAAAACGTGTATCAGCGATTTTGAAAATTCTACCCCCAAAGGGGTGAAAAAAGGATAAACTGACTGCGTGAACGATCAACGCACAGCCCAAAGCGCTGGAACTAGGGACCTGAAATTTTGCACATAGATACCTTATACAGTGTAGGCATCCACTAAGGAGCGATTTTTGGAAATTCTATCCCTAAGGGGATTAAGGGGGTTAACTGACTGACATATCAATGCACAGCCCAAACTAAATTATTTTTTGTAAACATTATTATTTCCGTCGCTTGTAACTTTTTACCTATAAGACTTACAGAATAATAATTTATTAAAAAAATTTAGGCAATTTTGTCTTCTTTGAACGTTTCATAGACACTTTTGTGATTTAGTAAACAATTGAGAACTTATTTAAAATATACCTAATTTTGGCACCTTTAATTCAAGATGGCGGCTAACGCCTGGGTCCTTCAAGGTCGAGAACTTGGATTTTTATTAACCTGCCAAACCTAAACAATATTGTGTCAAAACATTTTCTACGCCACCTTTTGCAATGCAAAGGCCTTTGCATTTCCCCACAGACTGAACTATTAGGAATGTTAGCTGTTGTTCACTTTGATGTTTCTTACTTAATTTCTCTGGTTCCCATAAGAACTGCGCCATATATTTTTTAGGCTGACGTCTTCTAACTACTGTCTACCTGCCTGATAAATTTTAGCCTTATAGATTAATTAGTTTTTGAAATATCGTGTCTCAAAAGTGAGTGGTTTTTGCTGCTATATTTTATAGATTTTCTCGTGTTCCCGTGGTAATTTCGGAAAATGCGTTATCAGTAAATATTTTCTAGCTAAGGACTACCTACTTGCCGAATTTAATATTTATATGTCAAGCATTTTGGAAGATTTCGTGTTAAACGTTATTTTTTATGTATCGCAAATTTTACATAAGTTGACAAGAGTGTAACTTCCCCACGCAAAAACCACGCAATTTGCAGAAATTTTAAGTACGACGTAGTCATGGGAAATTTGATGAGCTTAAATTTTTACCTGGAAGTATAGTCCCTAAAGTAGACCGTTTTCAAGTTATGAGCAAAAAACTGAAAAAAGGTACCTTTATTCCTCCCTACTACCCCTAGCGGCACCTAAAATCGAGGACTTTACTAGACAATATTCAGGGGACCTTCCCCTACACAATCCCGAAAATTTTGGAACTACAAGAATTAATTCGTTTTCTGACACTATTTTTTCTACTTTTGATGGGCTAAATACGCAGTACGTTGGCAGCACGTGACGCAGAGCGATGAAGTAACGTTATTTTAAGTTTACCTTTGAATGCCGCTAGATGGCGCAGCGTGTATTCTAAACGCGGTATCGTTTGTCTCCGGCCAGAATATAAGTACGGCGGAGATTACAACTGCAGTTAAGACCTTACTTCATAGGATCATTTCTATAGTAAGTTCTTCAAGCGATTTTCACACTACGTGAGAATACCCTAGCCACGTTGATGAGATGTGGCGCGGTGCCCAGCGTGAGAAAGGCGATGATGGTTCATCATCAGCCATTGATGATCATTCACTCCCCTTCTTACGAGGGGGAGAGTGAGGTACTGTCGCTATCTGAGTGTTTAGGATTTTTAACCCCTTAAGTCTGAAATCTGTTGTCATTTATTTATACAGAACCTATGACTCCCATGGAAAAAGGTCTAACTTTAAATGGTAGGATCTAGGATCCATTGTTATTCTTATGTCCATACCATCCATTCTAGCAAAAGTTAAAAATAAAATTATTTTATGTCATCTTTATTTAATTAATATAACTAGTAATAATATAATTTTACGATTATTATTATGATTAACATTATCTAAATACGTAAGTTTAATATTAAATTAAATCTAAGTAGAATTATATTAAGAAAAATTACAATTATCATAAATAATTATTTACTAATATTGATGATTTATTTGTAAAATATAGTTAAAACTAATTACATCTAAAAGTTAAAATTATAAATAATATGTTACGAAATTAGTTTCCAGGTCGGATTTTTGTCACTAGTTTGCAATAATCAATTCAAGGAAACCCCTAGCCCTGAAACTAGTTATCAAGGGAGAAAAATCGCACCAATTGTCTTGAATAAAGAGTATTCTTTCTAATCATTTGAAGCTTCACTCATGCGAGTACAGAAAAGCATTTGGAATGCAGTTTAAAAAATTGTAAACCTAGAAAATCATCTTTGACACAATTCACAAGAGCATACATTAGCGTGGATTATATGTGATAAAGGAAAAAAATAACAAGTAACTACTGTTAACCTAATTCGGTATTTTTAAGAATACCTACCATTAATGTGCGTCGCCAATTGTGTGTATCGACAAAAAATATTTTAAGTGAAATAAAACATACCAGATCGAAGACTCGTTATAAATTTTGCATCTAAATTCTGCGATTAGCTGATTGTTTTAGTCCTAGTCCTAGGAAGTAAGATTAGAAATTCAATGGAATATTTAATAATTTAGAAGAGTTTTGGGGAAACTTGCTACTCATATTTATGCGGAGATTCACGTCTTAGGCTACTAATACCACTAATACCTGGAGGTCCTAGATCGTCGCTAACTAGTGTAAAGTTATGTAACCTTTCTGAATTTTGCTCGTCATAGAGATCATTGTCCCCATACATTAGTCGAGATAGACTCCAAAAACAGTGACTTGAATAAAAGCTGTATAATTGTCGTCCCTGTGGACATCTACATACCTGTCCCGTTCAGAATCCCACAAAAAACTGACAGCATTAAAATAACTCTGGCTTCTTTTCTGACCTATAAAACAGACTACTAAAATTCTATATCTATTGAAATTCATTAGTTTTATCTTACGCATTAGGTAGTTTGAAAGACTCATTGCAAGCGCTGGTGACTCCTGCAAAAATGAAAGGAGCAAAGTTATTGTATGACATTAGTTATTTAATTTATATCAAGATTTTGAATAATCACGCAATGATATTACAGAAAATCAATTACAATTGCAAAATAAGAAAGTATGTAGTATTACACCTAGGATTTAGTGTTCTAGGCGAATACAATAAGTAAAAAGTGAAGTACAAGTATAGAGGTAGACTAGGACTACACCTAGGCTTTAGGACCTTAGGTAACTAAGTCCTAGGTGCAAGTATAGAGTACCTAGGCGTTACGTCGAGGATTCTAGGTCCTTAGGGTTATAATCCTAGGCGAACGTAACAACCTAGGTGGAGAGGGAAAGGTGAAAGGAAAAAGATGAACTGAGGTAAACAAATATCCATTCGCGAAGATCACGACTTCTGATGTTCAAATAAAAAAGAAGTCAAAACTGGCAGAATTAAGTGACCAGTACAAGGAAAACAATAGGAATCTCTGTGGAAGAATCATTCTATGTCTATGGTTTAGACATGACAACAACATAGAATGATGCCATATAAACAAAGACATAGAATTATAGATTCGATGTCTACTGATAGGCTATACATAGACAGAACGATGACATGACAGCTGTGACAATGCAAGCCAAAAATGTAACAAAGAGATAAAAAGAAAATATTAGAATTAAAAATATGGTTTCAAGAAAACCCTACAAGTATTTTACTGCTTTGTCTCTAGTCTGAGTTTTGGGGACTGTAGGTTTATATCCCTACACGTGCTTGTCGCCATAGCAGCAATAGTAACAAATAATTATGCATGTAAGTTATACTTTTTAATATAATAATTATTAAAAATGTACTTCATCCTGGGTAACTTGGGACTTACACATAAAATATAATACCCGTGTGAAACCAAATTTTTGTTTGAACCCAAGACCATCGGAATAGGAAGCAGCTTTAAAACTTCTTGCATCTAAATAAATGATAAAAAAATTAATAGTTAGTATATCTTACCGCTTCATGATATACATGCCCTTCCCAACCTTCATCCAGAACTAAGTTAATAAATTTTTCCACTCTAACGCAGTCAAAAAAATATTGAGGTAAAGGGTCCAGTTGATACGTTGGGTAATATATTACAAGAGGGCGTTTAAATTCCACACCAGACTAAAAAATAAAAATTAATCAGGGTGAATTTTAATACTTTAAACTTTCGTGATATGAACACATATTAAAATATTTAAATAGGCCTAAATACGCGTATGTATCATGAACGTCGGTAAATTGGTAAATCATGATTTATATGCGAATTTAGACCTGTTTTAGTATTTAAGTAGGGTGAATTTTATTTTATAAATCAGGAAATTGTTTTTTTTAAATGTTACAAAAGAAAGAATGTTTTTTGGTGAAACTAAAATCAAGACGTCCCAATTACAAGAGTAAAGGATTTAAGATTACGTGCACTGAAATGGTCTCCGCCCAAATTTGACCAGTAACCATTGCCAAAGCCCTGATTTTCAGTAGAGCCGGAAAGCACATCGGTGCATTGCAATTTTTTTTTAATTTATACTTTTACATATACTTCACTACTTCATCAGCCCATATACGTCCCCACTGCTGGGGCACCGGCCTCCCTCAATAACATGATGGGTAAATGCCATACTCACCACGCTTGGCAGACGGGTTGGCGAGAGTTTTACATATTCAAATATAAAAAAAATTATGAAATCAAACTCGTAAGCGAGAAGTTCTGGATTAAATTCTGAGATCCACTTTTTTAAGTTGCTCAATAACTGATACGTTGCATCGTATCAATTGTACGTTTAGGCAAATGAATGTGTAAGCAAGGTCCAGTTCTTTCCAATTTAGTGTAAGATGCTAACTGAGGTCGGATTAGATGGCAGTTAGCTTTATTAAAATTACCTGATCTTTAGAATTTTAATGGTCAAGCGTAGCCAAAGCCACAAATATAAAATGAGGTAAAGCACTAGACAGAAGATGATATGTTTATGTAAACTGACATGTTTTCTGTTGCTATAAAAATTGCGATGTTAGGAAGGAAATATTATTAAAGAATTTACCATGCGTCTTTCTACATATTTGATTCCCTGGATTGAGCTAAATCCATAAGAGACCTTCCGCATCTTCAGTCTGCTCATTGACGTAATCTTATCGCCCTTTTCCTGAAATAATTAAATCTCGTAAATTGTTTTTCTATCAATTTTTTATAGTCCTGTGAGTTATAATATACTAGCATTCCGCTCGGGACTTCGTTCCCGTTGGAATTCGGGAAAATTATGTAGCCTATGTCAATTAGGGATAATGTAGCTTTCTAATGGTAAAAGAATTTTTCAAATCGGTCGAGTAGTTTTGGAGCCTATTCAATGCAAACAAACAATCAAATCTTTCGTCTTTATAATATGTGTAGATATGGATTTTACTCTGACTATCGGGTGATTTGAACATGTAATAGTTATGCTCATATTATCCGTGCTTTGCAAACTTCGAATCTGTTATAATGTTTGGGATTTCAAGGGATATCCCCATGCAATTCGCAACCACTTCTTCCATTACTTGCTAAGAAAACTCTAAAATTAAAAAAGGTATATCACCCCCGACATTCATCGCTTATATTATAACTCTTAAACGGCTGAACTAATTTTGATCAAATATGGCTAAAAATCATGTCGACTACATCAACTTTCAAAAAAAACAAATCCTAATTGGTCCATTCCTTTAGGAGCTACGATGTCACACAGATATATAGACACGCAGACACACACGTAAAACATATAACACCCCTTTTTTGTCGGGGGTTAAAAAATAACATAAACTCTTTCACGCAAAGTCTAAAGAATACATTTGATTAAATAATTAAAAAAATAGGTACAATACATTTCATATCAAAATAATCGCATCAGTAGGCAAACTGAAAACTGTACACCCTTACAATATTTCAAATTGTTGATAGAAACTGATATTGGATCTTTTCTATTGAAAAGAGTGCATTCCGCCATTTCAGTAATATTTTTAAGCGGGAAGGAAAAGGGGCATTGTCTTATAAATTAACCATCGATGTTTAATACTGGGGTGGGGAAGCTGCGGCTAATCTTAGATAAATTAATATCTGATTGAAAACATCGCTCCCTTTTTTTCCTTCTTTTGGTCAGAGAATGACGTCAGGTATTTACCAGCATTTTTCCTGGAAAATCTGGATCCTGAGTGCCGGTGGCTGGGAGAGCGTTTTTGTTACTAATTGACACTTTTCTTGGTTCCAGAGTCCCTGACAACCTCTTGCTTTCCGTATTCACTGCAGTTTTGATTTCTTTGCCCATTTTTAATTTGGTTTGTGAGATTTAATATAATAACAAAATATTTCAATTATTTTAAGTTTCAGTAGATTTTTTTCAATATTAGACAAATTTCAATATGTTTTACGATGCGTTTTTTGTTGTTGTGCTTCCCTTTAAGAGACTTCGGTCAGAGGATCATGTTAGATTCTAAATTAAACTGGCTCTTCATTCTGTTAGTTTGGAGATGTTACGAAATATAATAAATACAATGTAGATTCAATACAATATGAGTTTTTATTATTTGTCAATTATTCTGCGTCAAAAATTGAAGTGATAAAACCATAGTAAAACGTAATGACTTATTATATTCTTTTTGCTTAAGTACATACTCAAAGGTAATGTCCTTCTTTTGCTTTATTTTTTTTTATCAGCCTATATTTATCCTCATAGAGGTGCACAGGCCTCCCTTCGAAACACGAAGGGAATTCAGGCCATAGTTCACCACGCTGCAACCTGGCCCAATGCTGGTTGTTGGACATTAGCACTATCGTGGTGGCCCTCACGCCGCTCATTTGAAAAGGAACTCATTCCCTATGAAGGCCAGGCTTGTGAAAGATATCAGCGAACTATCGTGGCATCATTAATTTATTTATTTTTATTATTATTAATTTCCCACTGATGCTGTAAATGTACAATCTTAAGTTTTTTTTGCAATTTCTCAAACATTTATTATTTTCAAACGCTCACGCCATGCAAATGCCATGTTTATGGGTCTTGAAGTAGGCTTGAAAGGAGGAATCACTGATTGCCAGCTTTCTTCACTTTTCTTTGTAAATAAGAACTGTGAAATAAATGATTCTATAAGTAAATCCTTTAAAATATGATGAAGAATAAATGCTGTATTTATATTTATTTCAACATATTCTCGTGTTAATTTGTAATTTCTACTTGTTTCAAAAAAAAGATGTTTGTATTTTATTAATAAGAAATTGAAGTATGCTGAAACCTTCTAAATGCAACAAAAACAAAAAACCACTCAAATATGCACACAAAGCGTTCATTGAGTAACTTCATGCAACAAGACAACATTCTACGAGCGACGACCCTGGGTTTACATGATGCATCGACACTGCTACACATTCTGTAGATTCAAGTAGAGTGATAAGGTTGTATGTCAACGAAGCTCATTCTTATGGGTCAGTTAAACGACTGTTCACCCTCAGGGGAGATTTGGCCGATACGGGTTGAAGTTGGAGTTTTTAGCCTATTAAAGTAATTGGGGGAGACAGACACTGTTAGAGGAGAAAGGGAACATTTTGGTACCCAGCTTTCGGGGATATTGCGGTTTTTTTACCTTTGGAAACAAGCAGCTTTTTTACCCTTGGCGCGCTTCAACAACTATGCCATTTCTCACCAATATTTAAGTGTAAAAAGCATCTCTATTAATTCTTAGAATCACAACATTACCTAGGTTCTTGCATGAGAAAATACACCGAAGATTTTCCGAGACATTCCTGTAATAATAAAATAATTTTATTCCCATTTCCAGCGCTTTTTATCCAGTGGAGGAAAACATTACGAGTTATTTGAAATGGTTAAGTTATTCCAGTCTTTCTTACATTCTTATTACATTTGGTGAAACTAAGCTGCGGGCTGGTTAAGACTTGGTCACACAGATTTATTCATTTATTTAGTCGAGAATTTGTAACAGAGGAGTCATTTTAAAATATAATTTATGTTTTTAATAATCAAGTAAAACAAGTTAAGTACTTATTTCATTTTCGTAGTAGGTACATTCCCAACTTGTAAAATTAATCAATTTACATCTGGGAAAAGTTTTTTAAATAAGAACTTTTTATAGTATGTCCACATACACAAGTCTTGGGTTCCACTAAAACTGAGTAGTAAAGATTTTGTGGATAAGGCAGTATGCACAGTGGGTATAAAAGCATAAATTATTACCCTAAAGTACACTATCTCTGTAGATACACTATTTTAAAATGCTCGCATTTATTCCCGTTAGCTACACTTTTTGTAAACCTGAGTAAACATTACTCTTAGAAACTCTTTTAGGTACAAAACACAATTTTTTAAGACATTTTGCACATGGCGATCAGATAGAAAATATATAAAACGGGCGCGTGCGCTTATTTAAGTATACATTTTTCAACAGCTTGGTAGGTATATATAACATGCTCGAGTTATATTTTGCTTACACCCATCTTTCTGGATGTGGTGTGTGCTTCATATTCACTCACAAAAACAAACTTTTTTAAGTTTGTGAAACTGTGGGAGTAAAAGTATGAACTGCACCCTACCGAGCATTGACCCTAGGTTAACGGTCCTTGCACCCTGCAAACTCTTACGTCAGTTAGCTAGAACTACAAAAGTATTACGCTTACTGTACTGTGTATTCGTTGAGGTAGGTACTCCAAGGATTTTCTGACTGGCAAGCACCTTTGTATTGCTATCTTTATTAAGAGGTATGGCTATACTTTTGTTATGTTTTCTTTTCAATGCAATATAGCTTAATGCAAGTCATGTTTGGTTTTGTTGGCCAAGCATTTTAAAAATGTGAAACCACTGATTTCAAGGTCCTATAAAAGCAACACCCTAAAATTTAGACTACTCTAGAACCTTATATCAATTAATTAAACTGAACCACTTTTCCTAAAGAAAATATGTTGAAAAACAAAAAAGTGTTACCATGCAAAGTGTAGCTTTAATTTAGGTTCTTTGAGAAAAGGTCTTCAGTTTTAATGTCATGACGTGTTATAATTGTTAGTTACCTAACCTAACATGCGGTAACATGTGAAAAAAAATTGTCTCAAATTAAAAAAAAATATATAATGAGAAGCGAGCGAATGAAATACCTAACACGGGAAAGTCCAAATTCAAGAGCACTTGTTTGTTTTTATAAACGTTATTTTATTTATTTAAGGATTTTTTTTTATTTTATGTTTGTAACAATAAGAATAAAATAAATATTACTCCATGCAATGTTGAACTTAAATACCAAACGAACGAAGGTATACCTACTCTAACAGCAGCAGATTCCGAGCGTAGAGGGTTTGTGGGTCTAGTCTAATTAGAATCTAGATGGCTTAGAGACGGTTTTAAACTGGATAAACGTGATATAAAATTAGTATAATCCCGTCCGCGTCAGCTTTGTTTAGTTCTTATACTATAGTAGCAACCTGAAACAGCTCCGTATACAATGGCTATCAGTATTTTGAGCTTACAGTCATACGGAGAAAACGGATATATAGTGTCTGCACTGACTTAGTATGGCTTACCACGATTTTTATGGAAAAAAAAGACTAAGGAGGTTCCTCCAAAGAAACGTTTGAGAACAAACGGTAATTTTCACTGAAGATTAGTTGAGATGTTAGCTAAACGCGTCAACGTAAGAAAAACTGGCATCGTTAAATTTTAAACGGTTCCACATTATCAGCTCAAATCATCATATCCAACACAGTCTCCCCACACTATCTAAATATCTAAAATTGGAGGTCCTGACTCACTGGCTCATCAACGCCCAGCCCAAATTCTTGAACCTTGAAATCTGTTTGGCACAAAGGTTCCTTTCATAACGTAGGCAAGGAATAAGGAAGGATTTTACGAAATTTCCATGGGAACAAAGTCCTCTATGCATCCTCTAGTCAGCTTTAATCACCTCACCCCACACAATCTGCACACCATCAGCTCAAATCATCAGCCCAAGCTCAACCCGCGAGTCGGACCACTAAGACGACGGTGCAACTTCAAAAATTACGGTCATCGAACGTGAATCGCTTTGAAAGTAAAGTACAGTATAAGTACTGTCACATGTGAATAAAAATTGAAACGTTTTAGAACAAAGGGTATATAAATATTTTGTTATTGTGGTTTTCAAAATCAATTTATTTATTTAGAATAAATAAATTGATTTTGAAAAGACAAGAACGAGACGGACTTTAAGAAAAAAAACCGGCCAAGTGCGAGTCGGACTCGCGCACCGAGGGTTCCGTACAAACCTAGCTTAAAGGTATTGTAGACCTGAGTATTTGATATGAATTTCAATTTAATACCTCAACGCGTTCATGAGAAAAGGGGTAGTAAGTTTAAAAATATTAAAAATATTTTTATGATATGATGTAATTAAAAATTTATGGTTTTCGCAATTTTTCCTTTATCTGTGCTATAAAACGTTGCTTCGTACCAAATTTCAAGATTCTGTGTTCACGGGAAGTACCCTGTAGGTTTTGATTCCTTTGCGAGTGTCGAAAATTTGCGGAAATTTGCGGCATAAACGGCTGTATCTTTTGATTGCGTTGGCTTAGAAGTTTGATTTTTTCACAGCTTCAAGGGACAGTAGACCTGAGTAATTGATATAAATTTCAGCTTCATACCTCCACGAGTTCCTGAGAAAAAGGGTCTTGACAGACGGACGGACGGACGGACAGACGGACAACAAAGTGATCCTATAAGGGTTCCGTTTTTTCCTTTTGAGGTACGGAACCCTAAAAATTGAAGCACTTGTATATAATCTTGTACGGGACTCGCGGGTTGTGATTGGGGTGTTTCGCACAATGGGGTATTTATGACGTGAGGAAAGGGGTGGGGTATCTAGTCGCAAATACCAAATCTTTATTACTATATTCAGACAGCGTCAATAATCCCCGAAGGACAGCTCCAATAAGTATTGTTCGGACGATAGGCAGAGATCGATGCAGGCTAACAGCTTTCCACGGGAATACCTTCCACAATCCGTACCTTAGAAATAATACACGGCGAAAAACTGACCACTTTAATTTATGTTGAATATTGTACTTACCACGTGCTTCACTTTTATCCTAGTCATACGTTTAGAAGGAGATGTAAATTTAGTTTAAGATCGATCGCTAATTCGCCATACATTGCGTCTGCACAAAAAAAAATTGCTGGAGATTTAAACTGAATACAGCAACGTACGGCTAATTTGACCAATGTCGCTGCTTCCGACTAATCGACGTTGTTCAATCAAAATCGACATACTATCTCCTCTAGCTTATTTCAATACATAAATTATTTATTATCACATTGACTTAGCTGTCAATAAGTTGCACGAACGATGCATCGCAGTGCATCCAAGCGAGTCATTGGCCCTGAACTTTGACGTCAGAAGCCAGAAAGCTTTTTACTGCAGTGAACAGCTAACTTATGGGATTAAAGCAGATTTTGTGTAGAATTTTTTTTAGTTACTTTTTGCACCAGGTAGCACGCTTTTATAAATTTTGGATAAATATTTAAACGCAGACAAAGGTTAGAGTTTTTTTCCACAAATTATTTATTTCATTCATTATTATTTACATGCGCTTTAAGCCTCGCGGCGAGCGGAATCAAACACGCATGACAAATAAACAGCAGAGGGCCCTATAAAGGTAAAACGGTACAAAATTGTATTAATCAAAATATTACCCGCCTATCCTTTTGCAAAACACGAAAGGTTCCCTTTAATTAAACCGGCAAAATTACCAAAAAAGGGGAAAAACGTGAAAGTATTACCAAAAAGGCTTTGGGGTTTTGAATGGGTTTTGGTTTTGACCCTGAGCCGGGTCAGTGAACACGGAATGGTGGAGAATTTGTTTTGAGAGAAATAAGCATTCATACGTGAGGAAAGGTTGAATAATGGATAAGTTTTGGAGTAGTCTCGCCCCAAGCGTGCTGTAGCTCTCCGCAGATTTGGGCTTAGACAAAAATATACAATAATAAACGGTAGATAGTATAAAACACGTTATGATAGATAGCTCTGCTCTGGGCTGAGGAAAAAGACAAACTACGAATTTTCATGGATGTTACAGGAAATTGTATGCACTTAGTAACTTACCCATATTGTTTCGCGTAACACTATATTTTTGTATCGCAACCAGTTGTCAATGAAGAAGGAACTATTCTCCTTGGCAACTGGTTGCGAAACTCAGTTGCTTCCGAGCTAGAAACAAAAAACTCAGAAAATCAACATAAAAACTGTGTTAAAGTAACTGAACTAGACACAAAAAATAATTCTGCAGGAAGTTGTTATCAAGTGTAATGTAGGTAATTTTACGAAATAAAAATTTATTTTATAAATAGCCAGTCTTTCAGAGGCCAAAATACTGCTATTATCAATGTTTTATAACTTTATAACTCAACGCTTCATTTTCGTTTTAAAATGAATCATGAAAGTAAGTAAAAAGTAAATAATAAAGGAAAAAATGTATGACGCAATAAAGACTGTCTGATTTAGGTAGCTAGCCAAAAATTTTGTGTTTCATATAACGTAAAGAAATACATTTTTTTTGTTAGTTCATTGACTTCCGCATTGTGAAAAGTTAAACGATATTATTGCGTTAAGTAATGTGTGACTGAAGCCTCTTTCACATTACCAAGTACACTTACATTGTTAATAACTAAAGATTATTAAGAGTTAATTATTATTTTTGTTTGGTTTAACAATGCTCAAGCAATACCGTGACCGTGATTCCATACCGGGCCGGGTGAGAGAAAAAACACCCTTCCAACGACCCTCCGACGTCATCTACCTTTATTTCATTTAGTATTTTCCACTAAATCGTGAAATAATAATGACAATTAGATTTGTGCTCGTTGTGCGGTTGTTTGTCATGATAATTTGTACATTGCCTGTGAAATGTACATGGAATTTCTCTTTTTCCGTCGCTCGTAAAGATATGAAAATGTCAAGCATGTGAAGCTTTTCAAAGTTGTTTTGTTAAGTACTTATGTGTAAAGCGTAACTCCATACCAGAATTCTCAAATAAAAACACAAGTTTTGACTTTTCTCTTATATTTTAGGCGTAAACAATGTAAACATAAAACGCATTCTAATTTTTTAAACTTAAATTATCCAACCGTATTTAAACGTTACATCTAAGAGTTTTAAAACGTAAAATTATAACTTTTCTTAAAGCAAAATAAAAATTAAACCCTTTCAACATAAATAATACTAACTTACTCTTTAAATAAATACTATATCAAGTGAGAATACTCAATAAATTCAAAGAAACGACTAACTTAAATTATCTTATTTAAAAATACTGATAAAAATAAAGTTTGTAAGTTAGGGCCTTATCCCGCTATACCCTGGAAATAAAAACTATAACTATTCATAACACATAAAAATTTATAAAAATTATAAAAAAATTCAACTTGAAGAGTTGAAGAACATAACATGAAATATGTATTGCAACCACTTATAAGAAAATTGAATACAACTATGAGAAGTTGCAGAAATTTATTGTTGACCAAGGGTCAGTTAATTGTTGTACACGTCCCTCAGACGTACGTTTTAATAAAGAAGCTAAATATTTTATTTTATTAATCTTTATTATATTAATTCCTTGGGGAATACCCAGTTCAGCAGACTGATTTAGGTGCTTATTTTTCTTTCTCTAATTATGCCAACTTGCCAAAAACTCAGTCCAAGTAAACACCGAATACTGTGATTTGGCAAAAGGCAGTTGGTACCTCCATCTGTGCATCAACGTACCCGTCAGTTTGAGTGTCCCACAGAAAAGATACGGCGTTATTGTAGCTCTGGCCTGATTTCTGGCCAATAGCGCAACAGGCGAATATCCTGTATCTGTCAAATTGGAGGAGTTTGACTTCGCGCACTGCTTTACCCGCTATTTGTAAGGCCAGGGCAGTAGACAGCTGAAAAATACAAAATCAATCTTATACTACCCGATTTCTGTTTGTGCTATTAGGTAATAAGAGAGGAGGTTCTCAATTCGACTGAATGTTTTTATATTATTTTTTATGTTTCTTACGCGATTAATCTGCCAATTGTCGGCCGATTTTCAAAATTCTTTTTTTGTTCAAAAGTGTATACTTCTGAGATAGTTTATATTTTGATGACGTTTTAGTTTGTGGTTATTAGATTATATGAAATGATTGGGATTGAAATAGGTTAATTCTTATGTTTTAACGTGGAAATACTAAGGCCAGTGTTCACCAAAACTATAACCAACAGTTAAACAGCGGTTAGAAGCTAATCAGACAAAATGTCAAAAAATTGTATGAAAATGACATTATCATTTCTCTGGTTAGCTGCTAATCGTCGGTTAAATATTTGGTGAAGTATAGTCGCCTTAGTATAGTCGTATACATACACAAATATAAAAGTAAACAAAAAATAATTTACAGATATTTGAGTGTAACGGTTTATGCGGTTACGGTTAGTTTAAGCTACACAACGGTTAAAAACATAAATTTCTTAAAATTTATCGATTTGCAGCAAGCGGTAAATAGTTAAACTAATGTAGGAAAGAAAATAAACGTATGGGTATCTTCTTCTTCTTATTGTGTAGGGTATAATCAAATGTGTGGCGAACTTGGTTAACCCTGGTGTCAGAGTTTTCAAACCGCACAATGGCCTCTGACTTGATTTTAACGCTTTCGGCCGCCATCGCAACTGTGTTTCGCAACCAGTTGACTACAAAGATTTTTTAGTCCTTCATCGCAACCAGTTGTGATAGAATACTTTTTAATCCTTATACACAACCAGTTGCCAGTAAAGACAAAAATCGCCGCCATTGCAACTGCGTTTCACAACCAGTTGTCTACGAGGATTTTTTAGTCTTTCATGGCAACCTGGCATCTCAATTGGGGGCTATACTTACCGAAGTTCATATTTTTTTATCTATTATCCTTTATTCTTGTTACACACTTTTCAAATCTGACATACCTACTATTATTATAAGATAAAAACCTGAAAAGCTAGTGTTTAAATACTCTTTGTTAAAACTTTGGACGTCATTTAGACATTTTTATATATTTGTTTGTCATTTTGATATTTGAGACTTAGTGTACCGAAAGGCCGCGCCCTCTCGACACATAATGTTGCCAGGGCCCGGCCTTTAGGTATATGTCTACTTTACCAAAATGACTACTGCAAAAAATGTCTATTTTCCCAAAATGATGACATGTCTTAATGTCTACTTTCCAAAACCACAATGTCTATAATGACAACTTCTCAAATTTACCACATTTTCTGAAATTTCGTATTTGGAGTATTATAGTCTATTTTTAACCGACTTCAAAAAAGGAGGAGGTTCTATGTTCGGCTGTTTAAAGACCTATTTGCATAATTCTTTTTTTGTTTCTAAGAGTATACTTCAGAGGTAGTCCCATTGTCACTAAGCAGTATATTCATTCTAGATTTCAATGTATGGGCAAAGCGGCAAAATGTATAATTAAATTTTATTGCTTTTGGGTTATACCGATAGGTGAGTTGAGTACGTTATAACACACAACTCTCCCACACCCCCCCCCCGCACCCTGCTTTACCCCTCCTCCCCTTGAAAAGTGTCCCATTTTCCAGATTTAAACCATTTTCAGCAAAACGATAGAGTTTCCAAGATATGACGTGTCATAGTTTACTAAAAATTTGTGCGCAGCAGAAATTTACACTAAACACACAGAAATAAATAACATTTATTATTGTTTCCCAAGAAACTCTCCTAGCAATGTGACGCTCCCTGATCTCCACCGATCAGTGAGACAGGCAGGGAACCTGATGGGTGACCAAAGTGACAATTACCACGAGCGTTCTCATGCTTTGGAGGGCACGTTAAGCTGCGGTCCCGGCTGTTGTTGATTGACTACAGTCTTTAAAACAAAGTCAGGGTCATTGCGCAGTTTGAAAAGTCTGGCTAGCCATGTTCGCCACACACTCAACTATACCTACACGATAAGAAGAAAAAGATTGTTTCCCAAAAAATGTGTATTGTAGTTATTGTTCAAATCAAATAGCCTCGTCATTATAATCTTTTAGAGTCTTTTGAAGCAACTAAGACCCTGAAAATGTTTGTATATGGTGGTTCAATGCAGTCCAACATTGATACATCTACATTTTTACATGTCTACTTTCTCAAAATGACACTTCCCAAAATGTCTACCAGAATGGCAAACAAAAAACTAAAACGAATTTATTAAACTATGGAATCGCTTCAGTGCACTCTATCTTTTCTGAATTTAGGCCGGAAGGATGATATTGACATGTACAAAGTGATATATTAAACTGAAGGGCTAAGTACATCTTAAGTAGTAGATTGAACTCGCGGGCTCAGTAAACTCTAAAATGTACATAGTGGTCGATTGAGCCCGCAGGCTCAGTTGACCCCTATGCAAATTAGTGGGTCGAGTCGTCCATAAATAAAAACTAAAGTGGATAACTAAGCCCGCGGGCTAAGTGCTCTGTGGGCTCAGTTGCCTGCTATGGTTGTGAACAAAGAAAATTAACTCTTCTATGGCAACCAATCTTTTTGAGATTTTCTTTATTGGCAACTGGTTGTGTATAAGGATTAAAAGGTATTCTATCACAACTGGTTGCGATGAAGGACTAAAAAATCTTTATAGTCAACTGGTTGCGAAACACAGTTGCGATGGCGGCCGAAAGCATTTTAACGACTGTAATCAATCGACAACAGCCGGGACCGACAGCTGGGTAAATATTTTAACCACATATTTTAGATTTCTTTTAAATAGTATCTTATATGTCACTCTCTAGCCCTCCAAAAATAGCAAGAAATCAGGTTAATCCATTGCTCCGTATCGACGTGAAGGAAGGACAAACAAAGAAATACACTTTCACATTTATTATAGTAAGTAAATGATTTTTTTAACTTACGGCAGGCGAATATACGTGATCCGAGAATAATGAGCTGACGACTTCTTCTACTATCTTAGAAACCTTTTCTAGGTTAAAACGCCTATGAGGTCCTAATTGATACGTCGGTTGGTAGGCAAGAACCGGCCGTTTGTACACCGTGTCTGTCTTTTAAAACAAATGTTTTTAAATTGTATACAGCATAGTTTTACTAAACATAAATCATTATATAGGGTGTCAGGGATTAGGAATAACGGGTTACATTTTACTCGAATATTTTTTTCTTCCTAAATTTCTTTGGCATAATGAATGTAGCAAAATTTATACTGTCATAATGAAATTTTTGCATAACGGTCTGTGGTTCTATATTTAATTTGACTATTGATGAGACGCATTCTCTTAGTTTTCCTAATATTAAATTTCCATAACAATACATGGCATAAGTTATATGAACATTAAGTTCATTTTATCGTTGAATAATTGAATGTTGAATAGTTGATTTCCACATTATGAGTTGTGACCATAGTAGGTTTAGGTACGAGGGGGTGGCCCTTGGGCCACCCATAAGCCGCGAACATATTTATTTAATATGGGTCACCTACGTACTAAAATACTTTTGCTAGTAAGGTTAGGTTGGGAGAAATTTTCATGTTGTTTGATGTATATGCCGATGATCATTATGCTAAGGTGTCGTTATGCTTTTCTCAATCAATGCCTTAGAACATTATACTAAGTAATTTTTATGCCACATATGGTAATGCTAGTAAAAACTATGCCAAAACAGTTATGCATTTAGTTGTTATGGTAAAATATAATTAGTCCTACGAACGTTATTCCTAATAACATTATTATTTTTCACACTAACTTAACCTATTTACAATTATTTTTCTTCGCCAAACTGCAAAGCAGTTTTTTGGTGATAGCGCTCTTAACATTTTTTATATACTTTTCTTTTTTTTTACTAAATCTAACATGCATTTTTTAAGTTTACAAAAGTTGTTATGCGGCTAAATATAGATCCAGGCATAACTCTAAAATAAAATAAAAATGCATCACCCCTAACCTTTAGATGGCTGAAATCTAAGAACCATCTTTGATTACATCAACTTTCAAATAAAATAAAAACCGCATTGAAATTGGTCCATTTGTTTAGGAAAGACGATGCCACAGATATACTTATACACCGATACACATGTTATACACCGTACAACTCAACAGCCCTTTTTTTGCCAGGGGTTAAAAATTAAAATCCTGGGTCCTTAATTGACACGTCGTTTACTCAGATACAGTGTTAACTCAGAAAACATACATACAGGGTTAACTCAGAAAAAACTAAACCCTTACACTCAGCCTCTTTTTAGGCCTCTCTTTGACACGGAGCCATCAGCTTTCCAAAGAATTGTGGATTTTAACTGCATATTTTGAGTTAACCTTGACGTAAATTCATTTTTTTCGTGCAAGTGGGATAAAGCGCCTCACTACAAATACCCATACTAAGTTTTCACTTATGGTATACATTTTTTCCATTAATATGTTTGCCATCTCAGTGCCCTCTATTGATCTTTCCGCAGTGTGGTGATCGGTTGAGAATAACACCGCCCCGTCTTTTCCGGGGGTGTCGTATAAAGCGACTAAGTAAACAAAAATGAGACCTGCCTCCTATTCATCCATCTTAGGCAACGACACCTCAGTTTGTTTTGAATCTGAGGTGTCATCCTATGGTCCCATGCGGTGTGGTAGGCTCTGTGTTTGGCCATCTGGTTCGCGACCACCCTCCAACCGAAGTTCGACGCCAAAGAGCTTGCTGTGTTCCGTTGGTGCGTGGGAGTACCAGCGCCTTAATTCACAATTTCGGGGTAACTTGCTCCATCGTCGACCTCATCTATGAACTTGGTCAAGATTGGGGTCAAGAGTTAACCCATCTCATAATAAAAAAAAATCTACTACGGATTAAAACAAGTCCTTAGGTAATATACTTGTTCCATTCCTCGGGTACCACTCCGTCACCTCTCTGCTCCACTTTCCCCTGTTGTCCCATAGGAGTGCTACCCAAGGGATGGCAGGAGAAACCGGGTAAGGCAGCACCAGAGGTGGGAGAACGACCTAAGGAACAAACTGGAGGAGGGTCGCTCAGGTTAGAGAGCAGTGGTAATCGTTGGAGGAGGCCTATGCCGAGAGGCACACTGCGTTAAAGGATATTACAATACAAAACAATACAATACTCTTTATTTACACACAAAAAATAATAAATCTAATATATGTTATATATCTTGAACTATATTCTGTAAATCTAAATATATCTTGAAACTGTATAATCTCTTACGAAAATAAAAGGCTTTATTACTATTATATACTAGTTCAAATGTCTGTTTGCAAAAGCTGTTCGTTCCGGAAATAAAGATAAAATTAGTTCAATCCACTTGTACCTACCTATGTTTTTAATTTTAACTTACAGGTTTTTCCACGGACAAAGTATCAATAGTCGAAAACCGTTTGGTTATAGACGATCTTCCTTTACTGTTTCTTCTCTCCGAAGACGACACATTTAAATCTTTTTGCTGTAATACCAAATATAGTCAAGAAAACATTTATTTTTTTATAATCAATAAATACAAACGAATTTTTAGGATTTTTATTTAAAAACATTTAATCTTTCTCTCGGATTTAAGAAAGTATAAAAAAGAAAATGGAAAATTTAATAAAGTTTTTATAAAAAAATTGAACCAATAGGCTAAATAGGCCGTCTTCGCACCGACTTCAAACAGATCAGTAGGTAGGTACCATAACACACAAATGATGTTGTCTTTATTTTTTGCTTTTTTGAAGTTGGTTCAAAGTTTTTGCTGATGAAGTTTGTATGGGAACTCACATTTTTTTTTCGTAATGTGACCTCTATGTTCCTTGGGGAAGTTGTTCAGTTTCATGGACTGATTCACCACCCGAGAGGTTGAAAGAGAGATACCTTAAGCCCTGTATAACATTACTCTGTAACCGGTGGAAGACAATATACATACGTAGAAGACTATGAAGTCAGCATGATCAGAAGGTCATATCCCATAACATGACCTTATGATCGGCCCTTCGACCGCAGTACAACTACCAAACCAAGAGAACAAAATTACCGGTGCTGGGGCTACAGTCACGCTGGTCCGAGTTCCGTTTAATGAAGACCTAGTACCCACGGCAGCCTCATTCGGTTGAGATGTACCATTTACTTGCCCATTCATCTTGTCTCGTTACTTCAAATGTGATCAGGGAAAACTATTAATAGATAGATTTTATACTGGGCAGAGAAAAGGTATTCACTGGCGGGAATCACTGGGAACACAAATTAATGACGTTATGTGGGATAACGTAGTGATTTAAATTCTCTTTGGGGATAACAGCCAAAAACAGTTGATTGACAGTGGCAATCTCTATTCAAAGAGAATTTAAATCACTGCGTTTTATCTCTATTTTATTGTCATAGGCAAAGGCACTTAACCAAATAATAAAACCTCATTTTCATATTTACCGAATGTTCAAAATCCCGTAAACTAAAAAATACCGAAAACTAAAATACCGAATAGGGTGTCCATAAAATATTCAATAGTAAAAATGTTTTATTTTGTCTGTTTATATTGAAAGCGGTGATAGCCCAGTTGGTAATGAGCCAGACTTGTAATCGGAAGATTGCGGGTTCAAATCCTGGTGCGAGCCTGTATCACTATATTCGTCTTTTCGGATTTATGTACCTACGGATTTCTAATTATCACTTGCTCAGCGGTGAAGGAAAACATCGTGATGAAACCCGCCCGTCCAAGAAAATTCCCACTCGGACCACCACCCGCACTGGACCAGCGTGGTGGACTATGGCATAAATTCCCTTCGTGTTTTCGAAGGGAGGCCCGTGCCCTTCGGTGCGAACGTCTATGGGCAGGGAAAAAAAATCTAACGGAGCTGCGACGGTAGGTTAGGTTAGAACTGTGACCCCCAACAAAAAACAACTGTGGTTGCATTTTAACTTTCGGTATTTTCAACATCGGTGTTTTAAACATAGGTATTTCGTGTATCGGTATTTTGAACTTTCGGCATTTTAACCCTTTAGTATATGGAACTTCGGTGTTTCAAGCATAGGTAGGTATATCTTGTGTAGGTATTTCGACCATTCATTATTTTGAACTTCGGTGTTTTAAGTGTCGGTATTTCGATCGTAGGTATTATGAACTTTCGGTATTTTGATACATACCCTTCCAAAGACCAAATATTATAATATTTCAAGGCCAAATATTTTAAATTAAATAACAGCACAGCACGGGCCGCGAAAAACTCGCGCATCACGCTGTGGTTGCTTTAAAGCTCAAGGCCTCGTTGCCAATGCTGTATCAAATAAAGTCATAATATAACATGACCCATATTGAAAATGTTGGCTCGGTGCGGTGTTCTTAGTGTAAGCCCTTTTCTTCATAAAGTAACAAAACAAATGGTTGATAATCATAGCTCCAGGCTTTCCTCTTAATGATCGGTCATTTGAACGCTGTTAATTAGTGGGTAAGTGACTTATAGCTTCTTCGATAGGTTGTAATTATCTATCGAAGTCTAGACTGTTGCTAGTAAACAAGGTGTTGTTAATTAGCAGAGTAGTTAAAGTATTCTGTGAGAATATTGAATACTTTATTTTATATGAAAATCATAATGCTTTAAGCTTCTTAAGCTAGGAATTTAGAGAAACGCGAGTCACCATGTTCAAACCATTGTTCCGTACGGTACAAATCTTAAAAGTCATTTATAAAATGAAAACTAAATTCTTTTGTAAAATTAGGCAAAAACTATTTGGTAAACTTTGTGTCTATAAACCAGCAAACTAACTCTTCTTAGTGATCTAAGTGATTTTTCCTTTTTGTTCAGCCATTCCCGTCCAACTGCTGGGTAAAGGTCAAATCAATTAATTAAAAAATAAATTAATAAATGAAATATGGCTGTAGTCTATACCATAAATCCGAATTTATCGTATCAGTTAAATTATAACTTAATAGCTTTCCGTCTGAGATTTCGCTCTCGTGGGACTTTAGGAAAATTATGTTGCCTTTGTGTTATTCTGATGTCTAAGCTATAGTACCGCAATGGTTCTTCAATCTCTTTCTAGTAGTTTTTTGCGTGAAAGAGTGACAAACATACATCCGTCCATCTATCCATCCATCTTCCCAAACTTTCGTATTTATTGTAATATTAATAATAATAAATAAAATTTAATAAGAAACAGGACAGCAGGATAAATTTAATATTGCTTAATGCACATGACATCGAACGTGATAAATCCCATCGATCTATATCTGATCATGAGCTAAATTGACATTTGAATATAGTAATCTTTCTCTGTAATGAAACCTTAAAATGTGTTTCGTAAGCATTCCATTCGAAAAATAGTAGCATATAGACATTGAAACACGCTACTAACTTGAAAACAACACAATTTATATTCCTGCTAGCAACGGTTGCCAACTTGTTTAAAACTAAGCCCATTACAAATTCTATTACGGCCTAAAAGATTAATTTCCTTTGCATTCTAAGGGAGGCAGGTAATAATATTTCGTCGACGGAATTAAGTATCTACAGTCTACATACAAAGGTAACAATGATACAACAATGAATTACTTTTAATAATGATAACTAAGTTATAACAATATTCAATGTAATAAGAGAAGGGAACGAACATCAATTCACTGTAGTATTAAAATAAAAGTTATTGTAAATCTATTTATACTTCTCACACTCACGCCTATAATCCCTATCGGAGTAGGCAGAGGAACCATTTGACGCCACATTTGACATTATTTTGAGAGTTATTAGATGAAACAAGTATATCGTGGTCATAGTGGTAATAGGTTTCGTCCACGATACAGAAAAACCATTGTGTTCCACTTACTGGTTTCTACAATATGCCTGGAAAGAGTTCTAAGTTTTTTTATTCATCTCATTCAAGCATAGAAGATATTAAAAGTAACAAAGCGCATTAAAAAATTTCGATTGCGTAGTGCCCGCCCGCTACTGTGCCCGCGGGCTCGGTTGACCTCTTCTATCTAATCTAAGTTACAAACGGATATGTAACGTAAAAGTTGATATGTTGTATTTTTTTTTAAAAGAAATTTCAGAATAATACACTTTACAGCTACTCTATGTTCATAATGCAATGAGCGTTTAAATCCAAATCACGAAATTCTAAAATTATCTAATGCATTCAGACTCGAACAAAAGTTCGAGAAAATAGCAAGATTTCATACAAATGCTGATGTTATGATAATGAAGGCTGTCTGTCCTAGATAGCTAGTACTCAAGTGGCAGGTCAATGAACTTGAACTATCAAACAAGTTTCAGACGAATCTACAGAACAACCAAACCCTGTTTTCTAGCTGTTTCATTTAATAAAATATTAGGGTACTAATAAAGAGAGGTAACATTTTAGTCTTGAATATTATAAACTCATTTTTATATTTGTAACCCTCGACAAAAAAGAGGGGTGTTATAAGTTTGACATGTGTATCTGTGTGTCTGTCTATGGCATTGTAGCTTCTAAACGACCGTAATCGAGATGTTTCTTAGCCATATTTGATCAAATTGGTTCAGTAGAAACATAAGCGATGACGGGGGTGATACATTTTTTTTAATTTTAGAGTTATTTCCTTTGGTGATATTACGTTGAGGGAAAACATCGTGAGGAAACCTGCACATTCAGGAGACTGAATGTGTAACCATAATCCAATCGGGTCAGGTTTCCCTGTTAGCAGGGTCACGGAGATCAGATGGCAGTCGCTCCTCTGTAATAATGCCTTGACCTGCCAAACCCTGGATTCATGGTCAAGCATACCCCGAATGAGAAACGGGACTAAGGCTAGGAAGAAGAGAGAGAGTTATTTCCTTTGGTGAAGGCCGGAAGGCGTTTAAATTTAATGCTATTAATGAGACAGCGGTACGAGTAAAATACCGCGTGAAAAAACGTAATGTATTGATTACAATAATTGTAAAGTGTAAATATATTTTGTTATAAGTTGATTTATTACTAAGGAGTTTCACATACTCGCGTCACGTCTATTTCCCTCTCAAATATTCTTAGGTAAACTGGAAGAGATAGCACTAGAGATAAGTCCGCCTTTGCGACTACTTACCTTTTAAATTAATAAATACACTTAAACTATGGGTTTTAGAAAGGTAATAAGGATTTTGCGAAAGAAATCCTAGGCGAATTATCGAAATGTAAAAAAAAAAATGTTTTTCTAAGCTATTATGTATTTTAGACTTCTCACTAAAAGATCCAGAAAAATAGCTGTACAGGTGTCTCACGCACTTCAGCAACACTGTACATAAAATACTCGAATATATCCCGTATCCTTCGTTACTGTTCAACACAGCCATTAATCCCTCTTCCTCTGACAGCCTGTCAATTTTTTCAGGAAAAGCCGGGTCAAAGCTGGATTTTTAGTACACCCATTAACCAGCTTCTATTTGTTTTGTCAGGAATTTCATCCATACATCATATTATATAGCATAACTACCAGTTTTCAGCGCAACTGAAGCTTCCTTAAAGTTAATAATTTATTGGAAAGTTTTGATTTTCGATGTGTACAGAAAATAATCGAAATAAATAAATAAAAGATACTTACCTGAGATACTTACTGGTTTCTTGTCCGCTGTAAAACGAAGCTATTTCCAGTGAGGGTTTTGCTGTATAATGGGCGAAAGGCTGACCACCTCTCACCATTATGCAACTTGTTCCATCGGATAACAATTACAATTTGTGGCATCTAGTGGTTCTAGAACCACTGGTGCTCTGCCTACCCCGTTAAGGATTATAGGCATGAGCATATGTAAGTATATATGTAAGCTATTTCCTGCAAATCAAATATATCAAAGAAACATGAAAATTCAATCTAGACCTTGTTAACTTAAACCTTCCCTGCGTTATATTCTTAAAACGCCTGACTTTGTTAAATCTGTAGGCCTAAACATGAAAATATAGGCGCTAAATATTTTCTCAGTTTTTCTCGTGGGCGTCATGAAATGAAGGAACGCGCTTCAAATATTAATCTGTTCGCAGGAAAATGGAAACGCGTCTCACTCAGAATGAAAATGAACCTTCAAAGGAAATATTTAATGGTTTGTATAATGTACCACAAGATAGAAATAATAATATAGTCAATACTGAAAACGCTATATATTGCCTCGAGCAATGAAGGTTTTATTGCCGTGTTTCGTGAAAATTATAAGTAGGTATACCAAAAATAATATCAAAGATAAATATTATCTTTACTCGGCCAAAACATAATAGAGGTAAAACAGAAAATATAATACCTACAAAAATATGAAAGAATAATAATAATAATCAAGCAAAATAACCTAAGCAACATTTTTTCGCGGAATCTGTGGTGGACCTATTTCTACACAAAGGCACTCAAAATAATATACTCATGAAGATAATAGTTATTTGTTCAACAAGAGAGCAAAGTTGGTTTTTGCTACCCGAGTGCAATCTTTAAATCACAAGCTAGCGAAGTAGTCTACTGTTGAATCACGAGCGTAGCGAGTGAATCTAAAGTAGGCTTCTGAGCCTAGCGAGTGATTTAAAGGTACGAGATCAAAAAACTTGCTCTCGTGTTAAACACATAACTTTTCACCTCTGCAGCGAGAAAACTATCAAATTGGCCTCTGTTTTTTTGAGTTCTTTTTTTAATCGACAAATAACTGTGTGCTTTGTTATTTTTTAAAAGTGGCCAGGATTATAGTTTGCGTTCAGAAATTGCACTTGTAACATGTTTACAAAGTTAAAAATATTTTTTTAGAAAATTACATTATTTATTAGAATTTTTATTAATTTGCCTACCTAAGCTTACTTTAACTACCTTTTATAGGAATTTTACAACACAAAATGTATTTTTTTCTAAATCAATGTTTAAAAACAAACAGGATACATATCTGCACAGAACAGTTTCATTAATGTGAGATGGGCCAGACAGCAACCGTCTTACCATCAGATAAATACAAGAGCTATGATTTTTTAATTCTATACCGGCGCTGGTTGAAACCCTCTTGGGGGTAACGTAGGAACGGAACATAGTAAACAATCCAACTTTAGATTTTTTGTAGAAGATAGACACATTTGTCGGATAATGTAGAGAGGATATCTTACTTGAGATTCCTTGTTCTTCTAAAATAGGTAGGTGATATTTTTCTGTATAATCCTTATTATATAGTAGGTTTGTGAAGTTTGTGAAGATGGATGGGAGATAAATTCACGCTAAAACTACTTGGTGGATTTTGACTTTGCAGTAATATATCTTAGACAAAAGAATAACACATAGACTACATCAGTTTTCTAAATTCCCACGGTAACAAAGTCTTAGAAAATATTAATAATGATTTTGGTTAACAAATAAAACGAATCGTATTGCGAATATTTTGGCAAACATAACCCGCATTTTCACAGATTTAGTCATATATTGTGGGCTCTTTTGTAGTCGCAGTTTACAACAAAACAAATATAACATGTCCCACGTGGTATAACGATATCTTTAAGTAATAATTTTAGATCAGCCGATCATAATGAGACGATATATATATCATTATTTGTACAAGTAAAGTTTATGCGAAAGTAGGCTGGAAGGTTAACAGTAGGCTGTTAGTAGAAATTTTTTTTTTCATTATTTCTATGCACATACTCTACAATCTGTGAACTGCTTTTATAAGAACAATATCCCAGGTAGGTAGCCCTAAACAAGCAGTCCTGTGGAAACACGTCTAGCCTATACACTGGAATTTGTTGTTTCAGATTAACCTTCAAGCAACCTTATAAATTTTATTAAGTTCTCGGTTCTGTAATAGTATACAGACAGCCGCACGTCAGTTTATCCATTTGCACTACGAAAGCCACCGCTATTACGAGCGAGATACGGGCAACGTCAAGATCAACATGTATAGCCCGATGTACTGCCGTGTGTACCAATTTGTTCTTAGATTAGACTTCTATTTTTATATTAGTTATTCTCTTCATTGGTTTACCAACAGTTACTTTGTTATCATTCTTACTAATTCTTTTCCTTACCTCATTTCCTTATATTTAAGCATTTATTTAAATTGTATTTACTTGTTCGGATGTCTTTAATTGATATCGTTAGGATTGTTGGAGGGCTGGAGAGTGACATAAACTACTTTTTCACGCGAACGAAGTCGCAGGCAGGAAGCTAGTAATGAAAAAAGTTGATAAAAACTTCAAAATTTTAGTTTAATATCATGGGCGTACCCAGCTTCTGGCCTAGGGGGGGGCAAGTCGAATTTTTTAGGTCAGATCGTCCGCGGCTGTTTTGTCATAAAAACACCTACATGAATATTGGGTATAATATGTAATGTAGTATGTAAGGCAAACAGCCGCAAATGATCCTGCTTTATAGGTAGTTTCATAAATAAAATTAAAATTTAATTTGACGATGCATTTTATATTTCTAGAGGGGGCAGCTGCTCCCCCCTGCCCCCCCTGGTACGCCCATGTTTAATATGTAATTTAGAATTCCTGCACCTAAAACTTAAGAAATTCACGTGTTAACACATACGTTGACACCAAGTTTAGATAAAATTGATTTAAAATGTAGCCAATAATTCAAAATACTTCAATAATTCAGAAGAACATAAGTTCTTGAACAATTAATTTGTAATAATTAGATTTTAAAATCGTTACAAAAATTAAAAGTTTTATTTTAATCATTAATTTGTTTCTATATTAATCAATACAGGAATTAAGAATCTCTTAAGCATATTTTTTTGCTAGTTGTTCATTTAATTCAATAAAGTTAACGTATGTATGTAATCGATTTATCTTTGAAACTTAATACTTGTTCGAACTAGGTGCATATCGGAATTTGCGCTCCTTTCACATGTCTTAAAGATTTAGATATAGATCTTTTAGCATTAATCACGGCCTTAGTCCCATTTTTTCCGGTTCTTTTAAAGAGTTTCCTTTCAGGTTAGCTGAAAAAGTCAATCCAAGATATTATTGACGTCCGAAAGCCCAAAGAAGCCTGAGCTGCATATCATACAAAATTTGCAGGAACTTAAGGGAACTCAGAGGTCTGTGTTAGTTGGAAACCGCTTCTTCTGTAGTCGTTAAGCTGAACCGAGGAAATCCGATATAGGAATAGGATTAGATTCGAACTAGCTAGACGTTTAAGGTAAGATATATTACTGTTAATGCATTAGGTTTTATCCAATTCCACCGTCTAATTATTTCATTTTATAGCTCGAAGCCTATGGATTACCTACGTTTGATCGTTGCCAAGGATTTGATTGATCGAATATTGACAGTGGAGCAGCTGCTATTGTTCTGCACCGCATCTTTAAACAGTAGAATCTAATACAATTGGTCCTTTATAGTTTGAACAGAATGGAATAGCACAGCAAAATAGTGTTACCATTGCCCCCTATGTTCCTTGTTATGCTAGAAGCTGGGAAAATCGGAAAGTCAAAGTTTAAATACCTAGCTTTGTTGCATAGAACATTTAAGGTGTTTCTTAAAATAAGTCAAAGTAGTAAAGTACATTAAAATATTTAAATACGTACATATTCGTTCTTTTAACTTTATTGACTCTAATACATCTATTTGCAAAGTTGCCGTCTTCCACCGAGAAAAATATGGTAAAACATTTTGCCGTGTCGTTCCATACCTTTCGAATTTTAAAAGGGCCCATTAGGACATTATCAAATTAACAAAATCATTTTGTGTAACGTTTGGCATTTTATGGGGATTGAAATTTCTGTACCTGTCAGTTACAATTCCTGCCCGTTGGCAATTCGCCACCAACGGCTCTAGTTTATAAAATGAGTACTGAAAATTATTTTCTACATAAATCGTAATAGAGACATCGATTTTATAGAAAAAAAAATTATAACGGTCAGTGGATTAACCAGTCACAACGAGAGGTAAAAACTAGATAAGCCTCTAAAAGTGAAATAGTTCCCAGAAATAACAGCCCAGAAATACGATGTAAAAGGAAGTGCCTTTATTTTGCAAGTAATTGATAGATTTACTAGGTCGACGTCGGAATACGAATTTACCCTCTCATATATCTTGAGCAAATAAAGGGCAAAAGGTACATTAGTCGCTCCTAATGGCTTTTACTTATGTATCTACGTATATAAGATTGCTTTTACCTAGTTCATGAATAGAAATCGTAGAAACTAAGAATAATAGGCTAATAATTTATTTTGATGAGGTGTCTTTTTTATATTATTTTATGTCTGGACGAGTCTAGGCTTTTTTGATTTTTCATGAAAATATCAGTTTTAAATTGAACCGATTCTGGTGAAAAAATTAAAAACTGCGCAATAGGTATTACATAACAGTTTATCTAATGGTCACTAATCAAAAACACTAGCGAAGATCATAGCTTAAAATGTTCCTTGTAACTCAGGGGCACGGAATCATATCGCATTCATTTTTAAACAATCAGATGACAGACTCGAACCTATGGCCTCCGAATCAAGAGTCTCACTCGTACTACTTGACTACGATTTTACTTTACTTTGCGTTAATATAAATAAAGAATCATGAACAACCCTCATATAAAATATGAAAATACTCTATTTCAATGACAAAAACCTGAAAGTTTATACAAAAAGCCAGCCTGCTTTTACCAGACAAAACAAAATATAAATTCAATTTTAAAACGAAGCACTTTTTAATTTATAGATTTTTTTAACTTTCATCTGTTCCATTTTAATGACAGTCGATGCTATTTAAATTTGAATAGTATCTATTCAAACTACGCATTTTGGTCAAAATTGCCTTTCAGTTTAAATAAATAGCTCTAAATTAACGCGGTATATTTCTAAGTAAATTTAATAAATTAAACTTTATTTGGCGCTATCTGAATTTGAGTTTAGTTGGAGGAGAGTTCAGTAATTTATGTAGATTGTTGGTGGCGTGAGGTGAGAGGAATGGAAAATAATTTTCTTTAATATCCTCGAAGGAAATGAAAGGTGGGACGCGACGGGGAGTATTTTTATTAATCCTGCTATTCTTCGATTTCAATTTAGAATTGATTACATAACCTACTCGTATCTATCTATCTAAGATTTTTTATGTAACTTACCTAAAACGTTGAGGTCTTGCTAAATATATTTTCTGATTTTGGTTTATTATCGGAGCAGCTTTAGATAGAACAGTAGCGCCGTGTTATGCTTACGTGCTATAGAAGATTAAATAACGTTTTTTTAAACGGAATATAAAGGACTTTATTCTAATTACCAATTTGGTTCTTCTTTCTTAACAAAGGAAATTTTGACATCTCATTTACGCTATTCCCGTATGGTAATCATACATATAGAGACTAATAACATCGGAAGAGCAAAGAACACGCGAGTTATGAGTCGACCTCTAGTCATTTCAATAAAGAGTATTCTACAAATAAATGTATGTAATTTTTCAGTATATGATATATATATATATATATATATATATATATATATATGCCAATGTATAAGTTAATGTTCAGATTGTTGAAGTGGCTGCGTCCACGCGTCCCTGCCTATGTGATTAAAGCATCGTGCGTTTGGCTAGCTAAATTATTATTATAAGTTCCCGAATGAGCTGCCAACCCCATAAACAGAAAAAAAGTAGGTGGCCAACCCCGATTCAAAAAGGCATGCTAGCGTTTATTGTAAAAGAAATCCAAAGTAGCTCAAGTGCGGGCCTGATTCTAGTATCGATTGCATTGTATCATAGTTTTTTTTTGTGCAATCAAGTATTAAAATAGGTTATTTTACATAAAAAAATTATATAAAACTTAAACCTTTTCAAATTGATTATAAAAATAAAAACCGAATGACATAATAATTCTTCAGAGAGATTTCTATTTGGTACCTTTCTTTAACAAAGATGAAACAAATGTGGGCCACAAACATTATTCTTTCTTCTTCGTCTCAATTAATCTTGGGCCGTGTTCGATTGTCCGTTATCGTGGTTCACAAGGCCACTGCAGCTGGCGAGTAGACAATGATGGATGAAAGTCACTTGATGAATTGCTTTGCCTTATTCTAAGGACAATATTACAATAATAAAAAAAAACAGTTCTTTTATTACAAACGCTAATCGATCCCCTTTGTCCATATTCGTAACTAGATCCTACTCCTTATTAGTATTTTTGAAAATCTCTATACATATAAACATTAAATAAATTGTATAACCCAATATACTCACTCAGGCCAGTATTATGGAATAAGGGGTGACTTTCAATTAGTTAGCAAAACTTTAGGGGGAGATTTTACCCACCCCAGGGGACAGGAGACCTCTATAAAATTCTCAAAAACTTTTGGCTTCTCATTATAAGGCAATCAGCTGATCCCTCATATTGTATGAAGAGATGAATTTTTATAAATTATATTTTGACCTATGTTCCTTGGGGAAAGTTATTTAGTTTAGTGGACTAATTCCCATCCTTAATTTTCGCTCGCTAATTTAAAGTCACCCACAGTATACACTCTCCACAACTTGTTATACTATGTATTATAGATTACCTGTTCTAGAATAGAAATCTTCTTCTCTATCAGTCTTGGGACCTATACAGGGCTTTAGGTATCTCTCTTTCAACCTCTCGGGTGGTTAATCAGTCCATGAAACTGAACAACTTCCCCAAGGAACATAGGTCAAAATACGAAAAAATAATTTTGATCTCAAAATGCGCTATATGCTGATGAAGTTTGTATGGGAACTCAAATTTTTTTTTAGTATTTTGACCTATGTTCCTTGGGAAAGTTGTTCAGTTTTATGGACTGATTAAACACACGAGAAGCTGAAAGAGAGATACCTAAAGCCCTTTATAGTTTCACTATTGTGAAATTCAGTATCAATCCATTATTATGATCTTTTCAATTGACCGAGAATAAAATGAGCCCGTCATTTATATTTCCCTAAAATCTCAATAATAACGTTGCAAAATCGTTCCTCAAGATGGATCCTCAAGATCGACGCAGGATAGACGAAGTCAAGCAAATTGGTTGAAAATTAACTCTGCATTTTTATCAATAACTTATCTATAACGTTTGTCAAGATTATTATGACGAGATTGATCATTTGAGCTTCCGAGAGGTTGTCAATGACATTTACAATATATCGATATGTTTACATTTCTCGTACGTAGACATATGGTTTTTTGGTCAAATTAAACTCATTTTATCAAACTTAGTAATAAAGGTATTAAGGACATATCTTATCTATGCAACACGACCGATGGGTTAAATTGGCTAAAACCTGGGTACCTAACGGTGGACGTCGTCGCGTAGAAGATGGTCCAATGATCTCGACGCGTTGGATAGCTCCTAGGGGGTTGCGGCTAAAAATAGAACCAATGGGCAAGATAAAGGGGAGGCCTTTGTCCAACAGTGAGACACAATAGCGACTACATAAAAACATTCTTAATCTATTTTTTGCAGTTAAATTAAGCCTCACTGAATTTCAAATTGGGGGGGAGATGGAAATGGTAGACCACCTACGGGCAGAACACTCACGTAACCTCTTAAGGTCGCAAGGTTTTGACGGATCTGGTATTTATTATAGAATTTAACTTAGTCACTAGGCTGGGCCCCGATTCTGTAACTTCAGTTGTGTGTCGATGGAATGATCGCCATTTTATCCGTACAGGTGGCGAAATTGAGAAATATCCAAATTTCATGCATCTAATGACGGCTGTTTTGACTGGTGGCGCCACCGCCAAATGAATTTTCAGTTGCTAGGTGGTTTGCAACTTTAAGTTCGGTTGGAAGTGGCACTGCTGGTCGGGGTGGTTGTCAGAATCGGGACCCTGAATCACATACTTAGTTGTCGATCACTAAGAAAGTCACCTAACGTGGCATTACCATACAAGTGCGTTACAGTTTATACCTGAAAATATGAAAATGATGATTATTATAAATAAATAAGACAATAAATAAATAGTAAATTACTTAATGTTAAGTATTTTTCATTTCAAATTAGAAGGCAATAAATTCTGATTACCATTTACCTCTGACCTCAAAATGAAATAAGCTCACAAAGCGTTCACAAATCAAATTTAAACTCCCAAAGGCATATTCTAACTGGTAGAAGTACGGTCAAAGGGACTGTAAATTCCAGCACTTTTCAGTTTAGAACAGACTTTTGCCTAGTACATCGAAGTATTCGAAACTCTAAGCTCTCTAGGATATAGTTGCTCAAGTGAATAATAGCCATAAGACCAGGGTTTTGTACATATTTTGGTGAACCATTTTACCTACTTATGAATCCGTAGAAGATATATATTTTTTTTAAATGTGCAGTAATATTTCAAAGTGGAACTTATTCTTATATCTATATCTCGGTTATCCCAATATATTGGGTGACTTTCAATTAGCGAAATTACAAGATTTGATTCAGCCCACGAAACTGAATTACTTTTCAAAAAAATTTGCCTCTATCTAAGACATCAGCAATCAGCCGATTGCCTTGGGAAGAGTTGTTCAGTAAACTGATTCCAGATTCCTAGACTTTTTTCAACCGACTTCAAAAAGGAGGAGGTTCTCAATTCGACTGTATATTTTTTTATGTATGTTACGCGATATCTCCGCCAACTGTCGGCCGATTTTCAAAATTCTTCTTTTGTTCGATAGAGTATAATCCTGAAATGGTCTCATGTAAATTATATCTAAAATGATTCAGCGCTTTAAAAAAAAATAACAGTAATAAAAAATATTTACAAACCATAACGTCATCTAAATAACTGAATGACGTTTTCTGTTATCTGCTGATAGGCATTGTAGTTCGCAAAAAATAGAAAAACTGAGGAAATTAAATCGTGTAATTTCAAAAGTTGCAGGATTGTGTAGGGATAGCTCCCCTGAATGTTTTTGGAACTTCATAATTAATTCCTTTCTTTTTGACACTAAGTTATCTACTTTGTGCGAAGCGAACTATTGTTGGGATTGAAATCGGTGACTCATACGTTTTTAACGTGGAAAATTATTACAAATATGTTATTTAACAAATTAAAACTGACAACCTGTTTCACTAAATAAGGACCGGGTTATACAGAAAGCAGCCAAGTAGGGTAAAATTGAAGAGAAGGTGGCGATTTCATTTTAGTCATGTTTTATTAAATAGGTATATAAATCTTAAGCGTGAAGTGGGTCTTTATCAGCACACTACGGTTACATGTATATATATCATTGAAGCATGCTAGTAGATACAGTATTTTAACTAGTTAATTTCTTTGTGAGTCAAACGAGCTTTGAATTTAATCTACTTTGTGTCTATAAATTCATGAACACGTCTGGGAACCACGTAATGAGTCTCTGTTTGGCAAGCTCTGTGTAAATTGGCGGAGGAGAGATGGGAGTTTTTTTATTATTGTTTGTGACAGTAAACAAAGTACTTACATGAAACCAGCGCCGAGGTTTTTAAGGCTTTGGTTTGAAAATTAAGTGGATCTTTCAGTTTAATCGGTTTTACTCACGTTACTTAAAACCTGCTTCGGGCTGACAGATTTGATCTTATACGAGGATTTACATCAGAGAGTAGTGTTTGTCATGCGCCAGCAATTGCGTATTTACTTTAGTTAAAGTTAGTAAAATGGACCGTGTTTTAAATTTCAGAACTACACAGAACAACCGCGAATTGTTGAGATCCTTTTTCCTGCACAGCAATACACAATTACACAATCATACCACCAGAAATTGAATCGAAAAAAATAGGTATTTTTTTAAGTGCTGTAAGTGTGAAAATAAATAATATTTTCCATTTTTTACTTTGCTATTCTTGTGTTAGCTTATCCATACTAATATTATAAATGCGAAAGTAACTCTGTCTGTCTGTCTTTCTGTTTGTCTGTCCGTCTTTCACGCCTAAACTACTGAACCGATTTTGATAAAATTTGGTAAAGGACATAGGCTACATTTGGCCTGGGAAAGGACATAGGCTACATTTGATATAACGAGCACGATATAACCTGTAGTCCACGCGGGCGGAGCCGCGGGCGGAGAAGCTAGTTTTCTATATGCGGTGAAATTAGCTAGCGAAACTTTAGGGGGTAATTCTCCCCATGAAACTGAACAACTTTCTCCAAGGAACATTTTGAAATTCTCAAAAACTAATGTTATCTTCCCATACAAGGGCAAATCAGCTATCGCCCAATGGGAGAAGTGAAACATTCTTTTTATATTTCGACCAATGTTCCTTAGGGAAAGTGGTTCAGTTTCGTGGACTGAATCAGATCCTTAAATTCTCCAAACTTATTTAAACCCAATATTTTATGTGTGTGGTGTTTGGCTCGAAATGAAAACTATTATTCTATTCTATTCAACATCAAACTTTATCGAGGACTTGTTTTATGATGACAATCTTAAAAAAAACCGTCTAAAATCTATGTGTTAATTTCTGTATAATATAAAAATAATAAATTGATTGTAGCTACGTTCGGTAATTTAGGTCGAATCTAGGTCGTGTTCACAAAGTTAGCACACGCAAATACCGCGTAGGCCTTTCCCCTATAATCCGCACAAAATTTATTTCTTCCACTCCAATATAGGTAGCTCCGATTGGAATTAGTATGGTGGGCGGGTCCCGGTCGATGTGAGAATATTAAGTGCCCTTTAATAAGGCTTTGATACTGGTTTACTAGCCGTTAGATGTAGACCTTACACAGAAGTATTAATAACATCAAAGTGTGTTACTAAGAAATCTAAGAACATCTTTTTATATTAATATAATAGTCACATTAATAAATTAACTTGTCTAGTGGGCCTCTACGTGTTGGCTTTGGCCCCACGCATGCTTTTCAAAGGTCTGGCACATTTGCCTGTGATTCTGAAGAGAGAGACAAATAAATGAATTCATTATTAATAATGTATTACCAAAACAACATTACAAAAAACCAAGTTTATGTGAATCTGCAACGTGGGCGTATATTAAGAATATAACACGATTTTTTAAATTTAAATTTATTCTTACTTATGTCGTGATTCGATCGACAAATTGGCCGTCATTTCCAACATAAAAAAGCCGAGTTAGGTCGTTTGTATAGTGCAATATACAAGCGACCCATGGGCCCAATTGAGTTTGAACACCTATTTTATTCAGGAGTCAGTCCAAAATGGTAGACAATTTATAAATTATTAATTATTTATACAATAGTTATATAAATATATCAAAAATATCTTAATTATTTTTATAAGAAAAAGTTATCATTATCACGCAAAACTTAGAGGTAGAGAAACTCTTAACAACTTCGCCGTGACTATTGTTCTTCCTAAAGTTGATGTCAGGAGCACGAGGGAGGAGATAATGAGTCCAATTCCTAGGGTTTGTCAGTTGCTCTCGAATGTTGGCGCTCAAACTGGGAAAACATTTAATCATTTGTCAAAATCGTGCCCAAAATAAAAAGAAAATTATCTATACACAGTTTTGAAAGCTTATCATTGTCGTTTAGTGTAGATAAGGGCATAACATCTTAGTGCTCCAAATCGGCATTCTCACCTGCTAGTTGTGCGCTCTGCTGATCAACGGACGAGGCTTTCACGTACAACAGCCCGTAAAGAATTTCTCTAATTGACATTGGCACCTTCGCCATTCTATATTGTTGGCAATGAGTAAATTATTTTCTTTCTTTCTATATTTTAATTTTTATTAAATTATATTTAATTTTTAATTTTATTAAAATATAGAAGGCGGTGTGGTAGGCTTTGTAAAGGGCCGTCTCGTTCGCAGCTTGCTTGCTGTGTTCCGTCGGTGCGTGGGAGTACCAGTGCCTTATGGGCATTTTCTGGGTTAACTCGCTCCATTGTCGACCTTATCTATGACCTCGGTCAAGATTGAAGTTAAGATTTAACCCATCTTATAATAAAAAATTTAAAAAATCAGGATATTGTGGAGGCTATTTTTCAAAGAATTGAATTGAATTAGTGTCGATAGATCAAACAACGTGTAATAAATACAGTGATCAAGAAGCGGTGATAGCCCAGTTGGTAATGAGCCAGACTTGTAATCCGAAGGTCGCGGGTTCAAATCCTGGTGCTTGCTTGTACCACTAAATTCGTCTTTTCGGATTTATGTACGGATTTCTAATTATCACTTGCTCAACGGTAAAGGAAAACATCGTGATGAAACCCGCCCGTCCAAGAAAATTCATTTTCGAAAGACGAGCGGTCCACCAACCCGCATTGGACTAGCGAACTATATCCTAAATCCCCTTCGTATTTCGAAGGGAGGCCCGTGCCCCTCGGTGGGGACGTATATGGGCTGGTAAGAACAAGAAGATAATAACTACAGTAGCTTTCCGCCTGCGACTTCGTTGGCGTATAAGCCTTTGCCACTCTCCAGTCTTCCAACTACCCTTGTGCCAAAAGTTATACTAGGTATTTGTTGTCTTAACTAATCATTTTCACCCTAACATTTTCCGTGAGGTTTCTATTAAAAAACGGGAACTTACTTAATTCCCTATCCTCCTAGGTAGTTTTCTGCCTGGGACTTCATTCCTGTAGAATTTGGGTAAATTACGTAGCTTATGTGCTACTCTGATGTCTAAGCTACCAATACATTACTGACATAACATAATCAGTCCGGTATTTTTCACTTATCTATACTAATATTAAAAAGAGGAAAGATTTTATTGTTTGCTTGTTTGCATTGAATAGGCTCCAAAACTACTGGACCGATTTGAAAAATTATTTCACCATTAGAATCCTACATTATCCGTTATGAACATAAGGTACATGTCTTTCCCTGATTCCCACGGGAACGAAGTCCCGGGCGGAAAGCGGGCGGAAAGGCATAATAAATCCGGTAGCACACTGTAAAAGCCAGTAAGTGAGACGCGAGGGTTTTGCTGTGCTGTGGGCGATAGGCTAACAACCTATCACCACTGTACGAGTACTTACTCATGTTCCATCTAATAACCCTCAGAAAGAATGTCAAATGTGGCGTCAAGTGATTCTAGAACTACTTGACATTCTGCCTACGAGCACTCAACCCTATATAGAGACGTCATACATGCGAATGTGAAAGAAAACGATTTTGTCAACTAGGTGCGAAGTAATCCCAAGAGATTCCAAACATGACCAACGCGTGCTTTATATATCAGTGACTAGAAAGAAAGAAAGAAAGAAAGAAAGACAAATTTATTATAACGGACATCACAACACATATAAGAGGCAAGATTAAACAGTAAAACACGATCACGATACACTACATGAAGACAATAACAAATACAATAGCAAAATAGCTTTAGATCGCTATGTGTTGTAGGGTCCGAGACAAAGGGTCCTCAACTCAGCTATATGTTGCCACTCGGGAATCAGGATATGAGACCGCGAGCCACAACGCTGGTTTTCAGTGAGTCCCATAACCAAGTGATGAACGAACGTCCGTGGACGAGACAGAATTTTTTAGGAATAAATAAATATTGGTAATGAAAAATGGAAAATACATATGTTACTAATAAATAAATATAATACATAATTAAACATATGTGTCAATATGGTGAAATAGTACTAGCCATTGACGAGTTGACAGGTTCGGGTCGCCTTGTACCTATTACGTCTCTATATAGGGTTGAGTGCTCGTAGCATTCTGCGTACCTATAAAGGTGAGTGTACATGACGATGATGACTAACAATTTGAAGGGAGATCATCAACTACATATTATAGTATTTAAGTACCATTATCATGCACAAACTAAGTTTTGAGAATCTATGCTCTCTAACAACTAAAACCCACCTGAGCATAACTTGCAGTGTAATTAGTGAAGAGATAAGATCTCAGATTTTGTACAAGACTATCGTTGCATATAACTATGACTAAGTCGACTTTGCCAAGTAAAAGATACGGTTAGCTAGAGTCTAACAAAGCTAACTTTGCAGTAGTCTAAAATTGGTAGATTTTTAACCCCCAACAAAAAGGGGGGTGTTAGGTATAAGTTTGACATATGTATCTGTACGTCTGTGTATCTGTGACATTGTAGCTCCTACTTATATCATGTTGTTGTTTAATTTATACCTTTCGGGAAAGGCAAAGGACTTCATGTCCATACAGCCATTTTTAAACATTGTCAAATTTTTTTTTGTGGTAACCTAAATGTCGAGGGTTATGCAAAATGTTTAATTTGAGTTATAAAACAATGATATATTATTCATGAGATTTCACGCTCGCACAAAACTAACGTGTAAATGAATCCGTCGACTAAAAATGTTGCCGTCGACAAACTCTTAGGCTCATGTCATAGACCAGGGGTGGCCAACTTGATTATATCCAAGATCTGTGCGATCTACCAATTACATACTTCTTGAAATCTTAAATGAAACAGCATAGTTCAGTACACAATCATGTAGTTTTTTTTTATTATGTTAAGAGGATCGACTACCGCGCCCATGTCCATACAAAAAGGGAAAACGTTTTGCTACCCCTAAATCTTCTCCGATTTTGATAATTTTTCACTATGTTGTTGTCCCTATCAAAAACTATGCCTCTATGTTTTCCTTTTTTGAAAATTTTGTTTAGATAAAAAGTTATAAGGATCTGTAATCTTGCTTTATTGGGTTTGAAAAACATTCATTTTAAATTCATTGTATTTCAGAAATAAAGTAAATTTTCGGAAAAAACAAAAAATAGAGGCATAGATTATATTCTGCTGAAAAGATTGATACCAAAAAGTAGTATATTTAGTACAGTTTAGGGGTTGGGAAACGTTTTCCCCCCAAACGCGATTTTCGACAAAAAAATACCTAGAAACACAGCCGAGCTGCAACTGTCTCTATCGCACGTTTGCGAGCGGGGCCGAGCGCGGTCGCGACAGAGAATGATTCTCCAAATACCTATTTTCCTACGCTCGCGGCGCTATAGAATAGTCTTAAGAGAAAAAACTGAAATGTGAAATGTTTTTTATTTTTTTGCCTTGTCACGATCGACTGGACTAACAGTCGCGATCGACCGGTTGGCCACCCCTGTCATAGACTGATTGCAAAATAGCCCAATTATATGTTATATGTTATAATTTATAATGTCGTTGTTTTATGGTATTTCTAAGAAGTGTTATAGGTAGGGTTTTCTTAGATATTCTAACTATTACAGTCTCTTAATTACAGACAAGTGAAAATAACGAGTCTTCACCGAAAATTGAGCAGTTTTGAGTAGCAAAAGGCTTCTCAAACAAAACTATACCGATAGGAATACTGTGAAAGATCGACTTAAAAGGTAGTGTTCCATAAACTGTGTTCAGGTGAGATGACAGCTAGTAAATATTACCTTAATAAACGTTTTTTGGTATTGCCATTTAGTTTTATTGCGAAAATAGCTTTGTTTGACTGTATGTATGCTTAATGTGTCGTTGTCAAACGCAGTCACAGACGAAAAGCTGTTAAATATTAAGTAAATAAACAAATGTGGTGATTGTGTGACGACATTTAGGTTTCTGTTGTGATGCGAGTCCCTTGAGGCATCAACGCAGATCCAGACTTGAGGCAAACTATTTTACACAGATGCTTGCTTCGTCAGGTAATCGAACCTTGAAACCGCCGATTCAGAGGCAGCATTTAACTGAGTAACACTGAAAATTTTGTGAGGGAAAATAATGTTTTTCAACGTATTTAAGGCTTGTATTAATGGAAATTCCATTTTCATTTAGGGAATTTCAGAGATGTTTACTAAACCAACTCACAAAAATAAGTTCAACAAGTCTCGAATTTTGATCGCGGCACTGGAAGTGAAGCTTTTAACTTATCGTTTAGAACTTTGTTAGTAGAGACATCTTCGAGTACTTTGAAGTTTGGTTTTTACTTGGATAGAGTCGTCTATTGATAGACATCAATTTTGTAAGATAAGCATTTTCTGGGTAAGCTAAACCTTTGGACCGCAACAAGCGACAATTTGTAGTCTCTGCTTACACTAATTTTATAGGACACAATCCGTTACGTGGTCGAGTAATGTTATTTCCTGAATAATATTATTACTGGACTATTCTATTTTAACCCACGACAAAAAAGAGGGATGTTATAAGTTTGACGTGTGTAGCTTTGTGTCTGTGTATCTGTCTGTCACATCGTAGCTCTTAAACGAATACACCGATTTCGATGCCGTTTTTTTTTGTTTGAAAGCTGTTGTAATCAAGATGGTTCTCAGCTATATTTTATCAAAATTGCTTCAGCCGTTTAAAAGTTATAAGGAATCGAATGTCGGTGGGGATAATTTTTTGTTTAATTTATGTTATAAACGTTACATAATGTTTCCTAAAACATTAAACATTAAGAAACATAATATTTTAATCAATACTCGACCAAATTGAAACCAAAAGTTAGCATAAATAAATTTGACCGTGTGGTGATCGGTTGAGAATAACACCACCCCATCTCTTTCCGTGGGTGTCGTAAGAGGCGACTAAGGAAACACAAATGAGACCTGCCTCCTAGTAATCCATCCCAGGCAACGACACTTCATTTTTTTCGGGATCTGAGGTGTCGTCCTATGGTCTCATGCGGTGTGGTAGGCTCTGTAAAGGGCCGTCTGGTTCGCGACCACCCTCCTACCGAAGTCCGACGCCAAACAGCTTGCTGTGTTCCGTCGGTGCGTAGGAATACCAGTGCCTTTATAGGCATTTTCTGGGTTAACTCGCTCCATTGTCGACCTCATCTTTGACCTTATGGTCAAGATTGAGGTCAAGAGTTAACCCATCTTATAATAAATAAAATAAATAACTTTTATTTTATTTTTACAGCTTGATTAATTATTGATTCTTACTATTTTGAATGCCTATTCAAATTCTATGTCGAAAATTTCACCCCGATGAAAGTTATAAATAAAATTTCTTGCTTAACATTCAAAGTTTTCACATTAACATCGTAACTCAGCCTCCAGGGCCCGAGAGCCTTCGCTTTAAATAGCTCACGTCAGAATCAAACCCATTAAATAGTTGTGGGGAGTTCTAAATTAGAAGATCGGCGAAGTCCTTGACGAACTGAAATTCGTTAGACTCTGACTTGTGTACAAAGTGTACATCATACTACTGTAATACTAGCCTTCCGCTCGGACTTTATTCGCGTAGAATGAATACTAGATTACTCTCCATACAGCCCTTGAACTATCCCTGTGCAAAATATTATGTCGATTCTTTGCTCAATTACGACGTAAAAGACGGACAGAAAACAAACAAACAAAGAAACACACTTTCACGTTGATAAATATTTAAGAAAGAATAAGAATATACCTAGAGTCTCCTTCACTGTTTCATTTACCGACTTCAGAAAAAAGAAGGATATCATTTTTAGACTAAAATACTATCATTCACACAAAGAATAAATAATAAACTATATTAATAAAAATATTATGATTCAACTTACCAAATCCTGAATCAAAATCGTGTAAAGAATATTTTTATCTACTCTTCACCAATTCTTCCATAAGTTCACGCCTGAAATTCATGTGTTTACGTTTTACATCTCTTATCAGCGTCTTGTGTAACACTTTGGTAATACATATTCACGTTGTTGCCGTTTTTGTTACGTAACTCTTACGGTACCTCCACGTATAATCTTGTGTAACATGCGTAGGTTTTTACGTTACTTTTGTTAGTGACGATTGGAGTGTATGTATGTAAGCTTAGTCAGACAACGTCAATAAGAATATTTGACGTCATCTTATATCTAAGGCTAGGTAAATAGGTATTAGATTTATATGTAAGGCATACTTATTAAAAATATTAAATTGAGCCTAGATGAGATCGCTAGTTAGCAATAAGGCCGCCCTCGCCCATAGATCATTGACGGGGCCTCTTTTCATGACCTTGTTTTATATAAACTTACCTGTAAAAGTAACGAAACTTGTACAAAATTTTAGTTCCTTTACAGTTTTTTGAGTCATAGCATTGCATCGGTATTGTGTATGTAAAATTACATCATTTTTTATAGTATAATTGTTTGAAAAACCTTAAGAAGATTATATAAGAAGAATTTCTCAAATCGCCAATATAAGAGTAAGTATTGTTATCGTCACGATCAGCTGTTGTGGCAAATGTGAATACCCGTTTTGTATTGATTCTCAAACTTGGAGAAACTTGTATTAATCAGAAATGCACATTTTGTAATGCAAGGTTTCTTTGTCAAACCTTTCGAACTATCATGACCTAGTTTCAATTTATGTGTTGAAGGCTCACAACCTATACTCTGTATAATTTAATTTTGTGAATACACCTAAATACAATAACTATTCAAGCTGAATGAGGTTACGAGCGGAACTAATTGAAAACCATTGAAAACCACAGCACTGCGGTTTGATTTCAATCCCAGTTAGGATCCATTGTTTACTTATATTCTAATGAAGGCCAGAGCAAATGCGCTCATCGGACACTGTTCAGCGTTCACACCTATCAGCTGTACCACAAACTGTTTGAATTTGCATAGTAATTCAGTATATTTTGGACATCTTGCAAACGCTTAATTTTACATTCAGTTGGCAATGGTAGTGCTTGTTAAGGCAGTTGTCATTAAATATGACACCAGGGTAATCAAATTCACCACACACTTGACTAAACCTACACGATAAGAAGAAGATTAAATGTATGAAACTTCGTTAGTTCTCAAATTCGCTACCTGAACGGATAAACGATCACCATCATCATTTTACTGACATTGAAACGCCGAACATTTGAATTATACAATAGCAGTAGGTAGGTGCCGGCAAAATAGATAAGCTATCTAAAATTTCCATTATCAAACTCCAACCTCCAGAACTTTGCAAAACTAAGACTATGGCTGCCTTCGTTAACCTAATTGAATTACAAACATTGAAGTTTCGATGTTAGCTAGACTAGTTGAACTATGTCAAGCTATCTTGTCAAACTTTCATCGATCTAACTAAACCAATGTCGAGTGCGCAGAAGAATCATCTTGATTTTTATCACGTAAGTACTTTGCGTTACGCCTTCGTCTTCTTTTTCATAACGTTTTACGTATTAAGATTCCATCTACTCCATCCAACTGGCACCAATCACATGTTGTTAAGGTATTCCTATAGGAAGAAACCTATACTAACTGCACTAATGTTTGTACTGAAAAGTATTTTTAAATTGTATTCAATAACGTAAATCTAATGTTGAGGAATAAGGACATGAGAAGGTATGCCATTTTCAGAGCCCATATCTTAAACCTGTTAGATCCATGGCGTTTCGTACTTAGTTTACCTTTGACCTAAATACCTAAACCAATAAAATATATCAGGAAACTGTACACCTAAGCTCGAGAACAATACTAAGTTTGGGGTCTTATCGTGCTGGAAAGTATTCAAACACAAAATAAGTCTTGAAATCAAGCATGTAAGAGTCATAGTCCAATGAGTAGTTGTGAAGTGTAAATGATATTAAGGAACTTTCTGCTTATGTACCTAATGCTTTTGTGAATACAAATAAAACTTTTCGATGTTAAGCTTCTTTAGAGAGGAAATCGGGTCTATAAAGTTCAGATCGTAGTTCTGTAGCTATCTATCTATCTGTCTGGCTATGTAAATAAAAGTATTTTTCTTGACTGAATGACTGAATGATCGATCAATACGCTTGCCTATTAAAATAGAGCTTTGTAGACACGGGTTCGAATCCTGGTCGGGCATCTAGTAATAGAGGATTACATTACTTGGATGAGGTTCCCTCGGGTAGCACTTGCTGCCTTAAACTATAAGTTTGCTGTACCTTGTACAAGGTTTCAAATGATGAACTTGAAAATTAGCCCTGTATACGCAATACTACGCTTGATGTAAATTAAAATCAAAAATCAATAAATAGCCCTTATTTCATGTCAGAACATCAAAACCATAGATCAAACCTATAGACCATATTCATAGTGATTTTAATAAAACAAATGTCAGTTTCTATTGAGTTTCCCGCCTTTAAAAAGAAGAAATGCATTGAAAGCACCGGCTGTACCGCCATAGATTCGTTTGCTTAAAAATAAAAATAAGCCGTTTTATTGTTTTCAAAAAGTGACATCCTAAAGATAAAATAATGTCATTTAGTCATGGATCTAATACATCAGGATAGAAATCTTCGAGCTCAAACGCGGGCCGAAGAAGAGATAGAGCAACGAGGCAGAACGTCTCGTTCTAGTAGGGTGACAATGCGATTACTCGTATTATAATTTTTTTTTTGGGAGTGCAAAGTATACGTAATAGACAAATACAGGCTTCCATTTAAGGATAGAAGTTTTCCTGTAATTTTATTTTTATATAACAAACCATCAGCAACATTTACGTTACTACATTTTTGTTATGAAACATAAAATCGTATGATAATATACAAGGAGGACACAGAGTAGTGGACATCGGGAATGTTTTTTTTTTAATTATAAGATGGGTTAACTCTTGACCTCAATCTTGACCAAGGTCATAGATGAGGTCGACGATGGAGCGAGTTAACCCAGAAAACGCCTATAACGCACCGGTACTCCCACGCACCGACGGAACACAGCAAGCTGTTTGGCGTCGGACTTCGGTAGGAGGGTAGTCGCGAACCAGGCGGCCCTTTACAGAGCCTACCACACCGCATGAGACCATAGGACAACACCTCAGATTCATAAAAAATGAGGTATTGTTGCCTGAGATGGATTAATAGGAGGCAGGTCTCATTTGTGTTTCCTAAGTCGCCTCTTACGACACCCACGGAAAGAAATGGGGTGGTGTTATTCTAAGCCGATCACCACACAGCACAAAGTTGTGTAGTTAGGTTGCGAAAAAATAAAACAAAAACTCACCTTTCCTCTCATCTTATAATCAAATCATTAAAACATGCTTTTATCTTAATTTCAAAACTTTTCCCATGAAAACATTTTCCCCAAGCAATCCATATTGGATTTTTGTAAAATTGGAGTTTTATGCTTAGAATTTGTTTTTTCCTATTTTATCTAACGGACCTTAGTTCCATAGGAGCCCGTATAGTTCCATAGGTATATATAAGTTAATTTTGATCTTATGTTATTTTTTATTAGAAACTATTAAATAATAAATTCCCCCTTTCACAGAATAGAATAGAATAGAATAGAAAAAATCTTTATTTTATAGGATAATCAGGATGCCACTTAAAACAAGTCAAGATTACATGAAATACATACAAACAAACATTAAAGGATTTAAATACATACCATACATACGCATTCGTTCTATTGACCCTACTGACTCTACGCCTATTCGCAAAGGTGCAGTCTTCCCCAGAGAAGAACAGGCAAGAAACTATGAGGGTGTTCTTTTTAATCGCATTACAAATTTTCCTATTTTCTAATTTTAACTAATTCTGAAATAACTCTAAAGCTGAGCAGTCATTCCCATGGCTCCATGTCAGTTAGGTCATCAGAAATTTTGTAATAGCCCTTTTTGTAAAGTTTTTGTTTAATTACTGACTTAAATTTATCCAAAGGTAAATTTTGAATACCTTCATTCGTAACCTTGTGGAGACGACTGTCTAGTACTTCCAGTTTATGCTTGGTCCTAGTATTTATATTGTGCCTATCGCTATTTTTCTTAAACAAATGTTAATTTTTCTTCACATATAAAAGATTGTCACATATAATATATTGGGATGCAGAAGTCAGAATATTTATTTCTATGAATATTTGTCTAAGAGACATTCTAGGTCTCATTTGATAAATCGCGCGAATAGCCCTTTTCTGCAGAACAAAGATCTTATTGATATCCGCAGCATTACTCCACAGTAAAATGCTATATGACATTAGGCTGTGGAAGTGAATATACGGTTCTCGCGGTTTCAACGTCCGATAATTGACAGATTTGTTTAACTGCGTAGGCTGCTGAACTGAGTCTGCTCGCTAACTTATCAATATGAGGACCCCATTGAATTAAGCTTTGCATCAAGAGTTATTCCTAAGAATACAGTAGATTCCACAACGTCCAGTTTTACATTCTTAACCTGTACATTGGTATTAACCTGTTTAACATTGGGCAAGGTAAACTTAACACATCGTGCCCCTCGGTGGAGACATTGTATGGGCTGATGAGAGTCAGAGAGATATTTGTTAAACATGAGTGCAAAGTTGCTTTTAACCGCGTGCTCAAATTTGATGACCGACCAAGCGAAGGATTCTAAAATTGGATCACAAGCGCAGCGAGTGCTACAACAATTAGAATTCTGAGCGTTAGCGAGTGAATCAAAAGAGCACAAGGTCAAAAACGTGGCACTCGAGTTTAACACGTAACTTTTAATGAGGTAGTGGAAAATGAGGTAAGCTTCCAAAAAAATCCCATAGATGGTGCTGTTTAAGAGCGCTACACATTTTCGTAGTTTTCTTCAAAAATAGAGTATTTTATAAAATATCAACTGAAGTTTAAATTAAAGATCTCCCTGATACTATCATTTGGACATGATTGGAATTTAAAACACTTTGCAATGTTGTATTAAAAACCGATCTTGGATTTTGTTTCGCTCAAAAATCAAAACTAGAAATTGTGACTAGTACTTCTTACCATAGGTCATTCAAATGTCACAAGGTTGAGTTACGATGAAGTTATGTAATAAATATTTTCTTTATCAAGAAAATAGGTAAAGATGAGCCACTGATTCTCTGCCTACCCCCTTAGGAATTACTGACGTGAGCATATTATGTATACAGGTTGAAAAAGAACCTCCTAGCTTTAAATGAAAATCCTGAACCAGTACCTATCACTTACTGAACACTTTTTTTTATTTATTTTTATTTAATTTTGACATGGTGTCGTTCGGCGCTGAGTCTATTATAGTGTTGGGCTCAGGTATACTTTAAAAATATGTTTTACCATATTAGGGATTTAAAAATATACCCGACGTCAACGCGTTCCCGGGGTATATTTTCAAACTGGAAATTCCGTGTTGTGTTATTGCAAAATATATCAAAATATACTTCTAAATTCCTTTATCCCTACCGAAAATTATAAATGTAGGTAGATAAAAGTTGTTTATGAAAAAGCTTAAATTTTCAGTTTAATGGGCCTTTAAGTTTAATGAGACTTTAGTTTAATGGGACTTTAAGTTTAATGGGATTTTAAGTTTAATGTGACTAGTTTAATGGGATTAGTTTAATGAGACTTTAAGTATAATGGGATTTTAGTTTAATAAATGGACTTTAAGTTTAATTAGACTTTAGTTTAATGGAACTATAGTTTAATGAGACTTTAAGTTTAAAAGACTAAGTTTAATGAAACTTAAAGTTTAATGACTCTATTTAACTTTTTACGTACCTAATGAAAATTCGTTACTCGTTGTCAAAATTAAGCTGGCGTTCTGATCTAAATGAGTGAGTGCGTTGACGTGTTGCGTTCGGGTATGTTTTCAAATACCTACGCGCGCGTTTAGTAATTTGAAAATATACCCGATGTCAACGCGCGCCAGTGACGTCACAGTGTTGGGTAAAGGTACATTTAAAAAAAATCTTGCCTTTTTTCGATTCGTTGTGGCTAGGTATATTTTCCAAATATGCGGTTATTCATTAGGTTGTAACATCCTAAACAAGTCAGCAAAAAATCAGAACTACCAGATTTAATGCAAGGTCGCCAGGCTTTCAAACTACAAGGTAGGTACAACCTTGTACCTGGCCTAATTATTTTTTTTACATTGTTAAATTACTGTCTTAAATTTCTCTAAAGGTAAACTTTGAATACCATGACGCAACTTTGAAATTTCACTCTCAACGCGCCCAAAGAAGTTTCATTTCAAATACTCAAAGTTTAAAAAGGACGATGATGCTAACTGTACTTGGACGGGGGCGGTTTGAAATGAGGGCGGAATAAACTAACCCTGGATAGTGAGTGGGACCTGTGAGCGGAGGGTCGTGGGTTCGATGCCAGGTTGAGGCCTGTAATCACTATACATTCGTCTTTTAATTCGTATTTAATAGTTATCACTTGCTCAGCGGTGAAGGGAAACATCGTGAGGAAACCCGTAACTCTAAAGGTTATTTCCGAAAGACCCACCAACCCGCATTTTAGGCCAGTGTTTTGGACTATGGCCTGAATCCCCCTTCACTGTTCGAGGGAGGCTCGTGCCACTCGGTGGGGACTTTACATTTAAAACTATAACTGTTAAGTAGTATTTTATAGGTCTACAAAGGTGACAGTTGTAGCTAGAAGAACTTGTATTGTAAATAAAGGCGTCACCATGGAAACCGCGGGCCAAAAGATCTTTGTAGACATGTAACGTGTATTTATGGTGTATTGGTGTGCGAATTCAAAAAAATACAATTTCGCAATAGTACATAGTTTTTACCGTGGGAGGAATAGTAGGAATTGCGTTCATTTTGAGTAACTGGCGGGAATTCCCAGCATAAAAGCAAGTTGGCACAAAGTGCCGGCTGCATACAACGGAATTTTTTGTTATCTATTGTCTAATCTCAACGCTGTTGAGCCATTTTTGTCTTTGTTCTGAATCTTTATGCACTCTGCAATAAAATAGCACAGCATTGTTGAGAACCTTTCTCCGCCAAACACAAGAAATCATGGACAACATAGTAATAGATTTATAAGAAATTATTTTAGCTTACTTGTGAAAAGATATGTTACATCCACCATACGATTCACTTGAACAAGTGTGAACACAACATATTTCTACCATTTTGTCAGTATTTTAATTTAAAAAACTGGTATAATCCTTGCCGTTACGAATTATTTTTATACGATTTAAAGCATGCCGCCATGACATTACGATGACACTTTACGGGATGCCAGTAGTAATAAATGGTTTGAAAAAAAATTTCGTTTTCTTTTGGTAATTTAGGAAAAGATGACGAAGTTATTATGATTACAATTAATTTACATCAATTTGAATTGAAATTCATTTCAAATGCAACGTATTTCTTCGTTATTAACTTCATTGTCAAAGCCGGACTTTTTTGATTAATGAAGTTTTTTTAAATTGGCAAGAAAAAAGAAAGAGACAATCCGCCTCGCACATCGGTGTCCCTTTCGGTTTCAATAGAGGCTGTCGGAGAAGCAGTCAAAAGTGTACCTTATTGCTATCGGGTTAAGTTTCATATTTCTTAATACGATTTTTCTAAGTAATCGGTCCTTTAAAAGAGAAAGTACTAAGTCCATGCATTTAGTTTCTCCGACAGGGCCGAATTAAGATTTGAAGACTAAATACTTAATCAATTTCGTTTTTATTACCACTGTATTAAGTAATTAGTTTTGGTTCGTTAAAAAAGTACAGAATGGCCGAACTATTAATGGGGAAGCTGACAAAAGTCTCGATATTTTAGATATTATACGACTATAATCCTTGTTGGGGTAAGCAGGATATTTAATGTTTCTATAGTCACTTAACTTTACATTTCATGAAAATTCTGAAGGTCAAAAATGGCATATTGTATATGAGTATTTAATACGTTGTCTATAGAACCCCGCACAAAATGTTCGGAAAAAGCCGTTCGGTCGATTTGGCTAAAATTTTGGGAAAATATAGCCTTTATATCGGTGATCAATTGTGCAAGGTTTCATCTTTAAATAATGAACAAATTTATATATATATACTAAGTGAAAACGCCATTTTCAAGTTAAGTCATTTTCGGGGATATTTTTTTAGTAGGTACCACAAATTGCTCTATACTATAGCAATAAGGCCGCCGCATTGTAAACTATCAGATAGGTCGTGAGTTTGTTACATTATAATAATATAATTACGTTTTTTGGTGTGCAATAAAGAGTAACTTATTGTATTGACAATTTATTTGCGCTTCTCAAAGCAGTCTCTTATCAACTTGACATTGAAATCAATGAGTTGTCACTGTTACACTTTTTGATATTTATATTATTTTCTATGGATGTTTATTTTCATAATTGAGAAGTCGGTTTAATATATTTTTTAAATAGTTTAATCTTAAAATAAATATTTGTCTATGTTTGGTGTAAATAATAGAAAAAACTTGAGAAACATTGTAAGTGCCTATTCCATTCAAGGGTTGCCCTCGATTTCGATGGGATTCCATCAGATCCTGACTTGGTGACAATAGGACTAGCCCTGGAGTATACTCTTTTGAACAAAAAAATAATTTTGAAAATCGGTCCATAAATGGCGGAGAAATCGGTGAACATACATAAAATAAAGATATATATGTTACAGTTAAAACTAGTTAGTAGTTAGAACGCGTTTTTCCTAGTTAGAACTAGTTTTTACTTGGTGCCTTTGTTAAAACTAGAATTGACTAATGTCTGAATCAAATATCAGTTAAAACTAGTTTCTGCAAGACAAAACGCGTTTTCCCGAAGCGAGTCAGTTAAAACTGTTCCGACCGAGGTTAGAGTTCATCATACCTTATTCTGATTGGCTTGAGGTTATGTTGTGGGTTATGTAGTTGTTGTGCTTACCGTTTAACGCAACCAAAGTCTTTTCTGGCACTTCGCTGGCCGCTGCCGCGGCACGCTCGCTTCGCTCGCTCGGCTCGTGCGTTGGGCGTCGCAGTTCTAACCTAACCTAACCTAACCAACCCTTAACGGATTGGTTAGGCTAGGCTACTAACAAACCTAACCTACAGTTTCTGCCCCGATATAATCTCCGCGGGGGGGCTTCGCTCACTCGGCTCGTGCATTGGGGGTCGCAGTTCTAACCTAACCTAACCTAACCAACCCTTAACGGATTGGTTAGGCTAGGCTACTAACAAACCTAACCTACAGTTTCTGCCCCGATATAATCTCCGCGGGGGGGCTTCGCTCGCTCGGCTCGTGCGTTGGGGGTCGCAGTTCTAACCTAACCTAACCTAACCAACCCTTAACGGATTGGTTAGGCTAGGCTACTAACAAACCTGCCCCGATATAATCTCGGGGGAGTTTTAACTATAGCTAGTTTTAACTATAGCTCGATGTGAAAACTAGTTTTATCTGAAAATCAAATATGTCAGTGGTAAATTCTAGTTTTAACTGATTATTTCTAGTTTTAACAAAGGCACCAAGTAAAAACTAGTTCTAACTAGGAAAAACGCGTTCTAACTACTAACTAGTTTTAACTGTAACATATACACATACAGTCGAACATAAAACTTTCTCCTTTTTGGAAGTCTGTTAAAAAGTAATTCAAGTGATACAGTGTATTCGCTTCGTTTAGTTTCGATTCGACAAAGATCCAGCGGCAGTGCTTCACGCCGCCATAGTTCTTCGGAAACAAAACACAATCGGCTTACGGAGAATGAGAGGAGTGAAGAAATAAATTGAAGACATAGCTAAGAAATACATATATATTGAAGACCTGGCTGTATGGACACAGATTCCTTTGTCTTTCTCGAAAGAGATAAATTTAAAAAACAACATGTCCATGCTTTTAGCCCATGTATGACAAAAATACGTTGATCTCTATGGTATGAGTAAAATGCATGTAAAATGTACTGAAAAACACCTAGCTTCGATTTTTTTCAGGGGTTTTTGTTGTTGGTTTTATATTTACTGGCTAAATTTCGAGATTTGATGTAGCCTTAATGTTGATCGGGGATATAAGGTACCATGGGGGATGTAAGAAGAGAAATAAAATAAATCCCGATTTTTAAAAAAAAATTTGTTTCTCTGTTTGTCTGTTTGTTTGTTTGTACGGGCTAATCTCCGAAACTGTTGGACCGATTTAAATGAAATTTTGCATAGTGCACTATGCATCGGGATTTATTTTATTTCTCTTCTTACATCCCCCTGACTCGGTTTTTAGCTTTTTTTTCTAGGTACAGAAATTCGACCTCTACAGTTTTATTATATGTATAGATTTCATTGGTAGGTACTACACGACGTGAGTTTGAACGAAGCCTCGAACAAAACAAATACCTGCTTTCGATCAGCTGATTACATTTGTTCAGAAACATGTTCGTGTTTTAGAGATGTCTGAATCAAGTACACAAATAAATAAAGTATCAAATGTTCAAAAAAGTGCTACCTCGACTAGTGCAGGCAAGGCCGGTACTTCTAAGCAAACCAATAAGTCGCAAAAACCGTGCTTATCAGCTGTCAGTAATGTCGAATCCCCTAGTTCTAGTGAGTCAAGTAATAATAATACTACAAAGTCCAATTCTAAGTCGTGTTTGTATTGTAGTAAGCCGCATTTACTTAGATTTGACTCCGTCGCAGCGGATAGCAAAGGTCAATGACCTACGCTTGTGCGAAAATTGTTTGTGTAACCTCTAGAGATAAGATGGCTGCTGAAGGTCGCCGGGCACAAAAAGAAGATGGTGAAGCTATACGAGCTGCTTAGTCTCATGCGCAACAAACTCAAGTTGGGTTTTGAATTTATTCCTGGAAAGCTAGAAGATGTTCAAGAAAGAGAAGATGATCAGATCTATTCGGAAATGAACCTCAAGATGAAAACTCATGATCTTATTCGATATGTTGTGTTATCTTAACTTTTTGGTCATTGTCTGTATTGCTAAGATCTAACAATTTAGTTTATTTAAGCTTATGAAATAAATGTTCCATTGCATTGTAATGATAGCAGAAATGAGGTTTAATGAGACTCTATAGAAGGTTTCAAGTAAAACAATAAAATAAATAATACTAGAAAAATTTATTGAATACATGTCTTCTTAGCAACATATATGGTTGTTTACGAGCTGATGTTATCCCCAGTTCGATACTGGCGAAATCCATTTGCATTCACCATCGGCGCAGTACGTATTCCATCCAGGGCACTCCGAGTTGAATCTGCACTGGAAGATAAAAAATATTTATCAAAATTTTGTTGAAAAATATGAAGTCCAAGGAAATTTGACTTCCACTTACTTTAGCGAAAACCATGGAAGTGATCGTGGAAATGACCGCAATAATCAGCAACAGTTTGACCATAGTGAGGCTTTTTCGAAGAATACGTCCAGTAGACTGATGTTCATGTAATTGAACCTACTAATTATGTAAAGAGATAAGCGAGATGTTTACTGATTACGTGTTAGCTATCAAAAATCCGGGTCATTGGGATCATGGACTGAAAAACAAAATTTTCCGTTAGATAGATCACAACCTGACAATATGCTTCGTCTTCTAGCGTCATCCATGTAATATAAAAACGGGCAAGTGCGAGTCAGACTCGCGCACGAAGGGTTCCGTACCATTACCTATAAAACCGGCCAAGTGCGAGTCGGACTCTATAAAAACCATTATCTCTATAAAAACGGCAAAAAAATCACGTTTGTTGTATGGGAGCCCCCTTATAGTTATTAAAGATACTAGTGTCGTAGGTTATGTGTAACGTGAGCCCATTTGAAACACAAGCGAAGCGAGTGTTTTATAGGGCTCCAGTTACACAATAAGGCACGTATATTGTTCAATGTTTTACAATGCAGTAGCCGAGGAAACAAAACTAAAATGTTTTTTACCAAAAACTTACATAGTATATAGGTACATCCAAGGTTCTTAAAAGATAGTATTTCCAAGCAACATTCCCTGAAAATGTTTTACAATTGAACAATGTGCGTGCACTAATATTTTACGATTAAACACCAGGGATTAACATTTTTATAACACAAAAATGATTTTGTTGAACAAATAATTTCAAATGGCGGACAAAACAATGGCGAACTAAATCTTTTCCTACAATTATGAGGCAAAGGCTACCTAAATAAAATGCCAATTGCGCCTACAGAAATTTTTCAATAGTTCAATTATTTGTTAAAAATCAGATTTGTTTTATTGAAAAACTAAAATAAATAATGTACTTTTATATTTTATTTCACTGAAAATCAAGATTTTCGTCACAAATAATTATTTTGTCAGGCATAAAAACTTCTTTGGTGTCATTCTTTACAGCCAGTATGAAGCTTTATGAAAAAGGTAATACTCTCACTTGTCAAAAGGGTCACTGATCATATCAAATCAGCTACCTACTCTTTATTGCGTCATACATTTTTGTCAGTATTTTATTCACTTTTTGCTTACTTTTTATGCATCATATAATTCTGTGGCTATTCTGTAATCCAGTAAGTAAAGTTATTTTTTATATGATATAAAAAATAACTTTACTGGATTACAGAATAGCCACTGAAGTACAATTTTGTTTTATGAAAAAATTGTTATTTGCTCATTAGTTCAAATATTTTTTTTTCTTTTCAAAAACTTTTTTTCATTTCATAATTACATAACATGACGTGTTTTATGGGGTATGTAAACGTACACGTCGTGGCCATGTTACGGGGCCATTTCCGAGCAACTGCATTGTAAAACATTTAATTTATTCTACTTTTTAGTATTTGTTGTTATAGAAATCTATGAAAATTTCAACCGTCTAACTATCACGGTTCATGAGATACAGCATCGGACAGGCCTATAATAAAAACGACCAAAAAATCGCGTTTATAAATATTTATTTTATTCTGGTTTTTAGTATGTACTTAACTCTGAGAAAATAAATTTCGTACCTCACTGTGAATTACTATCAGAGATTTAAAATTTTTGTGAAGGGTGGGGTTTACAGCAGATTTGCTTTTTACCGTCGAATTATACATACTGTGACTCGATGGGTGAAAGTCAATCTAAGGCGGGATCTTGTACTATTAGACTTACAGAGTAAATGCCCAGCTTCGAGTAATAAGAGAGTCGTAAAAATGATTTAAAAAAATTTCTGATTCGTGTTTTTTTTCTTTCTTTGCATTTTCTGAGAAAATTTACCATTGTAATGTATATTTTTTTTACACTATCAGAAAGTAGAGGTTTCAACAAACAAAAAACCCACCAATTTTGAGGTTATGTGAAAAAATGTAAATACAGAAGTTGTAAGAAGGGGGACAGACACGTTGGTAGCAACTATCGACCAATCTCGGTATTGCCCGCCATTTCAAAACCGGTAGAGAAGTTAATCAACTACGTATAGACTAGTAAATTATATTAACAAATACGATATTCTCTCTGCTAATCAGTTTGGTTTTAGGCGGAATAAATCAACTGAAGACGCATTCGTTGGTTTGAGTATGTTCGTGGCTCAGTCACTGGACAAGGGAGATAAGTGTAAGTATTTCTGTATTCCTCGACTTGAAAAATGCAATTGACACCGCTTCTGTCCCCATTCTTTCCCTAAAACTAAAACCTCCTTTGCACAAAGAAAATATTATGCGAGATCCTCAATTTTATATAATAGAGTAATTACAACTAAATAGCTTAAAATTAAAAACTATGAAGAAACAGAGGCTTTTCTAGAATAACTTAAAATATTATATGCTAAACTTTCTTAACTCAACTCACACACACACATACGCACACACACACATGTACATAAACTTGAATATTGTGTTAAAATTGTAAGGAAAAAAGAATTTATGTTTTTTACTTTTTAATTTTAGTTTTATTATTATTGTATCTAACGTGTTTTTTACGGAAGAGCGGAGTCTTCTGACACAGACGTACACGCTTAAAAGAAGACTCCAATCAACATTATTCATGTGCGAGTATTTAAAAAAAAAAAGTATTTTTTGTATTTTTTTTTAGATATTTTTACTACCTACAACTTTGCTATTTAACTTCTTTTCATAGGACTTGCAGTTTTGCCGGAAATCGAGATAAACCGTTTTTTACCCTTAAGGGAGTGACCCCTTCCACTTCCCGACCTCAGCTCATCCGTAAATAATTATTGTTCCTTTAGTTTTTGTTATATTCTCTTCTTTTTCCAATGCGTTTCATCCTATTATTATAATTTTTTAACTTTTTACCATTTTCAAAGGCTTCAGCCCTAGTCTACTGTCAGTAACTATACTAGCAGATTGAAACATAATTAGTTTCATAAGGACCGTTAGATTGATTAATTAATGGTAAGATTGCTTTGTCTTTATCCGCTAGAATATTAATTCTAAGCATAATTGCTCTCTTCTTCGACCCTCCTAATACCTTTTTATTACCAACCTGACTTTATTCCTTTTCCTTATTTACGAATGTATTACAGTCCTCGCTTTTCGTTTTATAAAACCCTGTTTTCTGTATTTACTTTCGTCTTTTATTATTTCATTCCTGGGAGTAAAAAATGCACAAATCCATGTTCTTTTTACTTATAAAAGTAGAACAACCATCATACATAATTGTAAGGAACATTCAATAAAGACGTTATGGTGGTTGGTGGTAGGTACAATCGCTAATAAAATTAAAAACTACTTACATTATAACTGCAATCGAGTAAGTTTTGCTAAAGATTTAGTGATTGGCAAGTGGGCATTTAGTTATTAGTGATGTTGTCAAAAGTTGTTATCAATTATATATACTTCCATACCATCTATGCTTTAATATTATAAAGAGGAAAGATTTGTATTTTTGTATGTAACGAATAGGCTCCGAAACTACTGGACCGATTTCAAAAATTTTTTCACCATTAAGATGCTACATTATCCCTGAGTAACATAGGCTACATAATTTTCCCGGATTCCCACGGGAACGAAATTCCGAGTGGGATGATAGTTTTCTATAATTTTTTCATTTATAAACCAACACCAGCAAGATTTTTCTATTTCCTAACTTTATTTTTATTCTGCAGCTATAACCTTCTTGTTTTTATCTCTATATATTCGAGCCAAACGTGCCGTTATCAGTTTATCAGCATCTCGGTTTATCTTCGCTATCTGAAATCAACGTACCTGCTCGCACGATAGACCAAATCGATCCATTTGGATAAAGGTTTAGGTTGTATTTTATAACAAACTTTGTAAACTTCTGAATTTAGCTAGCTTGAACTGTATCACTTGAACATTTTTAGGTACTTGGTTTCAATTGTTGTCTTGTTTACGCTACAAGATTTATTCCTATCATAGTTAATGACTTTTTCATAAAAGTCGAGCTGTCTGGCGTAAACGCATAGAAATGGAAAGACGCAGCAGTTTTATGATGTAGCTTTGAACTAAGTCCAGCCTTAGGTTAGTCTTCTCTTCCTCCTACATCTATTAACTTCTACTTTCTAATATACACATCAACACGGTCTAGGGATATTGCACGATTTTTCATACAAAAGAGGCCTGTTTGAGAAGCTATAAAAGCATACTCGAGATACATGGAGGGGTATAATTTTCAGACAAGCAAGTGCTAAACTTGAATTTTAAATTCTAGTCAATAAATTTTGTTTTACTTGAAATTTGTGAAAACGTGATGGAAATGAAAACGAAAATGCACTTTTTGCCTGCCTTTTGTATGAAAATGGTCGAATTTACGCAATTTTTTTTTCATTTTCGTATCTCATTTTGTATCTTAAGTACGCTGTTATAGCTTCTCAAACAGACCTCTTTTGTATGAAAAATCGTGCAATATCCCTAGACCGCGTTGATGTGTGTTTATGACGATGGATGGACGTATGGACGAATGTTGGTTACTTCTTCACGTAAAAATGACTGAACGAATTTATAATTTAACTTTGCAGTAATTTGGAACAACACATAGGCTACATTATTTTTCTAAATACTCATGGGAACGAAGTTTCAGGCACCCACATAAAAACACTCAATAGAACTTATTGCGTGGTTGTCTATGGCCTAAATCCCCTTCGTATGTTTCGAAGGGAGGCCCGTGCCCCTTGGTGGGGACGTATATGGGCTGCTAAGAGAGAACTTATTGCACAGACGACGCCACATCATGTTACTACATGCGTTTACTCTGTATGTGACGATAAGAACCGTTTCTAAGAAAAGTGGGGTAATCTGATGCGCTATAATATAAGACTGAGTAAAAACAAGGGTCATCGATCGCCCTAAGTTACGTCAGAAGGAAGGAAATAGTACCTACTCTCATTACGTTATTCGCACGATTGCTAATATCGATAGTTCTGAAAATAAATTTATGTAATTGACCTCGAATTGACATGGACTGACCACGAAACTTCAATAGGGATGTTTTTTTTTTTTTATTGTTTATCTTAAAAAGGAACTGAATCCAAAACCCAAAACCGAAATAATTTTTCAAAACTATTGAGAAATAAAAAAACGATGTAGCACCCCAAAATATTTTTAAAATAAAATTACGCAACTACAAGCACTGAGGCACAAGGGTCACGAGAGCAGGTAGCTGACCGTCGCCGCCGCGCTGACCCAAGCCGTTTTTTTCTTACGGCCTATGATTGCACGCGAAAGTGCGCGTTCCTGAAACAAAGAGAGCACGACCGTTGGACCCCTGTGGAGAGCTGAAGCCACGCTACGAGAGGAGCGTCTGCGCGTCGTCACGTAGACACCCACGCCAACATGTGTATATAAACGACCCCGGGTCGTGACGCAAAGTGCAGTTCACGAGTACTCAAGCTACAGAACGCATCGATAGCTCTGTCCTATCGTTTAAGTCGGTATTAGTGAGAGACACTCTTAGGGACTCATCCAGCGCACTTACTAAGAACGCATCAGGTGCTCTGTCCTCCTGTATAAGTCGGTATTGGTAGTGTTGCTGTTAGGAACCAGGTAGCAACCTTGCTAAGAACGCATCGGTAGCTTTGTCCTATCGTATAAGTCGGTATTGGCATAACCGCCGCCTGGGGTCTGAGCCTCGCTTGGGTACAGAACGCATCAGGTGCTTTGTCCTCCTGTATAAGTCGGTATTGCCCCTGCGTAGGTGAGGATACGTTCTCTCCGCGAAGCCTATACCCGCGAAAGTGTGTGTAAAGTAAAAGTGCCAAAGACAATACAGTGCCAAAGACATTATAGTGCCAAAGACCATCAGTGTTTTCCATAAAGACTTAAGTAACATTATTGTGTTAAGAAGATCCAGCATTGTAGAACTTTTAATAAAGAAACTGTTTGTGAAAAAGTTGTTTACTCGTCATTCTTATAGCCAGGCCCGAACCCACTACATTCCAATTGGATTCACCAACCCCAATTGGACCAACGGCAGCGGAGGTCAACACCTACCAACGAGACCCCCGTTCGCCATAAACTGGCGCCCAACGTGGGGCCCTGGCTAAACCAAGAACACGAGCACAACACAAAGCAGCAGCAGCAACAATGTCTTTCAACATGACCGAGGACCAACTGCTAAGAATAATCGCAGCAGCACAGTCTCCGACAGCTACGAAGGGGTCTTTCACCACGTGCACAGCGGTATACGACGGCAGCGGCAATAGTGAGACGCTAGAAGCATTCTTGTCGACAATACACGTTTTCAAAAAACAGCAAAACGTAGAAGACGACGACGCCCTAGAAGGTCTCTCTGTGCTTCTCAAGGGTGACGCAGCTGTCTGGTGGGAAGGCACAAAGGCAGAGATTTCCACCTGGGCAGACTTCCCACCCCGTATTCGAGATGCCTTCGCACCGAAGACGCCAGCATATGTCTTGTATCAGGAGATAATAGGCAATAAACAAGACATGAAGACTCCAACCGAGAAGTTTGTCGCAAGGAAAAAGGCACTCATCTCTCGATTGCCAGGTCCTGCCCCAACCGAGAGGCAGCAAATTGATATGATCTATGGTCAGCTGCATTTGCGGATAAGAGAGCGAGTTCCAAGAGGCACCATCAACTCTCTCGACGAGCTACTAAAAAGCGCACGAAGTGCTGAAGCAATCTTACAAGAGAACAGGCCAAATGAGGGAAACGTTCCAAGCACAAGCGGTAGTGGTAACCAACGCGGAGAAGCTCTGAGGCAACCTATACGCTGCAATTTCTGCAAGAAGAAAGGCCATGCTGAGGCTGAATGTCGCATCAAGAAAAGTAGAGAAGCTAAAGCCCAACAACAGACGGCTAAAGGAGATCAAAGCAAAGAGAAGTCTCCTCAACCCGCTCCTTCAGGGCTTGCCTGCTATGGATGTGGCAAGCCAGGCGTCGTCCGCAGCAAGTGCCCAGACTGCAGCAAGAAGCACCCTCAGGCAGCAATCCAGGAATTCAGCTTCTGCGCCGTAGCAATGGCGAGCGACGCTAGAGCGAGACCTACAATAAAATTTAAAGTAGGGAAGACGCCTGGAACTGGATTCATCGACACTGGTGCCAAAACCAGTGTGGCTTCAAATGAATTATTTAAAGTCCTGAAGCAGCAAGGGCACATATTTGGAAAAGGGACTGGCACCGTAGCACTCGCCGACGGAAGTAAGACGAGACAGACGATGCTGACAACGAGGGTACCCATCACGGTGCAGGGGCGAGTTATACCAACGACGTTCGTCGTGTTTCCCAACGCCAGAGAAAACAAGACTCTGCTCGGAGTAGGATTTCTAGAAGACGCCGGAATCGTGTTAGATGTGCCTCAACGTACATGGCACTTCAACGACGAACCCAGTAAGACGTTCGACCTATTACCAGAGTCTGCAGCGGGAAAGATAATCGCCATGGCAGTTGCAGACACTACGCTGCCCAATATGGTATCTCCGTTGGCCCAAACTCCGTCGCCCCTAAGACCAATCAAGGGGGAGGAAGAAGAGAGAACTCCACCTGCAAAGAGGGTGAGGCGACAGCTATTTGACGGCTACTCACCGCACTTGATGGAAGCAATGTTTCAAGACGCCGTAGAAAACGTCGAAAGTGCGACGAATTTGCTGACGCCGAGGTCCGCAACGCTGTTTCCCCAAATGGATGGAGAAACTGAAATATGCGCCGTGGAAGTAGAGGACCAGAAAGCTTTCATGAACAAGGAGTTGGAAAGGCTACTTGAAGAAAATAGTGGTGTCTTCAAAACATCACAGTCATCATCTCCACACACTGAGCACCGAATTGAGACTGGGGATCACGCTCCCATATCAATGCCGCCTTACCGTCTCTCCCCACCAAAGCAGGCCGTCCTGAAAGAAGTAAAGCGTAATGACGATACCTCCGAGAAAGTAGGGGTCTATCACGCCTCAGCTTTGACCCCATATCACGGAAATGAAGTTACGCCACCGGAGCCACTACAGCCGATCCGGAAACGAGGAAGGCCTCGGAAGAACAACGGCCGCACCAAACAGAAATCCCGAAGATCTAAGGGACAATAGGTGTGCTACCATTATTCTGTATCTTCGCCGAGTCGTCGTCAGATCCAGAGGGGGAGGATGTAGCACCCCAAAATATTTTTAAAATAAAATTACGCAACTACAAGCACTGAGGCACAAGGGTCACGAGAGCAGGTAGCTGACCGTCGCCGCCGCGCTGACCCAAGCCGTTTTTTTCTTACGGCCTATGATTGCACGCGAAAGTGCGCGTTCCTGAAACAAAGAGAGCACGACCGTTGGACCCCTGTGGAGAGCTGAAGCCACGCTACGAGAGGAGCGTCTGCGCGTCGTCACGTAGACACCCACGCCAACATGTGTATATAAACGACCCCGGGTCGTGACGCAAAGTGCAGTTCACGAGTACTCAAGCTACAGAACGCATCGATAGCTCTGTCCTATCGTTTAAGTCGGTATTAGTGAGAGACACTCTTAGGGACTCATCCAGCGCACTTACTAAGAACGCATCAGGTGCTCTGTCCTCCTGTATAAGTCGGTATTGGTAGTGTTGCTGTTAGGAACCAGGTAGCAACCTTGCTAAGAACGCATCGGTAGCTTTGTCCTATCGTATAAGTCGGTATTGGCATAACCGCCGCCTGGGGTCTGAGCCTCGCTTGGGTACAGAACGCATCAGGTGCTTTGTCCTCCTGTATAAGTCGGTATTGCCCCTGCGTAGGTGAGGATACGTTCTCTCCGCGAAGCCTATACCCGCGAAAGTGTGTGTAAAGTAAAAGTGCCAAAGACAATACAGTGCCAAAGACATTATAGTGCCAAAGACCATCAGTGTTTTCCATAAAGACTTAAGTAACATTATTGTGTTAAGAAGATCCAGCATTGTAGAACTTTTAATAAAGAAACTGTTTGTGAAAAAGTTGTTTACTCGTCATTCTTATAGCCAGGCCCGAACCCACTACATTCCAATTGGATTCACCAACCCCAATTGGACCAACGGCAGCGGAGGTCAACACCTACCAACGAGACCCCCGTTCGCCATAGCTATTAAATTTCAATAGAGGGGGAAACTGTCAAACAACGAAACAGAGATGCACTTACTCAAATCAAATCAAATCAAGATATCTTTATTTCATAGAACATTCAGGATGTTACTTAAAATAAGTCAAAATTACATTGAATACTGGCACGTGACGTCACCGCCATTTTTTTGCGTAGGTAAAAACGAGATAGCTAGCTCTCCCCACAAAACGAGACAGCTAGTCCTTACGATAATATAAATGCTAATAACTCATTCGTTTATAAACCAATTTTCATGCTGTTTTCAGATATTAATATAATTCTAGCATTATTTTTTGTTTTACATACAATAATTCATAAAATCAAACACTGTCAACATCCCCCCATACATTTTGTAATTTTCGATTTTCTTTATCGCTAAAAATATGTTGCTTCCTTGCTAGATTGGGAGTGAAAGCAAAACATAGAATGTGCTAAATTCCTAATTGCCTACTCTTCCCAGGCATACTGTAAAAATGATAAAAGTGGGATACGAGGGTTTTGCTGTATTGTGGGCGAAAGATTGACAACCTCTCACCACTTACATCATATTTCATCTTATAACCCTCTAAACTTATGTCAAACGTGGCATCAAGTGGTTTTAAAGCCACTAATGTTCTGCCTACCCCACAAGGGATTATAGGCGTGAGCGTATGTACGTTTTTATGTACAAGAATGTGAAATATTCTAGAAGTAGTGTGCATTTACGTCGATGATGCTGCCTATCATAAGATCAGCCCATGGCCGTCAATGGCACAAAACACTGTTAGTCGCATCTTATGACACCCAATCGGGGTATTGGCAAATTATATTAGAATCTACTGTCAACGAATTTAAAGATATCCTACCTTCTAATATCCTACGAAAATTTGTGTATACGGGGATGATGGATGTAAATCCTAAACTTTGGCTAATATATTCAAATCCATTCCAAATTCTTGTGTTTGTTGGGTTGGATACATTGCAAAATCGTGCAATAACATGTATGTATAGCACAAAGGAGGGAGGCATGTGCCTTATATAGGCTGATGAAAACGATGTATACATAATGTTGCTTCAGAAAATAATGAATTTTATAGCTCTATGTATATTGGAAATTCAAATTCAAACATTTATTGCTTCGTGAGTTTTACAGTTCTTGTAAGATAGATAAAATTAGTTCACGAACCCCGTCGGGGCACTTCAACAAATAACGTCTGCGGCACGTTTAGGGCAATTTTTTCCCTCAACAGCCTTGTACAGCCTAGTAGAGATTATTAGCACTTAAACCCTAGCGACAACTTTAAAATCCTTTATATTATATTTCAGTTAGGTTTTTCAAACGGAAATCGCTTCAGGAAGTGGGAAGTGCATAATTTGGCCTTCAACTGCACTGATCTTCACGGTCTACTAGGCTGAACAAGGCTGTTGATGGAAAAAATGGCTTTAAACGTGCCGCGGACATTAGTTGTTGAAGCGATACATAGTCTATACAACTCTACGGTGATCGACTTAAGATTCTACTAACCGTGTCTGATAGGTATCCTTTAAAACAACCTGTCGTACTTATAAAACTCCAGAAAATTAAAAGTTAGTCTCTTCGCACCCTCAAAAAGTTCCGTATTTAATATAATATGGTCATAAGTAGGATAACATGATATATTTGTGCACACGGTAGCACAACAGGTTATACATGTTTACTTTAACATCGCCCTTATCTTGCTCGTAACAACGCCCGCTTTCGCAGTGCAAATGAGTAAACTGACGTGCTGTTGTCTGTACTTACTACGTGCTCTTCCTACTCTACGTACAATATTGTCATGAATCATGTGCAATGAAAACGATAGTGAGATAAGAACGCATGATAACTGCAGATAAGTCCGGAGATAAATCTGGCGATAAGTTATGAAACATTTGGCACCTGTTTCTACACTTCCTGTCTTTATCAGGAAAAACCATGTGATACATCTTCTAACTAAAATATTCAATAAAAGAGTGATGGGTTATTTGAATCGAGATAAAATAACTCTTGTATGAATTTAACAGCTAGCTCAGTGATTTTATACCTTTTATGAATTTAACAACTGTAGTAGTCATCAGTGATACTTACTTCTCTAGTGTGTCACCTCTTCCTGTGTTATGTCAATTATGACCAGTAAGGAAATTTTAATTATTTAGGGTCTTTGGTGACGTTGTATAGTTCCAGCGTTATTTAGTAACAATTATATCACTGAAATTTATTTCAATGTTATCCACAGGTTACACAGGATTATTAATTGCTTGTTCGGTGGTTTTTACATTCACCATTGTCATTCTTTATATATTCGCACCGAGATACACCATTGAGTATCAAAACTACCAATAGAGATTATTTTTTCTCAAGTTCTAAGGCAGAAACAGCTGTTTAGAACCCCGTATTTGCAAGACATTTTCTAGGTTATTACGGATAGTTACACTACGGTTAAATGGAACAGAACATACCCCACTTGAAAGTGTGCTTAAAGTGTTCACTGAACATTGAGTATCGCTATTGTATTGTTTAGCAAATTGCGTCTCTCTGTATTGTGTCGGAGATATGGAGCAGACAGAATCGTTTGCCTTGGAAGGATATGAATATTGATTTGTCAGTTATTATCTCCTCCTTGGTAGGCATTTATTTGTATAGGTTTTCCTCTTACAAGAAATAAAATGCATATTATTTGTTTAATGAAGCTTATCTCGAGAATTGCCAGCTATCTTTTTAACAACAATAAATAACTTTACACTCTCCAGTTTCAGTCGAACTTTCTCACTGACTTTGAATTGATACTCTTTAAAAATGCTTTTATACCCTCCCAATCGTGAAGCTGGCCGATTTACTTGTATTTTTTGATTTCAGTTCGTACTTAACTAAAATGTTTAATAGTTACCTTAAAAGTACTGCAAGTATAAGCTTATGTAAGCGTATATGGGGATTTTAAATTAGTAAGCAAAACTTTAAAGGATGATTCTTCCCTGAAACTAAACAACTTTACCTAAGGTGAATATCAATTTCACAAGAAAAAGTCTTATACTAAGGCTTGATTGCTTAAACGTATGAAAAGAAGAATTTTTAATATATATTTCGACCTATGTTTCTTGGAGAAAGTTGTTCAGTGTAGTAGGCTAATTCCTCAATTTTTGCTTACTAATTTATAAGTATTTCCTCAGATTAACAAAATAAAAGCGAGCATTCTCAAAAAGTGTATCTTTACCGAGAAAGTGTACCTTATGAAAATAATCTATGTTTAGTCACCCAATTTGTGCGTGAGTGTTATGATATGACTTAATGAGATTTAAAATTGGAATTCCACGTTACAACATTTCTAAATAAATTTAAGTTTACTAGATACAGGTTATTCGCCTTAACTTCATAAATACCAATTCTTAAATAGCTTTTCAATCTCTATAGGCACAAATCCCCCATTGTGCTAAGATTAAAATTTGGGAATCCGAGCCCTATTCATATTTCATATAAATGTAAATATCATAAAACCGAGAGGTCGTCCGGGGAATACGTTTCATTATATTTCGGGATGAGTCCTGAATCAATCATTTCCATCAGTTATTTTGTATTATACCGGAATTCAGCCTCACATGTACCTATTGATCATTTTGGGCCGGTATTTATTGGGATTCGATGACTACATATTAAAAAATACGTACATACAAGAATACACATCAGGGTTTTCATTTACTTTTCGAAATTTATCATTATTAAAAGGGGGATTTGAGATACGTCAAAGTTAACGTGTATTGTATAGCCTTATATGCTACCGTGTGTGCACTGTACTGTACATACACTGGGCGTCAAAAATAAGTAGTACAGTTTTAAAATTGCGATTTCTCCCAAACTATAAAACTTAGACCTTTGAAACAAAAAAGGTTAAAAAGAAAATTTAATCTTATTCAATAAAAACTTCATGCATTATAAGAACTTATAATGCTTGACTTTAAAAAAAACGAATAAATAAAAACACTTTTTTTAAACTGTTGAAAGGTGTTGTCTTACTTAGGATTTTTGTGTTTGACACATTCGCTGCTGATAAAGCAATTGTAATTGAAAAGCATAGGTATCTTCAGAGAGTAAATTTGACTAATCATGCCTCTTTCACCAGAAGAATGTGCAAGAATCTTAGCTTTTCTCGAAGTGGGCATCAGTATGCGTCGTACTGCAAGGAGGGTGGGTGTAACTTTAAGAACGGTTCAGCGAGTAAAGCAAAGGTACGAAGAGACTGGAAACCATCTAAGGAGACGAGGTAATGGCAGACCCAGGTGCACAAGTACCCGAGAAGATCGCTTTATTGTTTCCACTGTGTTAAGAAATCGACACCTTAATGCAGTTGAGGTTCAGCAACAGCTTCTTCGGACCCGAACAGACTACATCAGTGAGAGTACAGTGAGAAGAAGACTTGCTGAAGCTAACCTGAAGCCTCTAAGACCAGCAAATGGCCCCAAACTTGAGACAGAGCATCGCGTAGCAAGACTACGCTACGCCCGTCAACACGTACAATGGGGCGAAGAAGAATGGGCTAGAGTTTTATTCACAGATGAGTCTCGATTCTCTTTATACACTTCAGATGGACGGCGGAGAGTCTACAGACGACCCGGTGAGCGATACATTCAAGCTTGTATCTCGGAAAGAGTCCAATATGGCGGGGGCTCTGTACACGTATGGGCTGGTATCTCTTCAGAGAGTCGCACAGAGCTTGTGGTAATAGAAAATGGGACTTTGACTGGTGAAAGATATGCCTCGGAGATCCTCAACGAGTATGCAGGGCCATATTTAATAAATATGGGTGATGGAGCCATCCTAATGCATGATAACGCCCGGCCACACACTGCTCACCACGTACAAGAGTACATTCAGGAGGTTGGCATCAACTTGATGGCTTGGCCATCGAGAAGCCCAGATCTCAACCCGATTGAACACGCCTGGGATGAGCTTGGGAGGCTAGTCAGAAGGCGCAGTCCACCTCCTGCCACACTCAGGGCTCTAAAACATGCGCTGATAGAAGAATGGGAAAATATTCCCCAACACCGCCTCCGAAACTTAGTGTTCAGCATGCCAAACCGGATCCAAGCTGTAATTAGAGCCCGAGGCGGCAACACAAGTTATTAAATTGTGAAAAAGTTCCAAAACGTGAAAATTAAGTGGTTGACATATCGTTAAAAATTGATACTTTTTAGTATTTATCTTAATTTTAAGTTTGAAACTTTATTCATGCCAAATAAAATATAACTTTAATAAACTTCGTTAAGTTTACTATAAACTGCTTTTTATTTCATAAGTGTAACTACTATAGTTTAGGAGTAATTGCAATTTGAAAAGTGTACTACTTATTTTTGACGCCCAGTGTATATACACGCGTTCATAAAGCTATTAATATTTCGAAATAATAGGATGCCATGTACAGATTTAATGAGAGGCAGACTATCAGCGTGTAATTAATTTACTGTTTTAAAGGCTTAACGAGGTAAATTTTGCATTTCAGTTTGGTTTAATTTTTTGCCATTCTGCACTAGGATTTCAAGCTATATCAAAATGGGGACGGTGTCAATAGGTACAAAATTATACAGGTTATCTTTTAAGTAGTATTATTCACCTACTGTACGTTCTACAGATACTCAAAAACAAAATAAAACTACACGAAGAGTTCCCCTTGTGGCTTTGTACTATCCCTTATTATAAATATATTATGCTTATATTCATGGCTACGATGTCATTCCTAATGCACAGTATCCATGTTAAGTGGCAAACTTTTTTTTGTTGTTATTTTTAGTCACCAAGGAATAGTCGGCATGTACTTGTGTGTGCTAGAGAGTGCTTTAAGTTTTTCCATTTTGTTCTTCTCCGTACTCGAAGTGAAAAACAAAGATAAATATAATTAAAAATACATACTTAACTTACCTCTTTACCATTTAAATTGAATTTTCTTTTCATTACATCGGCTAGTCATTAATTTGGCACTCACAACGGCATCCCTCTAACAATCGAGAAATAATCACCTAAATTACGTTTTGGTCTCGTTAATGAACCGACTGTAATTTATGTACAGATAAACGATGAAAGTGGCAATTTCTTAGTAATTTATTTTCGAGAAAAGTTTCAAATTACTTTCAAAATAAATGAATATCGTAATCGAAAAATTGGGTACACGTGGAAGCGTTTTGTGCTGTTAATAATTCAAAAGTAAACATTAGGTATTTTCTTGTATTTTCCCTTAAAATAGATCTTATTTATCTCTCAAACAAAGCAAGGCATTTGAGTTTGATAAAAACGAACAGATCTAAAAAGAACAAAGATATCGATAAATCGTAATAAATTCTTTGGACAGCAAATGTCTCTAGTCAGTATCTATGAGGTATTGCTTGATAAAAGACATAATTCTCTTTTTCTGTATTTACATTTAGGTCCCCATTTCACAAAAATCTACCAAAAGTTTTGTAGAAATTTTTATCTTACATTTTTAATTATTGAAGAGGGTCCCGCTGTCGACATTCTCTGTAAATTTCCAGTGGCAGGCGGTAGACGTGGGGCGTGTGATAAATTACATTTTGGAATTAGGTAGAATAAAGCAACATAGCTATTTTAGAACTAAATGACTCGTGACAGGTTGTAGCTATCCGACCTCTCGGAAGGAGGTCCTTTAGATAAACATATTTCATATCAAAGTTAACATATATTTCGTAAATCTACGACCGATTTCTAACTGAAACCTGTCACAATTTGACACTGTTATTAGTAAAGCGCAAGAGTTGTACTGACATCCGATGCTCCAAAATATTGGTTGTAGGCTTACAGAAGATGCCCAGATGTGTGTTCCGTTGTGTGAATTTTACATAAATGATACCCTACACACCTGTTCTGGTATTTTTTTTTGTAGTATATTGATGATGCTGCCTTTAATCTATGGACCCAGGTTTTGACTTTCAGTCGGGGCAAACGTTAAGCAAAAAGCAGTTGTAGTTCTTATCTCTGAGTTATCGTGTATATGTTAGTGAAACTTCAGAAAGTGAACAACTTTCCCCAAGGAACATCAAAAAATTTACAAAAATATGTTTTTATATATCCTAAGGAAGATATCCTTATCTTTAACAATAAATTTATCTGACAATTAAGAAGAAATGAAAGTGCATTTACCTTGACGTGATCCTTAGAACATTTTACATTTAGAGTATTAGTACGTATATATTAGTAAAATTATTATATAAATTAGTATAGGATATGAGTAAGGTACTACAAGTTACCGAATTATAATCAGCTTAAGATAATAATACTTTTCCACTTGGTACGAGTAAGTACACGATATTGATTTACTAAAGTGATGCGGCTTTAAGGCAGCACGGAAGCCGGGTGTGATAAATCGCACCCCGATGACTCGAAAATCAGTGTCGGCACCATCGCCTTTATTATACTGAGTAACGGTATCCTTTCCCCTCATCCTTATCTACTTAATGACTAAGGGAAAATTGTTCGAGTTTTTGAACAACGCTATTAGATGCTCATAAAGTTTTTTCTAGCTTTATCTTATCCTAAGTAGAGATTTATTTCCGTGATATGATTTTTGATTTTTTTACCAATGACCAATTTGAGCTTGTCACTTTTCTTCTTCTCATGTATAGGGTAACTTTAAATTAGTTAGAAAAACTTTAGGAGGTGATTCTCCCCCTAAACCTGAACAACTTTCCCTAAGGAACCCATAAATGATATTTTCAAAAAAAAAAGTTAACCTGATTAATTAAGAACAGTGAGCATCAATTGGCTAGGAGCGCTTCGTATACCTAAAGTTACTTTTTGTTTTGACGATATTGAAATTTTCTTATAAACAATAAGAAATGCCCTTTATTTTCGAAGTCTCCTATGAAGTTGACTTGATTCTGATTTTAATCACAACATTTTGGGGGCCAGCAACGTGCAGTGTTAAATTATACTCATTATCATTAAATAATATGTGCTTGAAGACTTTCTCTACAAAAAGATCTCATAGGTTGCTACCCAGACGACACAGCGGCGTTAATGTTGTCTAAATCCAAACGTTTAGAAAAATAAACATACATGTTAATTTAACGTATGTATGTATGTATTTATTCTTTATTGTACATGAGCATAAGTTACACAAAACACATTATAAGAAAAAAAACAGTACAAAGGCGGACTTATCCCACAAGGGGATTTCTTCCAGTCAACTCATTGAGTAAAAAACGTTTAACGTTTGAAGTTCGCAATTGATGTAGTTATGTAGAGGGTACGTGGCAAAGTTGACTTTAATCCGGATATTGAACCCGAACCGCAGGAATTTCTTTGAATTAACCTCTGACTTCATACGTATATTGAGTTGAAAAATCCACTTTACAGCTTAATGCACTCACTTGTATCGGTTCTCAAAGCTACAGCTACTTTCAAGCAGAATTTGAAGCCGTTTTTATGTAATTACTCCTTCCTTATCGTATGGGTATAACGAAGTATTCTGGTAATTGACTGCTCCAGATTGTAAGTATTTTCAAATCGCCAAATTACCTTTACTTGATTTAAGGTACCCTCCCAAGCAAGGAAACACTCGGAATAGATAGCCATTATTGTAACCAATCGAGATTCCCTGTTCTGTGTACGTAGCTTAACCTCACTGGTTGATTCCGAACAGTGAGTGGCTCTGGGCTACAAGGTAATTAGCAAATATTTAAGAGTAAAACAACCTATAAAACTGAAGCAGCCCCTCGTCCCTCTATACAAAATGATATAATTAATCGGACTCAAACTTCTTTGTTTGGGAAATTGGAGAAATTTTGCGTTTCAAAAGTTATTTAGCGTGAGTAGACTAGGCTAGCGCTGAAGCCTATGAAAATAGTAAAAAGTGAAAAAAAATTATATGAGGATGAAACTCATTGGAAAAGGAATAGAATATAACAAAAATTAAAGGTAAAATAAATTACGGGCGATCTGAGATCGGGAAGTGGAAGGGAGCACTTCGATTTGCAATTTTTTGTTTAACAATATTACATGGAATCTTACGTTTTTCGAGTAATTAAAGTGTAAATTTTCATAAATAGCTCAAAATTATACATGATAAAAAAAATCGGATTTGAGTTTTTTTTTCTTTGCATTTTCTGAGAACATTTACCATAGTAATGTATATATTTTTTACACCATCAGAAAGTAGAGATTTCAACGAACAAAAAGCCCACCGACTTTTTTAAAAAGCAAATTTTGACGCGAGAATTTTTGATTGGAAATTAGGGTCCTTTTTTAATATTAAGTCAAAATAAGGTGAAAAAATAAATATTTTAAATCAAAAAATTACAGTGTGTTTGGGATATACTGGGTGAAAACAATATATTCAAAATCCTGAACCAGTATCACTCAAAGAACACATTTATGAAAAAAAAAATTTTTTTAAATATTTGTTCAATGGGATTAGTTCATTTTTTGCCTAAACGTAGACATTACTCCTACACCAGGCACGCGAGGGGTACGGGTAGCGCTCGGGGTGTGCGCCCGAGTGGTGTCTATGTACGTTTAAAAAAAATCCCCCCCAAAAAAAAAAGAAAAAAAAAAGTGTTCAGTAAGTGATACTGGTTCAGGAGTTTTAATAAAGCTAGGAGGTTCTTTTTCAACCTGTAAAAAGGTAAGTTTTCACCAAATTTCGTGAAAAAATATATTTTTGTAATAGATAAAAATAGACAACCAAAAACTTTGTTATTTGAATTTTTCACATCAATTTTGAGAAAGTTGTAAATATTTTTATTTCCTGCTACTTTGCTATTTAACTTTTTTTCATAAGACTTGTAGTTTTGCCGGAAACCGCGATAAACTATTTTTTACCCTTAAGGGGGTGATCTCTTCCACTTCCCGACCTCAGATCGCCCGTAATTTATTATTCCTTTAATTTTTGTTGTGTTCTCTTCCTTTTCCAATGGGTTTCATTCTACTATAATTTATTTTGGTTTCAAAAATTATCGACACTGGTCTTGAGAGGCAGATTATGAGTATCTGTTCTATATATTACAGACGAAAAGGGGAAAGCGTACAGCAGAGGGTACAAGAGAACAGAAGGTGTGCGTGTGAAGGAGCCCCAAGCAAGTAACGCGCGCATCCCCAAGATTCTGTCCGGCATATCTCTAGGATCGTGGGTGGTGGAGGGAAATCTATTCCATTTGTGAATATATTATATTCAAACATATTGTCATTATTATCAAAAGATCAGGTTCAAAGAGATTTCTTCCCCGAAAATTTTTGTAAAGGTTTAATATTCACTAAAAATCTGAATAATATTTTAAAGTGAGATGAGACAAATATTATAAATGAAAAATATGTTTCTGCTCTGGAAATTTGTCTTAGTGTTGAATTTATTTCAAAAACTGTTTTTTTAGTACGTTTTATTGTGTTGTTGGCCTTTGCCAATTTTATTTGCTTTCAAAATAATATAACAAAAACTACTTTCAGCACAAATACAAACTCAATTTTTTTAATGATATAACGCACCATGACAACTTATTTGCTAGAGATAAGAATTGGATATTTTTCTGTAAAAACATTATTTAACTCAGTTTCCTACCAGTGGTGGTTTCAATTAGGTTTTTGTAAACTGAAACGCGGATTTCGCACAAAATGTAGACTTACTACGACTGGGGTCTACGTAGTCATATGCTACGGCGTAGCTCTACGCAAAATGCAAATCTTAGGTGTAATGACAGCTGTCCTTAAACTTGTCAAGTGGTGACGGTAGAATGGGCAAGTGCAGCCCAGTCCCCGTGACCTACATCGGGCGAGGGTCGCACGGGAAGCTGTTAATTTCCACCATCGGCGTACGTCACGACGCGGGGAGGGGCGCCAGCACAGCGCTCGCCGGCCGTCAGTCCTTCGCCCCACGTCGACTCCACTGCTCGCGCGCGCGGCTCACCTCATGAATACGCGAAACAAACTTTACAATCGCCGCCTGATCCCAAAGTGACGAACCCGTATTTTTTTAAAGTGATAAGGGTGTAAATATTTTTCTATTAAAACTGTGATAGTCAGGCGAGCGAGGCTCGGGTGGGGCGCGTTCCGCTGACACACTGGCTCAGTCTGCCGCCGGTCGCCGAGTGGCAAGCACCATCGATTTTCTCCAACTGTACTCGAGGTACGTAATCACGTGCTAGTATTTTCATCGGGGCTATTTTCACGCGCGTATTTTCAGGCGATCTTCTTAGCGTTCAAGGCCGCGTCTGTTTGCGTTTACGTTTAGTTACGGTTTTGTTTTGATCATTCGTAATAGATCGTATATGGTGGTGTTATCACGTGTTTTTCTACGGGAGGAAAACGAATCATTTTCACGGCTCCACGATCTTGGACGCGTGCTTGGAATAAATAATGCGATAACGTCTCATAACCAAGGTTGCGGAGTATTGAGTGGAGTCGTTAGCGCATTATGTTAAGCCCGAAAATGCAAATTTCGTGTGTTTACTCGTATTGTACTCGATATTGAGAACAAAATGTATTAGCATACATTAATCTTAATGACTTTAGAAAGATTCAAGGTTAAATTTAATATTGTCGTCATTGCTGAATAAGTTTGATATATCTATTTGGTGGCCAGGTGTTTGAGCATTCGGTCACATAATGATCATGACCTACAGATCTGAATAGTAAATCAAGCCAAGTGATACGCAGTCTGGCAAACTTTCAGACAGCCGTTCATTCAGCCGCACGCGTGTTTGACGGCAATAAATTACATTTCAATCATATTTTAAATGCACTTCAAGCTTAAAATTGGCTGTTAATCGCATTAGTTCAGCTGTTATCTTACCTAGGGCTTACGACTTATTATTCAACCTTGTATAAGGGGAGGGTTTGAAGGCCGCTTTCAGTCACCTTTCACCTTCCTCGGTTCAGAGCTAATTCAGGGTCAAACTTGCAATTTTCTTAAATGTCACTTGAGGTGAAAATTAAGGGGTTAGTGCCTATTACCGTGCTCTGCCAAAAATAGTATAAAATTAAATGTCAGGTTGCTTATACCTTCAGAAAAAAAAAAAACCTACTTTGTTCGAAGTTCTATAAAATGAAATGTGTAGAGTCAGGTTTTCATAAAAACGTTTTTAGTAGCAAAACGGAATAAGAGCGTCGTGTGAAAATGTCAGAAAATTCATTTGGTGTAAAAGTAATTTAAAAAAGCGTAACGAGGTTTGTACGATCACTTAACTTGAATTTCCGGTGACGTATGTTATTTCGTTATCGATACGGTTATTCTGCAGTTTAAATGGAGGAAGTATTGTAAATGTATTTTATGTAGTTGGTAAGGTCGGAAGAGGGCGTAATGTACTGAGAAAAAGTCATATTAGGATTACCCGATTCCGAAGAGCATGTATGAAGTGAATTATGAATGTAGAAGGAGCGAAAGAGGTGTGTTTGGATCGTAGCAAGTGGCAATCTTTGGTTTCTGCCTACTGCAATGGGATAAAGGCGTTAGCTTAAGTATGTATATGTGTAAATATTGTAAAAATATTACTTTAAAATGGCTGAAAATTGGCTGCGCTTGTGATCTAGTTGTGGTGTGTAGGTAAGTGTTTCGATCGGAGTTAATACGTTTAAAATCTGGGAGTAATTAAGTTAGAAACGTAAAGCTATAAAGTTCGATATTTCCTGTTTGTTTTTTTTTGTTGTGTTTTTATTAGCATCCACAGACTTTATGTCCGTGCCTTTGTCTAGATTAAGTTTTCTTGTTAATATTTGCTTTTTTACCTTTCTTTTTTGTTTGTTATCTGATTACAGCCCTATTTGGAAGTTTAAGAAACTATAAGATTGAAATTGTCCATAAAAATTATTTTGCACTAATCAAGGGGCAAAGATGAGGTCGAGGACAATTAATTGAGTGACACATAAAAAGTATAAAATATTTCCATTTTCTTGTGAGTTACAATCTTTTTATTTTAACTTAATTTCAGTGAACCTTTTTTAAAGCAGAATATCTTTTTTCACCAGAATTTTTAGCGTTATCGATCTTAATCGCTCCACTTCCTTTGTTAAAAAGGTAAAAATTACCAGTTTAAGTCGTTTCAAATTAGATCTTCATAAATAAACTCAGTTATGCTGGTAAGCATAGCTAACATTCATTTAAAATAATTTTCTGCGTGTTCCGTATTAACACTATGCGATAGAACTAGAGAGCCAAACGAGATATAGGGACATATGGCAAAATTTTCTCACGCGTATGTTAGTTTTGTTTGAAAAACACTTCGCATTTCATCATTAAACCTAATCATAATTCTTGGCAGCTCAGTCTGATTGCTATCTTCTTCTTATCGTGTAAGTATAGTCAAGTGTGTGGCGAACTTGGCTAACTCTGGTGTAGTGAAAAAGCCTAGTGGCTCTATAGATTGTAATGCCGTTTCATAGAAATTACAATACAAACTTATTGCCAAGGGCTCACCCACAAACAGAACAGAAATAAAGGGTAGCTAATAGATTAATTAGGTTTGAGTTTGAGTTCGCTAAGAAGTCATTTAAATTTTCGGACTCAAATTTATTGGAGGAACCCTTTAAGCTAGATTTTTAAATATTAAAAAAACACATGCTTCTAGTCGATTTATTTGAATAAATAACTCTGAAACAAACACATTGTTTTCCGCTCGGAGCTAACCCAGCGTTTATTGGATTCTTATCGATTCTATTTGTGATTGGTTGTTACGTAGATTTCGACTAAAATGTTATTTGCCTGTACCAATACTGCCGATTCGTTAGTGTTTGAAGAATGGTAAATAGGCTCTGAAATTGACACTGGGTTAGATTCCACAAAGTCTATGTCAATAAAATCTCGGAAGATGCTTTGTTGTATTAAGCAAACAAGTAAATCTGAAACTAAGCCATTTTTTTTATTAAAATTGAAGTAAACAACACCATCACGATCACAATTTACACGAACGTACAAAATATTCAATTCACGACTCATCTTTTCATGACTGTGAAATTTATATGTTTGCATAAATTATGAAATACGTGAAGATTTTTCATATTTTATAAAATATTTAACTGGTTGCCTTTTTCCATAAATATGGCAAAGTAACTTCATACCATTATATTCATACTCATATCTACACCAATATTACAAAAAAAAAGGTTTGTATTTTTGTAATGTAACAAATAAACTCGAACACTACAGAAACAATTTTAAAAATTCTTTCACCAATAGAAAGCCTATTATCAGCGGGTGATATAAGGTATATAATTTTCCTACAATTAATAAAATCCCGGGCGAAAAGCTAATATGTTGATATATTGAACTAAAGCTTCTAATTACTGAATATATATATATATATACAACTGAATATATTATATACATATATTCAGTAATTTGAAACAAATAGACACCTGTCTACGTCAACTCTTAATTAATGCTGTTGGAGCTTCGTCAGGAACAACTGTTGGATCATATAGCGGACCTCATTCGGCAACTATAATATCATCTCTTTTGGGATTATACAAGGATTCCCTGTGTACATCGGCGATGAATAAGTTTCAGCCTTTCTATAAGAAAACCCTCAAACCCTGCTGTAGATCTGTTTTGCTAGATCGACTTGGCCGCTTCTGCATCATCTATGAGATTCGAAGACCGGAGAACGAGAGATTCAAATGCTTTATGCTAAAGTTATTATTTATACGATCATGCCAATGTTTGACCATGTGTCGTCAAAACATTGGGGTTACTAGTCTCAATACCTCTCAACGATCGGGCCACGTATTAGTGTCAAGGTTCGTCACCTGCACTGGCAACCCCGACTCGACGCATCGCCAAAATTGTATTGTCAACAATCGCATGCGCATCATAGATTCAAACTGTACAAGTACACTCGTACAGGGTTACCTATGTCAAAGACGTCACCATTTTGTCCTACTTTTTCTACAGCTTATTAACAATAATTTTCTTGATCTCGAATGTTGATTTTATGCAAAGCCATAATAGGGTTAGCTGGAAGAAATCTCTCTAAGGGATAAGCTCGCCTTTGTACATAGTTTTCTTTGTATCCATCTCTTTTGTTTAGTAATTTTTATTATGTGCAATATACATACTTACATACATAATATTTAAAAATTTTACAAAAAGATGAAGTCTCATACACCCCGTGTCACTCCAACGTGTTGCACTCTCTTTTCTATTACTTATATTTAAAATTTGTAGCCTTAAGCCCATCACTAATCTACCTATACTTTACAGTTACATTACAATTTCTGACTTTATTATCATACTCTACACCATAAAGACACGACATGAAAATTGTTTTTGCTCTGAAAAAGCTCTTGAGTTATTTTATAATTATTCAAAGGTAATCTAAAGAAGCCTATATAAAGAAATCTCGTGTAAAACAAATCACTGAATCAACAAACAAGTAAGCAGGAGAGTTTCAAATAAAGGCAACGAGACAAATTTCCCAAAGACAAGAAAATAAGTGGCAAGTTAAATAACTCGAGAATTATTTTTTTCTTAGATCTCATCAATCGATGTTTGGATTCTCAAGACCCACTAAAGTTGAGAGTTTTCGAGAATATTTATTTAGGCTAAGTACAAAGATGTATCCTCACTTGAAAACCAATTGAAGGAGAAAATAATAAGCCTGGACTGACTTTACATTAGCAGTCCAATTTATATTTAAGTAGGTCAACAATGGTTCGAATCTTTACAAAAGGTTCAACTTGGTCAGTTGCTAGCCACGCAAATCATTCCACACAAAAAAGAGAAAGTATGGTTTTTCATTTTTCACTATTAATTTTATGGTGGTTGTTCTACATAATTCTAACAACTAATTTTGCTTTTTGAGTAGCTATCGAAATATTATGAAACATTATTTTGATCGGTAAACATATAGTATTAAGTATATTACTTAAAAAAATTAAATACATTGAAAGCATGGCAAAAATATATGTTAGGTGATTTAAGAAGTCTCGGTTCTAATAAAAAGTTTTAACTCCGTAATTAATTGCAGTATAGCCTCTCATGTAATAAATAACATTTTATTGTATGTTCCATGTCTAGAACTTTTACTCTAATCAAAGTTACCGAACTTTCTACATAGCTCTGACGATTGCCTTAGGAATTTACAATATATTCAGTTCAAAAGCAGTAAATAATCATTCAAAAATTTAAATAACCGTAATTAATTTTCGTTTCTTTGAAAGAAAAATGTCACATAAATTCGATTTGTACATATAATTTCAATCTTATGTGTCAGTATTGTAATTTTTCGACGTGATTTTAGCTAAACTTTTTTCATAGCCACATTGCTGTGTTAGCTTTTGGGTTTAGATGTAAGTGTCTACATTTTTTATTAAACAAGAGACCCATCGACTTTACTTTAAAACTTTTTTGAGTGTTGTTATTTATGTATCACGTAACTCTCCTTTATGTGTTCGAAAGGAGACCGAAGTGTCGGTTGTTTAGATTAGGTGAGACATGTTAAATATTATCAATTTATCATAAACGTTAACCTTCTACTTGTTAGTTGTTTTTTTAGAAAACAAAGTAAAGACAGTTCGTTCTGAATAGGCCTAATTTACTACTTGGCTTTTACCTTGCAGTCACGCGACCCGTAATCGAAGGCTTTTTCCCCATTTAACTGCTACAGTTATGTTTTATAGTAGTAGCTATAACGCGATGATGTAGCTGGTTTTGTATAAAGTTAGCGTCTTTTAAATATATTCCTTTATATTTATACCTCCAAGAAACCCATTTAAAATTCTCAAAAAATAACTCTTTCTCATACTAATATGTAATCTGCTGATGGCTCCAGGGGTATGGAGAAGTTATAATTTATTTATATTTCGACATATGTCCCTTAGGGAGATTTATTCAGTTTGGTATGCTATTCACATCTTAATTTTCGATAAGTAATTTAAAGTCACCTAGTACAAATTAGGTACGATCTTCATTATCAACATGAATAGTTGATAGTTTATAATTTCAGAGCATAAATAAATGTTGCTTTAATGTTGCATTGACGGCCGGTTTGATCGAGTTTGCCTCTTGATTGACGAGTCTTGGGTTCAATTCCCGGTCGGGGCAAATATTAGTGCAAAAGGCATATGTTTGTTCTCGGGTCATGGGTGTTAGTGTCGGTCTTTGTGTATGTTTCAAGGGACCAACAACACAAGGGAGAACTTTAATCTGGGCCTTTGAGAGTGTTACATACTTATGTAAAGAAATAAGCAACTCTAATTTAGATGCAATCTATGTGCCGCTATACATATTTTACTTTAATTTTAAGTATAGGTAACCCATGAAAATTTTAGTACAGAGAGCAATATTGACTAACCTGACGGTTATCCTGTGTAAAGCCGGCGTTATTATGAACGAGATAAGGGTGATCAATATGTATAGCCTGATGTGTAGATTACATAGTCTTATTTCCTTAAACAAAAAAAAAACCACAGTATAAAACATGAAATAAGGTAAAGTTACAAAATATTACGTGACCAAAATATCAATGTTAAGAGTAAAAAGTATACACGTAGAGTCGAGATGGTTCGATAAGCATGCAATATGACTATTTACTCAATGAAATTACAAAATATTTTATGTTATCGGAGTGAAATCAGTCTATTGTATTTTTAGTTCGTTTGTCGTTTCTGTAAACTGGCGTATCTTCACGCTATATCGTTTGTGAGAAAAAGTAATACCCTAGCGCTTTAATATTTAATTATTTTTTAAGTTAGATCGTATAAATACATAGTTTATATATACATATATATATATATGTTTTTTTCTTCCATACATAATAAAACAAAGTTTGAAATTTCTATAATATGAGGTGATTATAAATTAGTAAGCGAAACTTTACAAGGCGATCCTCCCCTGAAACTGAACAACTTTCCCCGAGTAACCTAGTTTTATATAAATATGTATGTATTACTTTTAGAGCCTCACAAAACTAAAAAATTATGTTCTAACACAAGCTGTCTCTCTAACAGTCTTTTACAAATTTCTATTCTCATTAGATACATTAATAGCCTCCTCCTTTTATTAAAATAGGTTTTCTTAATCCAATTTAGATAGAACATACATTGAAATACGATAACACATTGGATTGATGAATGAAACAACATAATTGCAAAAAATAAGTGCGTTAGGGTACCACGTTCGCCTCAACTCTCGTTTTGTGACCCGTATATAAATGTACCAGTATTGAATTTGTTAGTCACAGTGTGTTATTTTATATTTATGAGATACATTAAGTTAGGGCCTAAAATTCCCTTTGACTTTCGAGCCTCAAAGTTAATTAAAACAAAAACATTGAATTTTAAATTCGTTAGTAAATAGATTTAGTTTAGACCACTTAAAACTTAGACAAGACTGGACGAATTAATATTCTGTGAGACAAAGAGCGGTGATAGCCCAGAAGATTAAAGAACCCAATTCATTTTTTTAGTTTGATATTTCATTAATTATATCCACGTGCGAAAAGTGAGCGGTCCTCCAAACCGAATTGGTCCAGCGTAGTTGATTTATGGCCTAAACCCCCTTTACTGTTTCCAAGGGAAGCCCGTGCCCAATGGTGGGGACGTATATGGACTGATTGCGAGATGAAAAAAGCCAAGTCTGACAAAATCGATGCGAACCGCAAGATATAGCGGGACTTGCCAAATCGGCAAGAGATAACACAACATAACACTATGCAGTATATATGTAGTACCATCGGCTGTACAAGTTTCAAACCTATTTTAGTTTTAATTACAAACATGAATTCAAGGCCCTAATTCAATTCATTCTCGTAATATATTCTTAATTCAAGTCTCGTAATATATTCCGATTTCAGGGTACATACAATACAATAATAGCTTTAGGCCCGGGACTTCATTCCCTTGGGACTTTGGGAAATTTATGTAGTTCATGTATTCAGAAGTTTTTACGTGAAGGAGTAACAAAAATCTATCCATTCATCCAGCTTAACTAGATTTCGCATTTATGGACAATACACACATCAACACGGTCAGGGATATTGCACGATTTTTCATACAAAAGAGGTATGTTTGAGAAGCTATAAAAGCGTACTCGAGATACATGGAGGGCTATAATTTTCAGACAAGCAAGTGCTAAACCTGAATTTTCAATTGTAGTCAACAAATTTTGTTTTACTTGAAATTCTTGAAAATGTGACGCAAACGAAAACGAAAATGCACTTTTTGCCTGCTTTTTGTATGAAAATGGTCGAATTTACGCATTTTTTTTTTCATTTTCGTCACGTTTTCACAAATTTTAAGTAAAACAACATTTATTGACTAGAATTGAAAATTCAGGTTTAGCACTTGCTCATCTGTAAATTATAGCGCTCCATGTATCTCGAGTATGCTTTTGTAGCTTCTCAAACATAACTCTTTTGTATGAAAAGTCGTGCAATATTCCTAGACCGTGTTGATATGTATATTAGTATAAAGTAAGATAACGTTTACTAACCGTATGTGAACACTACGTCAATGTCGTCAATAACCATAATATTGCACGTAAAACTTTCTACGAAAACAGCAATCGTACAATATATTTACCCAAGTGATCTGAATACATATTTTATTGTTTCACTAACCAAATAATACATTGTGCGTAATTACAAACTCTATTACGTAAGCAGTTAGGTATGCTATTACCTCCAGGGACCAGACAAAGCATACCAGTCTCAGCACAAAGCCTAAGCGCTTATTTTAATATATGCAAACGTTCAAAGCGGGAATATTACTCGTGTAGAAATTTAAACTTACTTTTCAACTAGAAGTCGTATGGAATGAAATTAGACTCACATAAAATAAACGTACCTACCTATACTCAAGAGCAGACTACCGCATGAGAGTTGGATAGCTATTTTACCCCTTAAGTGTTTGAAATGAAAACGATACAAACTTCAAAATGTCAAACTCGTTATACTCTTGAGTGTACAAAGTCAAATTATTGTGTAATTTGTACGGTAAACATTTACCTCCTTATTCATAAATATGATTTAAAATTAGTGAGAATTGAGAGAGTTTCTTATTTTTTTATTACTAAGACATGTTTTAACACGCTCCCGCGACGCTCTTAGCTGTCTCTTAATTTAAATCACGTTTATTAATAATGCGGTTAATGTTATTAAAATAACATTTTTCATTTGCAACTTATAACTGACTAGCATTCCGCTTGGGACTTCGTTCCCGTGGGAATTCGGGAAAATTATGTAGCCTATATTACTCAGGAATAATGTAGGATCCTAATGGTGAAATAATTTTTGAAATCGGTACAGTATTTTTTAAGTATATACAAAATACACTCGTATTTTTTACATACAAAAATACAAATCTTTCCTCTTTATAATATTAGTGTAGAAATAGCATATCACCAGCTCATCCACGTATCTGTTATAAAGAAATTAAGAACTTTATCAACGAATAAATTAGGCCTCTCTACACTATTTTGACTGTGGACAATTTATCACAACGAACTCTTTGAATATTTTAGTGACATGTGTAACCTTGATAAAACGCCTTCTATTCCCTATTCAGGCGTTCCACGATTGCTACATTAATAATTAGAAGCTCAGCCTGTGAGGCAATGCAAATAAATGTTAAACGAATTAATATATTCCGTTTCAGCGGAATCCCTGTCTGCGTCCTTACATCGTCATTGAAATTTCAAAATAAATTGTTGTAATATTTGAGTTGTATCTGACCAACAAGTACACAAGTAAATTGTAAAAAGTAAATATTATTGATGATAAGTATTACAATTTCAAGGAATGAACTCTTATTATCTGCCCATTTCAGTTTACAAACCTTTAGGTAAATTATGTTTTCTATGTATATTAAATTATGTATATTTACTTTCATTTTTATCGTTACCATTGCTTGCTTCAAGCCATTGATCAATAGTTTAGTTTTAAATAATGTCAGTTCAAATAAAACTCTTAAAAAGAGGTTGCTTCATTCTAAACAATTAAAGGATTTTCAGTTGGAAGTTCAATTGTATTTACAGTCAACGAGCTAGGTGCAACCTTTCGTACAGAGGTGAGCACAGAAGCTGCCGCCACTTAAAACACTCTGTCCCGATTGCGATAAAAACGGTTTTGCAACAAAAATGGTTAAATTGAGACGCTGGCCTCCGTACAACTCCAAATACCTTTATAAAAACGAACTGCTTTTTTTGTTTCTCTCGTAAGTAATTTGGCCTTTATAATCAATTAATAAGGAGATGTTAACAACTTTCCGCGTGCATTTGATTACATGTTGTTAGCAAACTAGATGGAAACATAAATATTGTTATGTTTGTGCGCACATAGGTACCTAACACTAAGTTTTATCTGTGCTTCGTAGTTTTCTTTCAATGCCGTATTTGACATCTTCTTGTAATTATTGTGCAGCAATAAATTACAACTATCACAAGTTTAGCAACGAAATCACAAGACTCTTAAAGAAATTGATCACTGAATCTCAATGATTTACAATATATCCAATTATAGATTGTATTAGATACCCCATCTTTAAAAGGTATATAGGTATGTACAGTACAGCTCAATCCCTCTGTAGTCATGCCAAAAAGAATACATCGCATGTAATCTCATATCAACTGGCATTAGTTCAAAAATCCGGTAAATATTCAGTCATGACACTTCCGTTCCTTACTTCATCGTATTTTATTTTAATATTCTTAAAGGTTAAAATGAAAACAACTAAACATGTGCAGGAATGCTTCCTAAAACGATTTTTGTACCTTCATTTGAATTGCAAACTAGCTCTTCTACGTAACCTACGTCACTCTCCAACCATTCAACTCATCAACATACAGTACATGATTATACAGGGCGTATATAGTTTTTGTGTACTGCAAAACAAGCAAACAAACAATAAAATCCTCCCTATTTGTAATATTAGTGTAGACATGCTGTTCATGGTGTTCTTACTGAAAAATAAGACGCTTCACTTTTTGGATTTTGTACCGCTCTTACTATATGTTAAGAAAGAAAATGTGCGTTTCAGTTTACCTAATATTTGACGTCACTTACCGTTACATATATTTAGCTTTTCATCATGTTCAGTGGACACTTGTTTTGACGTACATTTGTTTTTCACCTGTTTTGTGTTATCTGTTGGTTTACACAGTTGATAGACGGACAGATGGTGTATTACATACGTTATAATAACGCCTATTTGGTATTTAACATACCTTTACTAGCTTCATATCCGCGTAGAGCCGCAGGACTTATTTATCAGGCTAAAAAATATATATATGAATACGTATATTTAATATTGTATACTTAATATTCAAATGAATTCGTTCGTAAAAATTAAAAGTCATACTTATTTCAAAATTATTTTTCACTTAATTTAAGCCGATACCTTCTTTTTTATTTAATTTATACTTAAAGCTTACAAAACTATGTTAACTAAAATGTAACATAAACTTTATCGTTCTTGACGTCCATTGCGTATTCGCTTAGTAAACACTCAGTTATAAAGACGTCCATTAAATATAATGCTGCTTTAAATATCATACTGTCACTTTTCGTCTAGTTGACGTAAATAAGCCTTAGGACGGTATTACATTTAAAGAAGCTTTAACTGCAACTTCAAAACAAAAAAACTAAATAAATCTGTACCCAGAAACGAGATGGGTTATAGCCACTTATTAATTAAACAATTTGAATCAATGACAGTTTTGAATTACAATTTGAATTTAAAGAGTTAAAACTTACTTATGCTGCAAAGACTTATTCTACTATATAAAACTATGTAAAATGTTTGTGTACAATAAAGTATAAAAATAAATAAATAAAATAAAATAAAATAAAAATGAGTCGGGGTTTTCCTTCCTGATGCTATAACTCCAGAACGCACGAACCTATTTTCACGGTTTTGCATTCGTTGGAAAGGTCTCGGGCTCCGTGAGGTTTATAGCAAAGAAAATTCAGGAAAAATTTCAACAGAAAAGCGGAAAAATCTTTTTTCACATACAGCGCCATTGTAGTCCACGCGGGCGGAGCCGCGGGCGGAAAGCTAGTTAACTGCCTCCCCACAGCTTACACTAGCCAATGCCAGATTTATTGGTTCGGGTTAGCTGTTACCAGTACTAGTATAGTACGGATATTAGATGTTGACACGAGGCCAACGGCTTGCATCCGTCGAATTAACTGTATACTAGATCTGATAAAGAAGGCTGCATGAGCTGTAGTGCATAGTTAGTAGTAAATAACAAAGAAATAATCTTTTTGCATAAGAGACCTGGGTAGGTACTTATTTTTTTTATTTCACACGAAAATCCACATTTTAGAAATACATTTCATATTTTCTGACTATATGTACCATTTCAATCGTAATTTTTAAACCAAAAACAATTACATATTATAGTAATCTAAACGTGAGTATCAATGTCCCGGCTTCATTCATGCGGCGAGACATTGTCACTCAGCAGACTGTGCGCGTACGCAGCGAAGTCCGTGGCGCGTGACTCCGACTATTTTTGTTATTGTTTCCCACGACAGCGACGTAGAACGACGCCACTGCACAAATACAAGGTCCATTGTTGTAAAAACAGAGGCTTGTTTGACCACGTATGACCATTTTTTGTATGTAGTTCAAAAAAGTTTAAGTACGCCATTAACGTCCTATTTAATTTTTGAGATAAACAAAATTAAAATATTGGCCTCCATTCAAATAGAGTAATTCAGTTTTAAATAGAACTACGTTCTCGTAATTTCTTTGCTAAAAACAGAAACAATGAATTCAACTTTCATAGGTATTTCAATAAATTAAACCAATACGAGTTTTTTCGTCCTAAATGTTTCGATTTATAATATTTATTAACCGTTAATTACTAGGAAATCCATTGAGCAGCTTTAATATAGCAGTATTATATGTACCTATATATAGGTATGTTCATATTATATGTATGTATGTATGTATGTTCTTTTTTGTTATTTATATGTATTATTATTTATACTTAGTTTTATGTTACTGTTTAGCATGTTTTTTTTTTAATTTAGTTCTAGCCACCACCCGTTTTGCTTTTTTACCTCTCGGAAAATATCCTAACCTAAAGGTTGCCTGGAAGAGATTGCTACTTTAGCAATAAGGCCACCTTTTTGTACATTATACTTCCTTGATTATTCATGTTCATTTACTTTGTCTGTCTCTGGTGTGCAATAAAGAATATTTCATTCATTTCATTCATTCATTCGTTCAGCTCTGTAATAAAAATTGAATATTTGTTGAAGTGACAACATTCTCAAAATCAATTGAAGATGCTTCATTATAGCCATGTGAATGTGAACGTCACTCTCAATGTTTACAATTAGTGCTCTTGGCCTTATTTTATTGTTATACAATGATGGTCGTAACTGACCATAACAAACGACAAGTATCTGGCACCTCTCTCATTGTTCCAACAAGTCTCGATTCAATTATGACTCTAATTCTAACAAGACTCGACCTCAAACCAACTTCAAACTGACCTCATCCCGAAGGTTATTATAAGGTACGGTTGGCATCAATGTTTAAACAAAAAAGTAATATTCATGAAATATGAATGGATATTACGGGTACACACATGGGTGCACATAGTTCTCTTATTTAAATTAGACCTATATTCTTTAATGCGATTTTGAGAAGTTAGAGCATTAAATTATTGCTCATATGAAGTGTCTCTCTTGAAAAACATTCTTTGTGATGTACAATTTACATGAATATTGAGTTTCATGTACATAACCTTAACATATTATCTTATCTAATTTAGCCAGATGTGTCCCACTTAAAGTTTATTTGATAAAAGTTCAATATTACGACTGATCTCAATTTCCCTTCTCAATTGTAATTTTAACAGCCCTTCATCCAACATGAATCACAAATGAAACAGGTACCTTTTATTAAGTAAAATGTATTTTCTTTTAATCTATTAGATTATCTCACGGACTGTACTTGTTTTATTTGCAGTATAAATTATTTCGTTCATTGACAGATTTAGGGGTCTTTAATTAATTATTCTTGTCACTCTGTGCACTACGAGTGGTGATTAATAATTTGGATGTTTGCTGCTATTTTATTTAGCCTTTAATTAATAATACTATGCAGTTTGCTATGAAAATAGGTTTGCGTAATGTATTATGATTCGTTTTATTATTTATCAGTTTTATCACAAACATTGTACTAAAAATCATGTCTGTGTAAAATTACTTTGATAAGTACAAAACAATATAAAATAGGTATGTACAGAGGCCAGCGTATCAGGTTACTCCATCTTCATTGCAAAATCGCTCTTATCACAACAGCACAAAGTGCACGCTTGTGGTAACCTAACGTGCGGCCGTCCGTACATAACTCGCACAAAGATTCAACCATTGATAATCGAAACAAAAATAATGATCATTCAAATTCGCATCGAAAGGCAAGTCCCGTAACCCTGAGTACAAGTCACGCTCCAGTGACAATGATTTTACGTGACCTTGGACGTGACAGATCACGTGACGTCACGTCCCGTCCGTTGCGTGACATCTGATCGCACGCGCAGACTGAATAAAGGCGTAGTCAACTCCATTGCATGCGGGTCGCAAAGAAAGGAAATAATAGAATTTGTAATTTGAAGGGCATTTTGTTTTGCTTTTCACGATCGATATTATGGGTATAATTTAGAATTTACCAAGTTTCCATCCTTTATAAACCCTAGCAGTAATATGTACATGGATACTTATTTATTGTTTACTAGCTGACCCGACAGATGTTGTCCTGTTTTCTTAAATTTTATAATGTTCAGCTCAATTTTCTTATTTTTTTCTTTCATAAGAACCTTCTCCTGACAGTAAGAAACACAACAAAAAAAAGAATTAGCGAAATCGGTACAGCCGTTCACGCGTTATGCCGTTACCAAGGGAAATAGGGATTCATTATATATATACATATAGAGATCTACGCGAGTGAAAGTTTTAAAGCTTTCTAACCGATTTCAGAATTTTCTCTACAATTTACAACAATATTGTGGACTGATTTTAAAAATTCTTTCACCATTAGGATGCTATATTATCCCTGAGTAACATAGGCTACATAATTTTCCCGAATTCCCACGGGAACGAAGTCCCGAGTGGGTTGCTAGTAAAATAATAAAGTAGCCACAAAAAAGGGGTTTTCATTTGTCACACGTATAGAAAGATTTTCACTTTCATTATAAAATTCGTTTCCTTGTCAAATCAAAAAAGATTTAAGTTAAGATTTGAAACCACAGGATAGAAATGTATTTTAAAGATCAATCAAATGTTTACCTGATCTTGCTTTTTAATTATCATTTAAAGAAATGAAGACACTTTGGATGTGTACAGAAAGTATACATAAAATAAAACTCCTCGAACTAAAATTCTCAGTCCACTTGTCTTCATAGTTCTCGTCACCGACCTCGGCAATGTCACGGCTCAAGTCATTGTTCACTCAGTCGCAACCTTTCCGTTTTTCAGCTCATCGGACCTCGGTTGTGTTTTGTTTTATTATCATACCGTTTGACACCAAAGCGTTACATAATTTTTGACACAATTGATGACAATTTTTTTTTGTAAAACGTTTTGTTGCAGTTTGAAAATTTCAAAGTTTTAAATCAAGTTAAAAAGTATAAAGCTAACTAATTTAAAACATTGCTGCATAATAATATTTCTATAAAATTTGTATTTGTTTATTATTATTCTACAAACTTACGACCGACATGCGTCTGCTACAATCTACCTATAATTGTCATTTGGACAGCGACAGAGAGAGATATATTGACAGCTGATACTTTGAAGTATCGCACGTCAACTTACAGAATACTAATGTTATAAAGAGGAAAGATTTGTATTTTTGTATGTAACGAATAGGCTCCGAATCTACTGGACCGAATTCAAAATTCTTTCACCATTATGGTGCTACATGTTATCCCTGAGTAACATGGGCTACATAACTTTTCCGAATTCCCACGGGAACGAAGTCCCGAGCGGGATGCTAGTCTGTAATAATAATTAAATAAGAGAAAAAGAACAATTGATTAAACAAACACAACAACACAAATTCATATGAAGCAATACTGTGGTTCACGATTAAAACTAAAAAGTATAAAGTAAAATTAGAAATAAGTACCTACTTTCAGTTTCTTTTCAATATAACCTTGCTTTAGTAAAACTTTTAGTAACTTTGTCATTATGGACAAATAGCCGTGTTTTGAATAGCGACCTCACTCAATTATTCAGTATGTCAGTGGAGCTATTTACAAAAATTACGTAATTACTATAATTGCTTCCGCTTGTACTACAAGGGGAAGGGCTGGGGAATATAAATAGACCTTTACAAACATGCCATTAGGAAGTTAGTAGGTTTGGGTAGTTTTTTATTTTGTTTTATATGAGATGACTTTAAGTTAGTTAGCGAAGCCTTTAGAGTTAATTTTCCTCATAAAACTAAATAGCTTTCCCTTCTCTTCTTCTCATCGTGTAGGTATAGTCAAGTGTGTGGCAAACTTGTCTAAGCCTGGTGTCAGGCGTGTCCTGCGTGTCCTCCGAAGCACAAACGTTCGTGATAAATTGCCACTTTTGGTCACCTATCAGGTTCCCTGCTTCTTACGTTGCTTAACCTCACTGACCGGTTGAGATCATCGAGTGCCACTGGGCTACAAGCCCTAAAGAATCTATATTAAAATTCGCAAAAAAAATTGACTTCCTATATAATGCTATATAAACAAATCACCTTCCTATAAAAACAAATCAGTTAAAATCGCACATGTTGTATGGAAAGGCTATTTTTTTAAAATATTTCTACGTATGTTCCTTGGGAAAGCTGATTCACATCTTAAATAATTTAAAGTCACCCACTTTAAATTAGTTTGCGTTACTTCGATTTCCTACTGAGGAAATCAGCCGTTAAATATGTTTATAAATGGAAAAGTCATTTTTTTCCAAACTTTCTTTCTTTGTTTAAATTTATTTTGTGCTGGTCTAATTTACTTACATCTTAACTTGGAATTATTCAGTACCGCTGAGGTTTTTGGTTTGTAAAAATACAGGTGCATATTTTATATGTACGAGTATAGCTGACAATATTTTGAGCAACTTTGGTGAAAAGTTACCGATCTCTTCTCGCAGTATATACAGGGCTTTAGGTATCTCTCTTTCAACCTCTCGGGTGGTTAATCAGTCCATGAAACTGAACAACTTCCCCAAGGAAAATAGGTCAAAATACGAAAAAAAAAATAAGGTCCCATACAAACTTCATTAGCATATAGCGCATTTTGTATGGGAGATCAAAACTTTTTTCCTTGGGGAAGTTGTTCAGTTTCATGGACTGATTAACCACCCGAGAGGTTGAACGAGAGATACCTAAAGCCCTGTAGAGTCGTTTTTTGTTGGATGTGTTTGTTTGTTTCCCAAAGGACTTTCTGAAAAAGTGTGTATATTACATCAATAAAGAACCCTTTTCTTTCAAAAAGTCGGATAAAAAATCACTTTCCTTCTCACAAAAAGTTCAAAATGGAACCCCTATTGAACCTCCATAATAAATCGACCCTTTATCCGTGTTCACACAAGGAAATGTCCAGTGGAAAAGATGGGATCTAAACATTCATTCCCATAAATCTATTTTGGACACGTCGAAAATACATCCGAGATATATGAAGGCTATTTATCCGAGTTTAGGAACTGGGTCAATCGCAAAATGATTTGTGCGCGACGAATCCAAAGATTTTGTCATTTGTAAATAAATCCATTTATTTATATCGTTCAATTAAATAACGTATGCGACATTCAAACTAAAAAAAATTAGAGCGATCCATGTTTGGAGTTACATAAGATGCATATAGGTACTTAAGTAAAGGCGCAAAACAGGTTAACATATCGATACTCATTCTCTGCTTTAGTTTAACACTTATTTGGATAATCCAGAGCATTTAGTCATATCAATATTATCAAATATTTCGAATTTTTCCTTGAATACAGGGTGTAAAAGACAGCTTAGCAAAAGCTGAAACCCGTGACTCAGACAATCATTCTGAATGATTTTCCACTGGAATTTTTCTCCGGAAAATTCGAATTCACTCCATTTTACGTAAAAAAACAATCATAACCATTTTGAAATAGACAACCAGCAATGGACATCGCACTCAGATAGCAGCGCTCCGGTTTCGCGATATGTTGCGTAGCGCCAAAGTAGGTAAATAATGAAAACTCCTTAAAGTGACGTTTCCGCGAAAAAATAATTACTTATAGCTGATGATAGTTATGAGTAGATTCCACCGTTTAAGTATTTGCTAAGCTGTCCTTTTCACCTTGTATAACAGGTACATATGAGTACATCACAGGACCTTTATTTCTAAATGGCCTACCATTTAAATTTTGTTGGAATGGCGTTAATTTTAATGCTATTTTTGAAGATAATTTCCCAAACGTCGTACCTATAAGGCATTTATAATTAGAGTTTCGTATTAACCACGAAAGTATACTTTTCCACCAGTATAAAGTTACTAGTAAAAGGCTTTTAACATAAGACCATCGATCGATTTCATCCATTAGCAAAGTATACACGTCCTGCTCTCGAATCCGGAAGCAATCCAAGTTTACGTACATTTACGCAACAGAAGGCAGAAGCGCGCAACCTTTCCGCCCTTCAAAAAGGTTCTGTTAAGGCCTTCAGAGCCTCCGATTCTCGCATCAATCAATCCCAGGGTCCATCCTTTTATAAATGGGCACCATTAATCATCACGGACGGACTAGTTCGCCCTAGTTTCACAAAAGTGTCACTTTTATCTCCCACATTTTTCTCGCGACATTCATATCGATATTACATAAAAAGTGCCGAAGGAAAGAAATAAAACGGAATTTATGAAGGATACGGTTTTTTTCTGAATTCTACGTAAAGTAAAACAAGAAAAGTATTTATGCTGTATTAGAATTTGGAATTTTTCTATATTCACACATAAAAATAAATTTCAAGAAAAAGTTTTCTGGAAAACTTCATGTTTCATCAATCATACAGTATCATGATTGATACGTTTTTGTACTCATACAGTATCAATAAGTAGCTTCATATTAAATATTTTAGAAAGTTTGGTCTGAAGTAAGGAATCGCAATTTTTCTTTTATAGCGCTATTATCGTCAACAATACACAATCTACGAATAAAACTTGGCTGGAGAACTTTCTCGAACACAATAAAAAATATGTGAAATCGCAACATCAAGTACAGTACCTATATGTATATTAAGTATGTTACTGGAAACGACATGTTCAAGAGTCTTTAGATGAATAAAAATACCTCTTTTTTTTACGAAAGCACCAAAGAACTTCAATCGTTTCGATTTTAAAGTAAATCCACACAGTACTCAACCCTATTTGATGGCCGGTTTGGTCGAGTAAGTATGGTAGTGACGCTGCCTCTTGATCGGCGGGTCCTGGGTTCGATCCCCAGTCAGGGCAAACATTTGTGTAAAAAGCAGATGTTTGTTCTCGGGTCATGGGTATTTGTGTTTGTCTTTATGTATGTTCCGAGGGACCCACGACACAAGGGAAAACCTTAGTGTGGGCCCTTGAGTGTGTAGCGTTTATTTATTTATTTATTTATTATTTCAGAGTCGGCCTTTAATGTGTCATACAGTGGTAATGGATCTTAATCAGCCCAGCAAATCTAAGTAGCTCAAAGAACTTACAAAATTTTAATCTTGCGATGATGGTAACATACTAGTAATATTTTCTGATGGTTCATGTGACTGCCATCAATTCCCAACACAAAAGTCTGGCCATAAAATGCCGTATGTTGTACAAAATGTCTCTTCTAGTAAGAACCACTTTTATTTCAATGGAACAGAATGCGCTGAATGGGGAACCCCACCGTAATCTGGGCCAGTGACGTCAAACTTTTCACATTAACCCGCACTAGGTCTCGGTCGGTGCACGCGGTCATGGGGAAACGACCCCACTCTATTTTAAATAAAGATCAAAATCCCATGGGGTGGATTGTAATGACGTAATAACGGCAAGGAAGTTGGTTTCTACTAGAAATAGTGGCTGGAAGTTACTTTGTCGGTAAATTAGTGTGCCGTGGAAATAGTACAGTGAAAAATACTGAATTAGGTAACCATTTTATATGAGTATTAAAGTTATCGTAGAATATACGTTTTTCTTTTACCTATGTGTGTTGAGTTTTAGTACTGTTACTGGCTCAACTATAAATTTTATTGTTTAAAAGTAAATTAGAGATACAAAACTCATTCTTTCAATAGAAAGGAAAATATTACTGTCTTTTTTTTGTTCCTTAAATTGTCGCAAACCTAAACACAAAAATAAAGCATTATTTTGCATAATTACACAAACATTAAATTTATTTAAAGGAAATTGAGAAATGATTACTTCATACACAGAAAGATTAATCTGTCTGTTCTCCCTGTTCCGAGTACTACATTTAAATTTAAATCAAATTTGAAAACATAACGACAGTTCCATTCTACATGCAGTTAATTACTTCTGTTCACTGTAGGTATGCTTAACATACATTATTTCGTGACGTTTAATAAAGCACATGGAACAAACATGTTTTTAACCACTGCATGGCAGCTGTCACACATGTAATATTAGTTGCATAGAATTGGCCAAAGAATGATTTGCATATTATAGCACGCCTATTAGTCTATTAATAACCAAATCAATACTTGGTAGTCAGTTTCTTTAGAGTAGGTCAAGCAAGAAGTACGTAAGTTCGATGTTACAAACGTAAAAGGGTAGAGCTATATCAAAGACCGACGACACGATTTTACGTCTTCACTCTTACGTGAACGAAATCCCAATAGAAAACGTATATTGAAAATAAAACATGAATCTCGAATTCGGCAGAATGACAGTTTTGACATAAGGTTATTGTCACGGTTGGAATTCAACGAAATACAAGATAGGATTTCAGGAAAAAATAAGGCATTTTCCAAATTTCGTTTTCATCTCAGATTCACTTTTACGAGTAATTATCAAATTATAAATAAGTAGTGTTTACTTGTACCAAGGTGTCTCAAGATATTTATAAGCTGTTTAAAAAGACTTTACTGTCTGCACTTAAAAAAGCAAAACATGTAGACAATTCTACTTACCAGCCCAATATGTCCCCACCGACGGGCACAGACCTCCCTTCGAAACACGAAAATTATTTAGGCCATAGTCCACCACGTTGGCCCAATTCGGGTTGGTGTTATTGCAGTACCTCGCATTTAGCTCTTGAAAAAAATCTGCAAAAGAATCTAATACCGTGAGCAAACCCGAAATCTAAATAAAGTATTCACGATTCACACACAATTTATGTAACTATTTGTTAATACGCCGCTGCTTTCGCTAACAAGAGGGTCATGAAATAAAACGTATTAGGTATACTTATAATACGACGGGTAAATATGTACGAATTCTATGCTATACAATACAGTTTATATTACTTTTTGATTTTTGAATTACTCGCATGAAGCTCTAATCACAGTATCAGAAACTATACGACGACGCAGTAAAATATTCTCGAATCCGTTACAGTATCGCATAGTGTTGGTACGGGATACAGAGGGAGATTGACCTTCATCCATTTGGTGGCCACAATACTTAAAAAATTTAATCTCACACATAGACACATGATACCTTGTTTGATGTACTTTCTAGACGCGTAAAGATCAATCTTATTTCGGATCTTAGACCACGTAGAGTGCTGCTGGTATCCCAGTCCCACTAACTATTACGCCGTCTCTCATTGAAGTCTACAATGATCGTAATACAATATTCTTCAAACAAGATAAAATTACTTCTCCCGTTTATGTAATGTTACAGAATTCAACATGAAACAACAAAATTTTGGAGTAACATATAGTTAGAACGATGGTATCATTTATTAAAGTTTATATTGTAAGTACATTCTCGTACAAAAGTGCCTACATGTACCTACGGCTGCAAGAATTGAAGGTACCAACATTCCATTACTTCGCACACTCATTTTGATGTGTCTTCACGAATCTTTTTCGAAATTAAGATGGAATAGCCCCTTAAATAAACCATTTAAACATTAATTTAGAATAGAAACGTTAATTAATTACAATTTGTTTCTCATATGGTCGGGCATTTAAGTGTTATATTATGAACTGGCTTAGTAGTACCCTGTGAGGGCGACTGTACGCTTTTAGTGTTGTGGGACAATAGGTAACGTCAACTATGACAAAAGCGTGTCAAGGCGTTTCCCTATTACACTTTTGACATGCCAGGGATCCCAATGACTGACACATATTCATCATAGAGCTTGTCACAAAGGACAGACCTCATAAAGAGGCACTAACCGTGTATTGTATTTCCAAGGCAAATATAGTTAGTTATTCTGTAATTCAAAGTGTTAATTCTGTAGCTCTTCTGTCTACAATTCTGCATGATGAGATGTTTGATTAGGGGTATGAGTGGAGTGTGCTAGAAAATTATTTGGCCTTTGGATTTCAGTTTCAGGGAACTCTTAAGCTAACAGAAGTAATCTTCTTTAGTTAAAAGATGTTTGTATTTGATCGAGCGTAATGGTTTTGGTAGCGTCTTATATTTATGTAGCGTAATGTCGATTTCGGCAAGATTTCGAGTCATATATTTTGTTAAAATGAAAAAGCATATACAAAACTAATGTCTTAGTCGAAAGCTTTATTTATTTGAGAAGATCGATAGAGCCGAACAATTTTAAATAACGAAAAATAAGATTTATCTGCCTTGAATTCACCTGAAGCGAGAACTTTAGAGTAGGTATCTTTACTTAAAATACTTCTAAATTGCCAGTCTTTGAAAGTTACCCAAACTTTAGGGCCGAGCCTGTGGTTAAATTGGTAACTAAACTACATAGATAACATTTTAGTACCTGCGATCAAGAATAGGGCTTTAATTTAATCTTGAGTCACTGAAGTAGGTATATTAAGTAAAACTTCACCTTGAAATAACCTTTTTGTCCAGGGTTATTAACTTTACTACTGGCTAATTCATATTACACAAGTATAGCTCTAAAATTAAATATTTTGTAAAAACCCCGATACCAAATGTTTATATACCTTTTTGCTTATAACTTTTGAACGGCTGATTAAATTTTGATTAAACATACTTACTTAGTTATGATTGTTATAAACCATATTAATTACGTCAGCTTTCAAACAAAAAAACCGCATCAGAATCGGTCAATCTATTTAGGAGCTACGATGCCACAGACAGACACACAGATACACGGATACTCAAGTTAAACTTATAACACCCTTCTTCTATTGTGGGGGTTAAAAAGCAGAAAAATACAATGCTTGTTTGTGTTTTCCTCTCGTCTATCTGAGCCTCAGACCGACGTCATTAACACACAGGTCTCGTTAAAAAGCTGGGGGTTGTTATAGCCGATAGTCGTTAAAACCGAAAACTGTGTTAATCAAATTACTCTGTGATACCAATTAAAATACTTAATTTGAGAAACAAAGTGTGATTTCGTCAAGTTAACGAAATAAGCGTTTCATTTATAAATAATTTCGAAAAGCTAAAAATAGAATCTAATTTTAAGCTCATCTCTGTTGCCCTCTTCGTGAGTGCGATCAGGTAAAATTAATTGTAAATGGGAAATTGAGACGATATCGACGTGCCTTCCAATATTCTTATTTTTTTTCTTTAAATGTCGATGTATATTCTTGATTTGATTTTTTTCATTTCCATTAGACTAACGAACCTTAAACTTATACGATAATATTTTTAAACTTATGCATAATAGAGCATTGAATTAGAATATCTTATTTTTGTACAAATAATGTATTAGGTAGGTATAACTATATATTTTCAAATAAATGTTTGTCACTACGAGGTACCATCTTAGTGTAAAGACCGAAATTGTTGCGTTGAATTTTAGCAATTTGCACAATGATATAAAACAAAAAATCTGGATCTGTTAAATTTCTCTGAACTTGACTTAGGAACTTAAAATTTGGCCAGTGATAAAAAGTCACTGTCTGTGTCTGTGCGTATTCGAAGTTTATTTGATTTTTTCATTTCAATTCTATTTTATCTATGTATTGTGTAGGAATCGTCCCATTACCTTCTTTGATTCAATCAAATGCTGTTCCAGTCGGCTGGAATTGACTGTGTTATTTCATCCATTGATTGTATTAGCCAATATTGTCAATATTATTTCAGCTTTTTCCCAGAAAGGGAGTTCGCTTCGTCAATAACGCTTTGTTCCATCCATAATAGAGCTTAGACTGACTTTTGCATTTAGATTTTATGTTGGAAAAAGAGAAAAGTGTTTGTTCCGTTATAATTTGCATACATGATACTTAAATTCGTGATTTTGAAAATTAATTATGTGAAAAATACTGCTAAACTGAAAAACTAAGGAATATCGTTGGTAAAAAGCAAGTACAAAATAAGTACCAACTAGACCTCTACACAAAAATATAAACGGAAAAATAAAAATTAAGTACTTAAGTACTTCACATCCACGCAATTTTTCACTTAATTTTCCCTTACTTCCTTTTCGCACTCGAATACCCATGAGACGTGCTAAAGTTGAAATAAATCTTAGAGATTTCCGAAATAAACCCAATTGTTTTATTTCCATAAATAAATGTGTAATTTTGTCTCGAGTTTTTTTAGTAATACTTATTTTGTGGAAATCAATAGTCTTATAGAAGACGAGCAACAATAATAATTTATTATTATTACTTGCACAGGGATCCTCGAAGCATATTCTTAGAATGTTTTTCAATTAAAAACGTAGTCATATACCAATTATTTATTTGTCCACACCAAGGTTTTTTCAAAATGATTAGCTGCTATCGCTTAAATTAGGAAGCCATGTAATAAGTGTTTGTTTTAATGTAAAACGTAATAATGGACAAAACTCACAAACCAAAGAAACCACAGAGCTAGTAAACATTTTTATAGCAGTCCGTAAAAGATAACAAAACTTAATACTAAGTTTCAGCCGTGAACTAGCCTTAAACCTAGATAATTTATTACCTATAGAAACCAACCTACAAACGTACAGACAGCAGCACGTGAGGTGACACTTTTGCTATACGAAATCCGGTGCTATTCTAAACGAGACAAGGTTGAAACCAAGGTCAACATGTATAGCCTGATGTGCTGCCGTGTGGCATTTTTTGTTACAAATTGTTAAATTTTTTGCAATACGTATCAAAAATCGGATCCTTACAGATTTTTTTGTTTCCAACACGGAATAAAAATATTGTTTTGATATTTCTATATTTTTCCATGAGTAGCAAATTTGCTATTGATCTCAGATGAACTGGAGAACTTTCAGACACAGTAGACAATCATAAGCCAATCTGAGGTTACTGTTATGGTATTTGTAACAGCACCTAAATAGTGTCAACTCTATACTGGTAAAACGTACTAACGTTTGTTTTGAAAGTTGATTGTTTCATTGATGTTTCCTAAAGTACAAACTTATCTACTCATGGGTGGCGTACTTTAAATGCGGGTCGTGGATGTTGGGACTGTTAAAAAAACAAAGATAACCCACATTCGCTATCAGCGGGAACATGTGTGAAAGTTGAACTAGGCGAATTTGCATAACCATAGATAAAGGGTAATGGAGATTGAGATAATGTACCACTTCCTATGTTATAAATTAAACTTACGAGAGATTAGGTTGAGATAAGTCGTTATAACTGAAGCTTTTTTATTAAAATAAAAACAAAATAGTAACAATGTGTGAATTATTTGTTTAGGCATGACACATAAAGAATAGTTTCGTGTCCGCCCGATCCTCATCACATTAGTGACTTAGTGTGGATTAATTTTAGGTAGAACGCTTTGCCTTAGGGCCTTTTTATTATAATTCGAAAACGGCACGACAAACTTTTATTACCATTGCCTCCTGTGTAATAGTATTACTAGAAACTGAGAACATAGGGGGCAATCGTAATTCAAATTTTGAAAGGCCGTGCCGTGCTGCAAGTACGAGTCGGATACGAGCACGAAGGGTTCCGTACCATTACCTATAAAACCGGCCAAGTGCGAGTCGGACTCTATAAAAATCACGTTTGTTGTATGGGAGCCCCCTTAAATATTTATTTTATTCTGATTTTTAGTATTTGTTGTTATAGGACCAATAGAAATACATCATCTGCGAAAATGTCAACTGTCTAACTATCACGGTTCATGAGATACAGCCTGGTGACAGACGGATGGACGGACGGACGGACGGACAGCGGAGCCTTAGTAATAGGGTCCCGTTTTTTCCCTTTGTGTACGGAACCCTAAAAAGGCCCTATGCTTATAGCCAATTCACACTGGGTCTCAATAGTAGAGTTGAAATATACTTACTTAAATATTTTTTTATTGCAGGTAAGCAGCTTTAACAACATTTGAGTCTTTCAACCCGTCTCTTCAAAATCTGGTAAGAATTAAAAAAAAAACACAAGTAAAAGTAATTTAATACTGATCGCCGGTGGTATCGGCTTCCGCTTAACCAAATTAGAGAAGATGGAAGTTAGGCATATGACGGTTTAAAAATTCTGACACCAGGATTAGTCAAGTTTGCCACAAATTTAACTACACCTACACGATAAAGAAGAAGGGCTTATTGACATATTTAGTGGCTTTTAGTGACCTCTACAATTTATATAAGCAAATTGTAATCGAAATAATATGAATAAGAATGTAGGTAGGTACTTACAAAATGGAATAAACTCAATATATCTAGTTCAGATGTCGATGACCTTTACATTGTTTGTGGTCCCCAGCAATTCATATTCAGAACGGAAGACCAAACATATTTGTTTGGATCACAAAAACAAAGGGTATACTCGTTTCTGTTAAAATTGTGAAGATGCTTCAGTGATACACAGTAAAAGACGCTATAGCTACCATTTTTCAAGGAAACGATTCAAGTTAGGTAAGCTTATCAATTAATACACATGTATAATTGTATACTACCGACATTATAAATTATAATGACTAATTAATTATTATGATTATAGGTGGTCGGTCTTTGGTCAATAAAAAGCAGAATTAATATGCCTAGAAACAGCTGACGAATAAACGAAAATATACCAATACATTGCGCAACCAAACCTCGTGTTCGGTAGATTGGCAAAGGTTTCCGCTAAAACAATCTCCTCTGCATCCAGTCGGAACGAAATAATCAGTTTTTACTGACGGATACTCGGTTACATGTCGGTGAAATGAAAACAGCCTTCGAAGCAATCGATTGAACACACCATTAGAGTTGAATACATCACAGATTTTTCAATCAATTTGATTTTGCGATCTCATTCCAAATTCATTCCACTTAATTAACTTAAGTGCCCATTACTATTTACAATCGCTTTTGGATTGTAAGGATATGGCAGTAAACCCAAAACTAAATTGGTTGTAGGTGGAGATGAAAGTCGCACTTCACCTTTTTCACCTTTTTTCGTGCTCCTACTAGTATTTAAAACTCCACAACTATTATCCAGGGTTTAGGCTGGGCTTTGATATAATTTAGGTTATTAGTGGGTGACTAAGGACTTTTCTATTTCTATATAAGTATATATCCATATGTATTACGGTTAAAAACAATAAAATTGGTAAAAAGACTCAAATGCAATGTGAAACGAAATGAAAATCCTTGAAATGTCTCATCTTCTAAGCACATAACCTACAAAGGAAAAAATAAAATGTACAGCGTACCTATTCCGCAACCATTCGTAAAAGCCGATGGGGCGTAAAATGTATTTAAAAGCTTTCTTAAGAGCCGGCGAAAAGGAAAATGGCGTCGGAAAAATTGCCCACAATCGTCTGTCTGTGGTCTCTCCATTAAACTCATTTTCTTTCTTTGTATAGAGTAACGTATAGTAGAAAACCTACAATACTATAATTAGCTCTGAATGAAAAAGAAGAAAATAAAGCCTTTAGTTTTATAAATGATCTGAATATATATTACTTTTTTCAATGGGATATTGAATGTCCACTCAACGTTTTTATTTTTAAACATTGTAAAACTTTATCGTATACAGAGGCCAGCACATAAAGTTACCACACAGGTTTACGCATTTTTAAATCTCCAGTAGTCGTTTATTTATTTATTTAGGACAACCTGTAGTGACTACACTAATTATTATAATATTTTAAATATTCAAATAATTAGAGCTAATTGCGATAACAACAAAGAATTTCAAAAATGATACAGTGAGAAACAGAAAGAAAGAAAAATTACGCATAACAAAAACATGTAGATAATATGATTATCGTTTCTCAAAATATTAGATACGCTTGCAAGAATGTTGAGAAAGTATGAAGAAAAGGTGGTCTTTATAAAGCATTTACTATACATCAGACCATTACAGTTGTTAGAGCTGTGTAACGTAAATAAATGTGACCTATTCATTTTGTTGTGGTGCAAGGTGAAAGATTTTGTAGCGAAATAGGTACATTAGTTTTGATGTATGTTTTTGGTGACTATTCTTCGCTCTTAAATAAAAAATTAAACTTTTTTATTTGTTCATAGAATACTGCCAAATACATATAGGTTGGTGCCTGTCTATTGAAAAATCAAACTTTATATCGAATCACTTCCCTGCCACTAACACAAGAGTACAAATATACCTTTTCGCGTCGTGTATTCTACGGAATATAATTTTAAAAGGGAGTGATACAACAAAGAAAAATATTTTTTTCTTTATGACTTACAATTAGTAAAAAATTCTACACAAGTGCAATTGCCTTATGTTGTCTACACTTAAAAAAATCTTAACAAAAATGGTAAAATGTAGAGACGTAGTTTTAAAATAAGTGGCCTACAACATAAAGCAAACGTTAAGGCATTACGTCACAAAGCAGTTTTTAAGACCACTCAACGTCTATAAAATGAGATTTAGTGAGTTTAAGTTCTTAAACTGCTCTTATTCCGCTTAATAGTACTAAAGGGTATACGAGGAGAGTATATTGTGTAGAACTTTGTAGAATTTCATTTTAAAAAAAAACTTATACAAAGATAAATATTGTTAAAATACTTTAGTTCATGTTATATTATCAGCTCGTATCTAATAGTTCAGTAACCATTACAGTGTAACATTTGTCTTTCTCATGATGCCTGAAAATAACTCCTGAAAAACCCGTCATGGGTTATCGGATGCTATAACTCCTAGATATAATTTTCACACCTTAAGTATTCGTCAAAACCCACAATTAAATACAATCATATTAGCTACCTTTACACAATTGCAGGTCAATTGCTGACTCACTGACTCATCAACGCTCAGACCAAACCCTTGGATCTAGAAAGCTTAAATATGGTCCAAATGTTTCTTTTATAACGCAGATAAAGAATAAGAAAAGACTTTACGAAATTCTCACAGGAACAAAGGCCCGGGAATGCTCTAGTCTATCTATCTATATCTTCTATACATATTATAAAGAGGAAAGATTTGATTGTTTGTTTGTTTGTTTGTTTGCATTGAATAGACTCCGAAACTACTGGACCGATCTGAAAAATTCTTTCACCATTAGAATCCTACATAATCCGTGATGGATATAGGGTACATGATTTTCCCGAATTCCCACGGGAACGAAGTCCCGAGCGGAAAGCTAGTCATAAATAATTATACAGCCTCTTCTTCCTTATATATGGTACCACACAGCATTTTTCTGACCGCGTACTGCCATTCTCTACATCCCGCTTAGACTTTGTTTTCTTAGCACTTTCAAGCTTAGAAAGCCAATTTACTTTTCTAGAAGTGCTGGAATGGAGAAACATGATTAAAAATGTTATTTCATTTGTCTTTGTTTCACTAGGAATTTGTTGGGAATACAATTGCAATTTTTGTATTAAATGTAGAGCAAATTTTTAAAATGATACTTTCAACACTGGATTAGGATTCTCACAACAGCTGCATCTATATATATAGATGCACAAGCTTTGTTTTTTACTTCTATTCCAATAATACAAATTTATACTTCTTACCAACCCATATACGTCCCCACCGAGAGGCACGGCGTCGAAACACGATGGGGGTTTAGGCAATAGTCCACCACGCTGGCCCAATGCGGGTTAGTGGACTTTTATACTTACTCCTTCCTACGTTTTCAGACAAAATTAATTACTCGTTACTAATCTTAGTGATGGGTAGATCCATTTGAGTTCTTGTTAAGCTTACACCCATGCCACTAGTTACGTCACTCATTTCAATATGTGGTATAGTTTATTAGTAATTGCAAAATGTAATGGAGTGAATTGAGATATGCGAAATTTTCTTATAAAACTGGATTACTTTCTCCATGGAACCATATGATTTTTTAAATAAATGTTCGACTTCTCATACTAAGGCAATAAACTGATCTCTGAAATTATTTATTGTATTTCGACCTACGTATACCTATGTTCCTTAGGGCAAGTTGTCAAGTTTAGTAGGCTGATTAAGATCGTTAATTTTCAACCAACTCCAAAAAGAAGGAGGTTCGACTTTATTTTTTATTTTTTGTATGTACAGAGGCCAGCGCATCAGGTTACTCCATTTTCATTGCAAAACCGCTCTTATCACAACAGCACAGAGTGCACGCGTGTTGTAGCCTGAGTTGAGGCTGTCCGTACGTTACGCGATATCTCCGCCAACTGTCGGCCGATTTTCAAAATTCTTCTTTTGTTCAAAACAGTATACTCCTGAAGTGGTCTCGTATAAATTTCATCTAAAATGATTCAGCGCTTTAAAAAAAACAAAAAATACTCACAAACCATAACGTCATCTAAATAAATGACATATATTTTCGTATCTGCTAATAGGCATTGTAGTCCGCAAAAAATAGGAAAACTGAGGAAATAATACCATGTAGTTTCAAGAGTTGCAGGATTATATAGGGACAGCTCCCCTGAATGTTTTTGGAACTTCATAAATTAATTCCTTTTTTGACACTAGTTATCTACTTTGTGCGAACTATTGTTGGGATTGAAGTCAGCGACCCATAGGTTTTTAACGGAAAATGATTGCTAATAGTATAGTTTTGTCTAAAATTGGGTCATGCTCGTGATATCTTGTAAGTGGCTCCCGAGGCGGTCTTTTGGTACAGTTATCGGAAAACGATTAAGGCTCAATGTTGATAGTGTGAATCCGAAGCTCTACAAATTCCATATAATGGAATCGTCATGGTATGTCTGATTATAAGGATTTAGCACATACCTGCTTAGTGGGAATATACTCAAACAGCTATTATTTTCATTATTAATTTATTTAGGTACTGTGTATTTATAATACCCTACAGGCTAAACGAAACATTACTCTAACAGGACAGGAGAACAAAATTCTTCTTTGCCTATCATTTTAGTGCACCTATACGAGAATTCAATTTTCAATTTTCTCAAACTAATACGTTAAAAGCTTTCTCCTCAAAATATTACTAAAATTGATGAACACATATTACGATAATTGAACAGAGTTGTGTTGTAACACGACATGACTAAAATTGGAGTAGTTCATCGTAATTACACCTAGGTTCTCGTAGGTATGTACAATGTACATAAGCATACTAGCACTACACAATCGTAGGCGAACAGGTTCAACATTCAATTTATGTTACGCTTGTTTTCATAGTTACAGTTACGACCTTTTGAAAATAATTGATAGAAACAATATATTATTTATTGGACTTTTAGAAATACCTCTCCGTAATATTGATTTCACGTAATATTGAATCCCATTAATTTCACGTGTAGCAATTAACGAAAATATTTAGGAAAGTTCACCGCTTATCTGTAATTGTACAGTAAACAAACATTAATTTTGATTGCTGCCAAATAATAATTAAAAACAAATATTAACTTCGGTAAGCAATTTTATTTTTATTTTCGTCTTACAACAATCACGTAAAAGTTAATTTTTCTTTTTCGTACTTCGCCTGACTTTTCACATAACAATTTGAACTTCGAATGGTGCAAATGAATATCCATTTTAAAACTGTTCCAATTTGAGCCTTCTGTTCTGGGTAGCAAGACTTGTTATTGAGTGCGTCGTAGGAATCCGATTGTCGGGCACTGGGGCGGCAGATCGATAACTTTGTTGCCTACCAACAGTTATAAATAGAATAGAACTTTATTTTCATACTCGGAACGCTCGGTTTTGCTTGAATCGATTTTGGGGATGCTGTAAATGGCACTTGGCATAATCACCGCCTTCCTTCCCCTTAGATGTGGAAAAAAATGACTAGAAATGGGGTACTAATGTAGATTAGGTATCCCAGTTTTCGTAGCTATAGATTATGTCAAATAAATGTAGAAAAATAAATCCCTCGAAGGATTGTAATTTCCGAGAATCACGATATTAGAGAAAAAGGACATTTTCAATGATTATCTGATAAAAATGAATATTCACTTGGTACTACTTCTGCTATTGTTATCTGGGTCAGTGAGGCCAGACAGCCTCTTCAGACAATGTAACCACTGTTGTGAAATAGGAGGAAGCATCGCCTTACGATTTTTAGTTTTTTTTTTTTACAGTTGTGGATTTCTCTACAAGTATTTGATGTTTGAAAGCAATTGCAACTTGCAAACTTCTACTTTGGACTGGGACTAAAAGAAAAACTTAGAATGTGCAAACTGCCAACTCTTCCCAGGCATACTGTAGAAATCAGTATGTGGTACGCGAGGGTTTTTGCTGTATTATGGGTGCAAGGCTGACTACGTATCATCACTACACTCATATTCCATCTAATAACCCTCAAAAGTAACTATATGACGCTCTGCCTATCCCATCAGGGATTACAGGCTTGAGTTTAGATAAACGGAATAACAATTACCAAATATTTTTTTTATTTGACTTGCCGATATCAACCCATTCGGTTTCCCCTGGATGGTTTTTATTGGTGGTGTCAGAAACACATGGCCGGATCTGTAAAGGGCCGTCTGGTTCGCGACCACCCTCGTACCGAAGTCAGACGCCAAACAGCTTGCTGTGTTCCGTCGGTGCGATGAAGTACCAGTGCCTTAGTGGAATTTTCTGGGTTAACTCGCTCCATCGTCGACTCATCTTTGACCTTTGTCAAGATTGAGGTCAAGAGTCAACTCATCTCATAATAAAAAAATAAAATAAAAATAAAAAAAAACATTAAGTTTTGCTTATCCCGAAAGGGAATATAGGTATGAGTGTAAAGTGAAAAGTTTTAGAAACCTCAGGAATCTAAAGTGGATCGTTTCATGTTCACAGTCACGTATTGATATCAGAACCCAGCCACATGTTCTGAACCACACTATCACAAATACAACGCAGCTGTGAGTTGTGAAACAGTTTTGATTAAAACAGCCTTCGAAAACATAAAAATTTTGTTGCCTACGTGAAATAAAGAAAATCATGTGTTTGCCTTTTCGTTCGTTATGCATTTAGTGCAGTCAAGGTCTCCTGTTATCAGCTAGGTATATAATTGCATGGAAACCTGCCAAGTGTGCCGCCGCATCTAACAATTTATAAGTTCTCGAATGTTTTTTTTCACAGTCGTTGCATTGTTTTATTATGGTATTAACACTTTAATATAGCAATCAAACATTTGATAGGAGTGGTAACAGTTTCTATAAGTTTTAGGAAAAATATCTTGGCGCTCGTGTTTTTGGCTTCCCCTTAAGAGGTAGTTCGTGAAGATTTATATATACAAATACCTTGAAAAGATGCCTCGTCTAATCTCTCGCTAAATAAATTGCCATGAATTTAACTTTTTACTCCTTTCTCGGAGTTTTTCTTAAGGCTCTGTAATTTTCTTACAGCGCAGATTGATTGCTTCATTCAAAATCCTGAAGCCTTAAGCGTTTGCCGTCGATTGTATCAAGATAGATTTCACTCATTTCTCAATAAGATACAGCTCAATCTAATCTTATCAAATTCCCTGTAAGTACTTTATTTTAGGCTGTTTTGTTTCTTTTTAAGATACCTATAGGCTAACAGTTTATTATTTCGTTATTTGTGTTAACGTTATTCTGTTTGATTCCACCTTGAATCATTTAAAAATACTGTACGCATAATTAATATAACTCAAGTGGTCATCAAAAGCAGGAAAAATAAAAAAACCTTTATATAAGGTTAAAAATACATAAGTACTTGTCACTCGGTGAAACTTCATGTAAATCTTCTTGGGTACTTTTGCATCGGGAAGGCTCCGGAGTAGCAATGCATTTGAATAATCCTTAAGGTGTTACTTATTTTCAATTAGATACAAGTTTTGTTGTTAATGGTTATATTTAATTTTGACATAAAAATTTGATACCTACCTACATATTTCCAGAAAATTTGGTTTACGTTTACGTATTTGTGGATGGTTCGGAGGGTAGCAAATCAGGCTACCATACGCGTGCACCTTGTGCTGTTGCGATAAGAGCAGTTTTACAACGAAAGTGGATTCTGATGCGCTGACTTCTGTATTCCCTTTTAAGCTAAAATAAAGCTTGTTTTTAAGACGTACTAAAGGCAAAGATTATACTTTTGGCAGCATGAGTCAATAACCGGTAATAATTTAATCTAGGTTATTACCTACGTTAACTCTATCATTTACCGGTTATTAATGTTACCTTTAACCGTTTAACGTGTAACGTTTAACAGTAGCTTGTCACGGCTCTTTGTCACGCAATCTCGAACCTCGTGTAAGTTTTACATAATTTTTATTACTGTAGTCACAAAAAAATGATAATTATTATATGTTTAGCTTTGACAAAGATAGAATCACGGGAGGACGCTACTTCTTATTATTATTTTTCAGATTTAGAGATTTCTTACATTCTGAATTAAGTGTGTTTCACTATGTTATTTTGTCCTGGATCGTTTACTCTTTATTATAGGGCAAAATAAAATAAGATACATAACTATATTATGTAAGTAATTTAAAAAAGTTATAACGGTATCTTAATTCTTGTAAAATAACATTAGCAGACAGGAATATATTACGATATTGGGTAAGTTAATACGAGTATAAATCCGTGATTACGACTACATTTGAAAACTTACCAAAAAAAATTTCCAAAGTCACTGATATGCGAAGCCCTAAAAAAGTTTTTAAGCAGTTAAAAAAGACGCAGCAGTTAATCAATTAAGGTACTTACCAAAAAAGTGAATAAGTACCTACCTTAATTTACTTTATAGAGATTATCGTAAAACGCATTAGAGTGGAATGGATTGGATAAGTACGTGATTAATCCCAGGCCGAATAATTAGATCGACCTTCGTTCTGCGACCCATATGCGAGGTAGGTATGGCAGCAAAGTTGAAATAAAAGCTGAAGCGATTAAAATTTTTAAAAGGTCAGAACATACGACCCAATTCTTGTTTTACCTTTAATATTTTAATAAATCAAATCACATACTTTTACTTCAATTTTTAAAGAAAAGCGCAAGTTATTCATATATTAAGTGTAAGATTATATATACCTCATAAAAACCTTTCGCATCCCTTAAACACGCACAATATCAAATATCACCTAAAAATCCTATTAATTTTTTTTTTTGTGTTTATGAGGGTTTATGAGGGTCCACCAATACTTCATTCATGAACGGACATTAGTTACTCTTTCACGAAAAAATTACTGGACGGAGTACTGAACGAAATTTGATGAAACATTTAAGTATAATATAGCCTATATCTAAGCTATGATATCTCATAATGATAATATATTATTCTGATGTCTAAGATATTTTACACATAATACATAAATATCACAAATATGTAGCAGGCTACATAATAATCACAATATCCCAAGGGAAAGAAGTCCCGCGGGAAAAGCTGGTATATAAAAATAAGCAATATCGTTAACACAAATAACAGCAATAAACATAGACAAATGTCTTCCGCTCTGCGCTCATCCCTTCTACCTGCGAAAGCAGCCATTTCTCATAGCGGCCTCTTCTGACAAGGGTAGCGTGTCCCGGATATAATGGAGAGAACCATTTACCTGGAAAACCTACCTGGATGTTCCAAGCTATTGTATTAAGGCCATGTATTTGTTTAATGCTCGCTGTTCAGATTAAAATATAACAACATGTGCTTGGAATAAGCTAGCATCCTTTATTGTGTGCTATTTTTGTATTTATTACACAAGACTTGATATGAAATCCCTATTTTCTTTTGGCATTTTTCTGTATTGTGTTTTGAAATTTTTAACCTTAGTGGTAGTAAATACAAAGAAAAAACATTTTTATGACTTTAAAACGTTCGCTTTACAAGAATTCTTAAAGAAATAGGTGTTAAAAATAGTATTTCACAATTTCACGTAGTCTTCTTCTAACACAATAATTATGTAGGTACGGTCTGGTCCCTGAATTAAATATCCACCCAAAATTATCTGCCGGTGGTAATACATTCAAATTAGAATAAACTTAAGTGTACTACTGTCTTATTTATTTCAACGATATTTCTTTTAACCATTTTACTTCAACAACAGGATCCTTTCATCTCCACTAGGGATTCACAATAAGTCAGTGCTCCTTTTTTTCTTTAGTGAACGCTTTTCTTATCAAACAAACTTATCTGGGTGTCGGAGAGCCCTTCAAAGGGTCTCTAGGTCCTTTTCATTTATTTCAAAGCCTTCTGTTCCCTTATCAAGGAGATAGGGAAGGTCTTATTTGACATTTTCACTCTTATGAGTGAGATGGAGCATTCAGCGAGAAACATGCCATACGTCGCAAATTTGGTTCTGGAGTGTGGATAACAGCCAAACAATCTATAATTTCACTGAACTAAGTAAAAGTGCCTACTATTGTTTGTTTAACGGCACGAGATATGGCAGTTGGTACCGATCACTATCCGTTGATTCTATTTATCTTAAGCCTTTATTTAAAAATGGGGTGACTCTAAAGCTTGCGAAAATTATGGTGCTTCTTTTTCATTACAGTAAACTCATTTTCTATTGAGAAAGTCCAAACATACGCCTTTTTATTGGTCTCTGCACACAATTTCTGCGATCAGCTAATTTTCCTTTAAATAGGAAGATGATTTTTTTGTAAATTTCACATACCTAGGTATCTTGCGGAAAATTGCTTTTCATAGGAAAAACCATCCACTGAAGTTTTGCTAACTAATTTAAAGTCACCCCATATTGATTTGAATTTAGTCCATGCATACACTCACGCCTATAATCCCTTTCGGGGTAGGCAGAGCGTCATAAAGTAAGTACTAGTGCATTAAGTCGCTGTGTTTTCCATAGGTATTTAAAAATCGGAAACATGTTACCTACCTAAAAGATATGTTGCATGTGGTCTCTGCCTACCAAAAATGGACAAAGGCGTGAGCTTAGTTTGTAGCTATAATCGCCCCAAGAAGATATACATTTGGAGTAAACTGGAGTCGTGCTCATAAAGTATTTCAATTTTACATCGCATTTAGTGTATTTCACGTCATTGGCATTTTCCATGCTTGTTATCATATCAGCGTCTACTGTCCTACTAAAATGGCGTCTGGCGTCTTCAGTTTTCCGACCCAAGGCCTCAAGCTCTTATTTGATAAATTCGTTTCGTTGGCAAATATTTGTATTTTCATTCACTACGTGCCGTGGATTTAGGCGGCAGATCTCCAGGAAAAATATTTTCAGCTTACGTATTATTTCAATCTGAAGGCCTACAATGTTTTCGCGTTAGAATTCAATGGAACGCAAAGTCATTTCGCCGACTTTACTGAATGCCCGAGTTTTCCAAGTTGGTTTTATGGTCGAACTAAATTTTATACGTCTGGATCGAAGCTTAAATAGTAGTTTTTTTTATATAAAATAAAACATAAAGCGTTGAGACCCAATTTCGTGAAAGAATGAAAGATATAGAACGGCGTAAAAAATAAATGGTACTTACTTTTAGAAATTCTGTTTGAAAGTTGTTTTTGTCTCTTGGGGTAGAAGTTGGAGCGTTCTCCTGGGAAAGACAAAGTGATGTTGCTACCTGTCTGTGCGCTCTCACGTAGTAATATAAATTATTTTAGTTTGAATAGGAAAAAACCACGCGACAGTCACGAAGTGCCGCGCACGTGACCGGTACACGCAAATAATAGAAATAGGATAGCGTATACCAGATAGAACTAACAAATGTTATTACAATGTTAAGATGGCAACCACAAAATTGAATAAACAAAATTGAGGCCAATGATTTTTGTATTCCAGTCTAGCAACGCATATGCATATGAGTATTAGTTAGTTTGTAGATATGTTATTATAGCAGAACGATTTGGTAGCTTAGGCACCTACGTAAGGAATAAAATTCAATGATTTTGAAAATATCAAGTTCTCAGCATACCTAACATAGATAAGTGACAGAGTTTTGTCGTATTTCGTTCCGCCGCCCTATCTTTCTTTTGCATAGTGCCATTATCAGTACAGAACAGGCAGAACTACATCGAAAAGACAAAATTTTGTCACAAGTCTATGTTGATTTTGACACGATATGTTAGTAGATGAAAACTTGAATATTTAGAAATGTTGAATTTTAATCTTCATGTGCATGGCATAGGTTGGTAAGATTCTACCAACCATATCAGGGAACTTGTCAACTGTCATCACAGAACACATAAATCTCCGACCGTTTTAGTATCGATTCTTCGATAGTTACATGGAAAAAATATCTACCACTTGGTAGCATTATTCTGTTAGAATTTGTAGAAAGTAAATAAAGTAAACTTCAATTTACCACTTTCGGATAGGTACAATGCTCTTTCTGTGTCGAATCAACTCTTCGATACTTACATAAACTAAAACATTCCAGGAGCGCCTGCACAGTCTATTTCTACGTCAGTCACTCGTGACAATGAAAACAGGGACAAGGCCGTTAATTTCGCAACAATATATTTTATTCACTACGGAAACACTCTAGTGTGTTTAGACGTACTCGTAGGTGTCGGGAGCGACGACCCTAACCTGAGGAAAATCCTTGAGAGCTATTTCATGAGAGCGTGGGTGACGTGACACTTTGATGCAGCCAACGTAGTAAATAAACATTAATACATCTATAACTTTTATGAGGTCTGAAGAAAGTTACTCTTTTCGTCTAATATACTAGCTTTTTGCTTTAGCGTGCAACTCTCGAGGGATTACCTCTGTCGTGCATTATGAAATAAATAGATGTCACACGTGACACGTCGGTCCTTTAGGACTATACGAAGGCGGACACGAACACCTAGACATGAGAACAACCATCTGCGTAGTAACCTTGATTGCGAGGCCCAACCGAACCGCGTACTATTTATTAAATTTAAGACCAATAATGTACTCTACTATATTTCTTAGAGAATAAATATCATTTCATTTCATTTCAAAGACATTGTCACCCTCTGGTTCTGTCATTTCAACACTTTTTTGACATTTGACCGAGGCGTATTTCACCGCAAGCACGTTGTACTTGAGCTGCTGCTTTTCATACAAAAGTTTGCCCCGACCGGGAATCGAACCCAGAAACCAGCGATTGAGCGTCACTAGCCACAGAACAAACTATGGTCGTCCAAACCGGTCATTTATTATAATACCCACATACTTTGCAATTAAGAGTTTACGTACATAACTACATACTAACATTAAACTTTTAATTTTGAACTTTTCTTATAACTATCATTCTAATTGAATTGTCGCTAAATATATCTACTACTAAAAATATTTCAGTCGATAAATACCTAACAAGAACGACCTACTTCGCAGTTCTAAGGAAATAAGACACGTTTAATTATAAATAATGAAGGAAAAATCAATGGGAAACAACTTCAACATTATTTCTGCAAAGGGGCGATTACATTGATTATCGTTTTCATTGTAGCTAAAAAGCACAGTAATAGGTACCATTTAATAAGATGTTAGTACTTTTTGATTTCTGTACATCTACCAGGGTATACTTACTGGTTTCTGTATTCTTACAGTTTTCAGTATTAGATGTATTCGTTCGTATGCCACGTGCATACGAACTTTTTCGCTTTTCCGAAACGTCGTCTCTCTTATGCATTATACGATGAGAATGACAGATAGTGACAAATATCGGTAGTACGTCGGTCGTAGTCTTACAGAGTAGATGCCTTATATGCCTTACGGCCTGCGACAAACTCGCGAGCCACGCCCCACTCCGATGACGGTGAAACTTCACTTTGATTGCGCGAGGGAACCGCGCAAAGAGTTCTTTTTCTGGCGTTGTTATCGACACTTTTTTAAACGGTTTTTTTGCTTCTACATCTACCATACTAACGTAGAGCCGAATCCTAAAGTTACGTATGACAGTTAAACCACAGGTCGCTATAACCTTGTTACGTCGTCATCTTTTCAAATCAAAATTCAATAATACCATATCTCCCTAATTAATTACAAACTAAAGATATACATTATCATAACTTTAAACTAAAAAAATTGTTTCCTAATATTAATATCATTTGAAATGCTCGTCATACGTAACCTTAGGATTCGGCTCTACTGTAAGCGGAAGTTTGTGCGGATAAATGGGAATGACACGTAAAAGTAATAATAAAAAGAAAAAAGCTATTTAAATATTTTTTTAGAAATTCCAACTGGAACGAATTTAAAGTAACAGCCGATAATCGCGACAGTCCTAAAGGCAACAATTACGGAAACATTTATTTTGAATCGTTGAGTATTTAATTTGTAATGCCACGATAGGCTATTTAATAGGTCTTTTCACGGTCTTTGTTCGGAACAATCGTTTGTAATTGTAGTTATATAATTCTCATGGCTGTTTTGTACACAGCGTTCGTTACTAAGGGGAATGTTTGTCAACACTAGTAACTTTATAGCTCTAAAGGCTCCTCGGTGAAATAGCCAACTAAGAAGAAACGTGATGATTAGTAAAACGCCTTAACTGCGTATAAAATTGAGATAAAAATCTATTGGGTACCTAATATGCGTTTTTATTTTTTTATAGTCTGTCTACCCCAAAGGGACACCAGAGGCGTGAGAGTATGAGATATATTGGGTGACTTTAAAATGAGTGGAAATTAAGGATGTGAATCAGCCTACGAAACTTAACAACTTTCCCCTAGGAACTATGAAAATACCTCTCACAACTTGTGCGATCGGTTGATTTGCCTATGTATCAAAATTTCGCTTAGGTTCCTTTATTCGCTTAGCACATTTGCTCAGTTTCATAAGAATAATAAGCCCCTACTCTAGCTAATTAAAAGTCACCCTTACTTACAGACATTTCATTAGTTTTAATACCTACATAAAGAAGATAAGGATAATTTTTTTACTGTGCGATAAAATGACATAAGCGTCGAAAATTGCAAATGAATACGAGTAGATATGACTGAGTGACGTCATACAGAACACTTTTGACGTCCCTTCACCACTATCGCCCCTCGTTTTGTACGTCATCGTCATTTTCGCACATCTTTTGCATGGATTATGTTTCAGCTGCCAAAATCTAAAACATCAGAAGGCACGCATCCCGAAACCAAAAGGAAAGTTTTCGGTCAACCTTAAGCTGGCAACTTAAAGCGCTTAAGACTTTTACATAAAAAGACTCGCAAAATATTCTGCCAAGTCTTAAAAGTAAATTTGCTCTACTTTTTCGTAAAAGTAGGTCGGTCGACAGGATTGAGCCAAAATTCAGAAACGGATTTGTTACTTTAAGCTTACACCCGTGAAAAGATTTTGAAAGATAATACCCTACCAGCGGAGACGCCATGACTCCGCGAAAGCCAAATCGAGCTTTTACGTAAATTCACTACCCTTGTTAGCTTTACAAATGGGTCTTATCTAACAAATATTCTCTGAAGTAATAACATGATTGACAGGTAATCTTTTTTTTTGTCCACAGACAAACCAAACATGCATATTGAAGTGCAAGTGGCGTTGAACTTCGTCATATCTTACCTTTACAACAAGCTGCCAAGGCGGCGGGTGAACATCTTCGGGGAGGAACTAGAGAAGGCTCTGAAGGACAAGTTCCGGGGACACTGGTATCCGGATAGACCTTGCCGAGGGTCTGCATTCCGGTGCTTGAAGACCGGGGGTCCCCTAGACCCGGTACTTGAACGCGCTGCGCGGGAGTCCGGGGTTCCTGTGCGTGACGTTCTTGAGCATCTACCGCGTGATTTGGCTGTCTGGGTCGATCCAGGTAAATATTATACATCTAAAACGTCCTTTTAGCACAGCTTATGTATTTCTTTAAGGACACGCTACATGTGATTTTGGATCGTTCTCTGCGATAAAAAGCCTATAAGAATCTATAACAGCGATTAAAATTCGAACTCATAGATACGAAAAAAACATTTTTTTTTTCGTAACTATGAGTTCGAATCGAATTTTATTTCAAATTGATCATACACCTATATTATACTAATTAAATACGTATTTATTACTTTTATAGCCACACTTTTGATAAACTAAGAGATACTATGGCACATACAATCCTACATGAAAATTGGCAACACGTACAATCTCATAAACTACAGTTAGCACGGAACAATCGTACCTAATAGTGAGGTAAGCTCGTTGCATAATGTGTGCTGACGAATCAAGGCCAATTGCAGCTAAACGGTGCAAGCTTCTACTGGGTTTAGACAGTTTAATTCTTGGCACAATATCCCTGTCATTAGGACACAGGAAGACCAGAACAAAGATTAATTGAAACCACGGATTTGGAGCTTTTGATTGAAGCTTCAGTCTAAGTACGTACCTATCTAACCAATTGACATCGTTTTCTCAAAGTGGACATTATTGGACCCAATATATTATATTGGGCTAGACTTGATTTACATTTTCATAAACGTCGCTTAGCTTATCTGTTACGGTGCCTGATGTTGAAGAGACGCACATCCCTTCAACATCCGGCACCTTCGACATCAAAAAAGTCCTGTTTTATCTTTTCCAGGTGAGGTGTCATACCGCATCGGGGAGAAGGGGGCTGTGAAAGTGCTGTTCAGCAGCGACGAACGTGCCGCTGACGAGCGGACTGATCGCGAGGTAAGAAAATCACCATTTACATTTATTGTCATTAGGATTCCGTCATCCCCGGTCGACCCAGAGCAGCAAAGTCATCACTTAAACAGTTATTTCAATAGAATATTGGGAGGCATAGCAGCAATATTTTACCATTATTCATAAATTGCACTGCAGTTTGATTCTGTCACCAAGTTTACTAAGTTGTTTCTGAAGAGTAATTAGGTAGCTAAGCTTCACATACTCTGAGTCATTTGCTACTATATTCAATAGTTAAGCCGACTCAGAAAATTAGCCATGTGATGGATAAAATACTTTACTAATTTAAGACACCATCTATTTCGTGAAGCGATTTTGGCAGCATCAGGTGTTGCTAAGTTGCCAGAGATATATTGCGATGATTACGTAGACATTGGTAAGAGCGGGACTGACGCAATTGGTTTCAATGGTTATTTTGGTCTGTTTCAGGTGACCCGTGCGTTCAACCCCGAAGCGCAGTGCTTCCGGCCGGTGGAACCGGCGGCCGCACCGTCCCCGCCCGCGCCCGCCGCCTTCTCCCCCGCGCCACCGTTCCGCGCACAGCCACTCACTTTCACCACTGCCACCTTCGCACAGACCAAATTCGGCAGCACCAAGCTGAAGACGAGCAGCAAGCGCGCGAACCGCATGTCCCCCACCGAGTTCAGCAACTACATCAAGCAGCGCGCTATGCAGCAGCAGCTGGCGGCCCGCGCGCTGTCGCCGGCCGCGGACCCTGCCGCCTACTTCGTGGCGCGGCGCGAGGCTCCGCCCGCCTCCGCGCCCCCCTACCCACCTGCGCCCGCGCACCTATTGCTCGCCAACTGAGCCGCGCACGCGCATTAGCCGCCACGCGCGACCCGCTCATAGAGTCTTTACTTTTTTACGAGAGAGACGCGCGCCGCGAATTATTTTTTTATTTTCCGCGGGGGCGTCCCGCGCCGCCCGCCGCTTGTGATATCCGTACGATTTTCCATAACTTTTTGTATTCTCGTTCGTTACGTCGATGTGTAAATTAATCGATATAGGAGCAATAATCTGCCGCGCGACTCGCCGGCGATTTATTTTCGTAATATTATAATGCCGAGTAAAGTTTTTGATGTCTTCGTTCGATATCGATATATTCGTAGGGTGTAAGGGAACGATAGGATGTGCGTGGCCGCGTGCGCTTACGACGACGTACCTTCTTGGAACGAGCCTGTATACATACGTCCTCCGATCTAAAATACTGATATTTAAATATGTATACATTATATATATTCGTACGCGATAATTATCTAATTTTTCACGTGGAAACGAATGGCCAATAGAGAAATTACGTATTTTTAATATTGAAATTCATACTTATACCTATATAGTGTACTAGTATGTATTACCTACTCGTATGTAATAAATGTTTGCATATCCGTTCGGACGGCGTCGGACGGCGCGGCGGGCCGCCCGAAGGCGTCGGAGATCTCACCTAGTGTAATCATCACTCGTACGATTGTACCCTTATAATATACATAATATATTAAATAGGATTAGCTACGTTTCAATCTAACAGTATTTTTTTAAGAAGATATTAGTCCTCGTGTACATTATCGACCGTTCGCATCGCGACGGCAGGTCTTAGTCTGTATGGTATACTTATATAATATTGTTATAAAAGACATGATATGAAGAAATGATAGATAAAAATATTTCTCATTTCATATAATAACGGGTGCATGCGAATTCGTGGAAATAAAAATACTATGTGTTATTTATCTTTTTTATATTTCACTTGGCAGTAGGATCGGTTTTCCAATGGAGGCGTAGTGTTCCTAGATAGAGTAGCGGTATGCGGGTAGGCAGCTTGTTGCGTGCGATTGTAGACTGGCGCCTGCGAGGGCCAGAGTACGAGAGCCTGAGTTGTAAACTCGTGTTCAATGCACAACTATGACAAGTTGTATTTTGGAAATGTGCAACTATTTTTTACTATTTTTATATTTTGATTTAGAATTAAGTCTAGTTGTATGATTTCAATACCTGTACTTTACGATACCCTTGTTAATTATTAAAATTATTACGTAATGAATGTGTATATTGAGATCTCTCGATTGGAAAACTGATCAGACTGCTATAGTATTTTGTAGATAAAATCTATGATGTAAGTTTAAATAATACAAATTAGTGTAATGAGATTTTTTATTATAAAGATTCTTTTTATTTTCTTTCTTTTGTAAGATATATTCGATGGAAGTGTTAAAGATAATATAATATTTGCATAATATAGTAAAGCGGCTCTCCATGCCCGCAATATAATTAGTCAATAATAATTTTTCATATTGTTGTACGACTTTTTAAGTTTATATTAAAATGTTTTGTGCAATCTACTTATGTGTTTACTTTACAATAAATCTCCTTATTTACCTTTCTACGATACCTGACCACAGGGACCAATGATACAAGAGAAACCTCAGTTTTGGCTTTTGAATGCGTGGCGTTAAATGAGAGGAAACAATAAGTCAAATTAATAAAAAGTTTGGGAACGTTATTAATTTGCAGGCAAATGTATGTAGGTAGTGCAGGTATGTACAGGGTCAACAGTACATCATGCTATCCAAAACTGTCAAATTTCTCCAATCGATTTTCAATTTTATCTCCAAGCAATAGAGTTTACTATCCATTGGGAAAATTTGACAGTTTGTGGTAACCTGATGTGCTGTTAACTGTACATCCTTTATTGTACAACAAATATTCTTACAGGAGCAAAATATAATACTTGTAGTAAAAATTAAGTTTGAGGTACAAAGGCGGTCTTATCCCTCAAGAGGATCTCTTCCTATATGTACCTACTCGCAGATAGCGAATTTCACCGAAGAAATTCGGTTCTAGTGTGGTAATTATGTGGCCTAACACAATCAAACTTTTTGTGGCGGTAGCTAATGTTCCACCTCTAAGTATCCCATAATTTGTTAACTACTAGCATTTCGCCCGGGACTTCGTTCCCGTGGGAATTCGGAAAAATTATGTAGCCTATGTTACTCAGAGATAATGTCGTAATCTAATGGTGAAAGAATTTTTTAAATTGGTCCAGTAGTTTTGGAGTCTATTCCATGCAAAAAAACAAACAATCAAAGCTTTCCTCTGGGTCCCTTATTTCGGAACTGCCCAGTGTCAGATCTTGATTTCAACTCTACAGAAAATCAGTCCTCAATCGGTCCAAATTAGTCGGCAAAGGAGACAATTTGTCGCCCTCCCGTTAATGAGCTATAAGAATTATTTTGGGGCAGTGCCGAAATAAGCTTATTTCGGCAAAAAACATAAAAAACGAAGAAATCAGATAGCGAAGATCTGATTTCTAAGATAGATAGTAAGATGATGACTAAGATAGATAGTAAGAAAAAAAGGGAGAAACAGAAATACAAATTTAAAAGTGAATCAAGTTATTTTTGTAGGGTATTAGAGTAATGTTAAAAGCATTTAACCAATCCCTGCCGAGAAGTGGCCTGCCTCCCCCCTTGATAACATACAGTCGCACATTTTCCGCGCGTTCGTTTTTATATTTAATTTCAACCGTAATTCCCACGGGAACGGGAGTTAGCGGGAAAAAACTTTTGTATGTTTTATTCTTAAATAATAGCAATAACGTTGTTCAAATTCGGCTGCCAGTGTCAATTTCGCTCTCTAAAGTTTCCGAATCCACCTGCACTTTAGTAACAATGGTTTGTTACCTTGCGTCGACACCTCTACGTTGAAAAAATCCTCGTCCGAACTCACTTCGACATAATTTTGACGCTTGGAGGCTTCACTGTCACTCACACGCACTTTATTACAGCATCGCACGTAAGTGTCCGCGCTGACTGCAATTATCACAATTATAATTCGCGTAGCGACATCAATTCGCCGGATGATTCGTCTTGCCGCACCTGCGCCTGCGCCGCTGCTGCCGATGCCGGTCGGGGTCACCGCGCGCTGCCGGGCGCCGCCGCTAATCTCGGCGTGCCACTCCGCAGCCTCCAGAGCCAGAGCTAGTTCAGCGGCCTTCTTGTAATCCAGCTTTTGCTCGGCGAAAATACGCGATCGCATCACGTCGCTGGCAAGACCCGACACGAATTGGTCTCTGAGGTCCTCCTCCATTTGGGCCCCGACCGCGAGAAGTTTTAGACTTAGCAAGTATTCTGTTAACGTTTCCAGATTCAGATTCAGATTCAAGATTCAGATTCAAGACATTTATTTGACACAAAACACTACAACACAAAGAAAATAAAATAACATACAATATAAAACACAGGACAAGAACACATACAGGAGACGACAAAACAATGTATAATTGTGCTGTAGTGCGATGTCAAATAGGACACAGCTCAGCATGTGTTGAAGCCGAGGCCCCAACGCTGGTTTTCAGCCGTACCCTTGGTGTGCGTGTGTACATAGCCGACGGACAAGAGTAATCTACTACCTAATGTGTTATGTATGTGTATGTGTGTTTGTAAGTATGTGTGTTTGTTGGTGACAGTGTGACAAGGATGACTGATAAATACAAAAGGTAAATAAATGTGTGTGTATGTGTGTGTGTGCTTGTAGATATGTGTGTATGTTGGTGACAGTGTGACAAGGATGATAGATAAATATAAGAGATAAATAAATAAATAGTCTGGACTACTCCTTTAGGTATGTTGGAATAACCCGACCCCCTACAGCAAGTAGTTTTTGACAACTTATTAAATGCTTTCCGCTGGTCGTTGCCTTCGTTGCCGGAATATATGACGTTCGGCGATCTCAGAGCGTTGGGGCTCGAGATTTACGCGAACCAACTCACTAAAGTTCATCGAAACTTTTCTCTTCGGGATGTTTCGGCGCACACAGGTCACATACTAACGTGTAGGTACGTCGCATCACCGACGACCGTAATAAGCAACGAAATTGTAATTCTTTTTAATCTCGTTAACGCGGTGGTACGCCCGTAGGTCAAAACCCCCTTAAAACAATCCATATAGCACAATATCATCAATAGTATGTAACTACCTGGAGGTATACAGATTTCGACCGTTTACTCTAATTATCACTAATACAAATAAATAAATACAATAGTAGATTAAGCAACAAGGGGATAAAACAGTGTATAATGTCACGGGCAGCATATTGAATTCTGAGCGAAATGAAGGATTCTGTAGTTAATTCCCGAACGTAGTGAGGTAATTAAGATGTTAATTCCC